>NW_020872327.1:40909-70909 GCF_003789085.1 Penaeus vannamei | reverse complement strand
AAAAAAATCTGCTATAACTCCTGTTAAAAAAAAAAATCATGCTAGCTAGCAGCTATATATAACACTACATCTCAAAAATAGGCCTACAAGATCTGGATCTGTCTCTGGACTACAAGTAAAACACTAAAAGCCTCATTCTATAGCTATTGTAGGATGGCTTATGCAATATCATATATAACAGAGAGAAATGCAATGTATAGCACTATATTATGGAAAGACTTGACCAATACTAATAAGTGGGAATGAAGCAAACAAATAAAACATTAAAATGCATGAGCTATGAGGAAGGAAATATAACACAAAAAGTAATATATGGTAATTGTTATATCGAATCAATCAGGTTCTACCCAGTTTCTCCCATAAGACACGAGAATCTGCTGGTTCTTGGATCAACACTATATGCCAAATTCTCAGCTTAAGAAGCACTGTTATAACAAACATTCATAAACTTCGTATGTCTAAGCATGTACAAAACAAATGATACAAACCACCACCTGTGCTGTAAACAAATATACTGGTGGTTTACAAGCTTTACAAGGTTACATAGCACCACACGCCAAATCATATCCTCACACAAAACTAATAAGACACAGGATTTAGAAACAAACACTTTCATAGCATATAGACAAGGGAAGATTTTAGGAAAAGACACATCTTACAAAAAAGAAAGAAAAAAGATATCAATGACAATAATGAAAAAAACAATAATAAAAAAGGAATGGGATCTCAAAATAACCCCAATCACAAACTTGAAGAGAAAAAATGGAGCAAGTGCGATAAAGTCTTTAGTGAAGGGGCTATACAAATTATGAAATTAAAGCACACTTTAATATCTTCACTCCCATAACAACCATTAGTCACTGCCACCGTTTCCTGATAGATGGTGGTGACATTCTGAGCTCAGTATCTTCCTGTATTGGCATAGACATGGCCATTTCCGTTGCTGTTCCTGTCAGCATTGTGGTAGCCACTGCCGCCCTTGATGTGTCCACTGCCATGATCATTGCCATTACCATAACCACTGGCTCCTGGCGGGGGCCTTAATGGGGGGGGGGGGGCTGGGAGCCTGGCGGTGAAGGCTGGTCTGGGGAGGTGGAGGAATGGTCACGAGTAGATGAGCTCACCTCGCTTTGTGCCCTTCCTGCATTGCAACAAAAGAAAAAGGGTTGATATTACCTTCAGCAAAAGTACGCTACAAAAGATTCTGTGTACTATTCAGAGATACTTAAGAGATTAAAAGTACAACAGAGAGCCAAGACTTATATGAGGTGCATCTGCAGATAAAAAGAGATACCAAAATCATACCAAAAGGTCATGTTGAGATAAAATACTCGAAGACCGTGATAAAATACTCTAATCACCAGAACGAACATACTATGAAAAGAAGTAAACATTTTGGAACAATCAGTTGCAGTGCCATTCCCGGCTTCCCACAAAGTTAACATGTTTGGGGTCTATTGCTCATAGGGGTGTATTTCCACGCGTTCAAGAGTATAAAACAGCCCTCAATTTATGATCACAACCCACATTGACAGTCCTCTTAAAAAGAATGATCCGAGTAGTACTTTGTGCTGTAACTTCTAATATATATTACTTGGTTGGTTCCTAAATCCGTGACAGCCAAATCTTGCACCCTTTTTAACCAAACTTCATTAATTGTAACTATGTGTGTACCTTGAATCTAAGCACCATATAGGTATTGTAAAATTCTTAAAGGTAACTGTGTACCTACAAACATTATGACTTTTTTTTATGGCTTCCCTTCTCTTGTTATGGCTTTTATTATCTAGCCACATGGTCTTACGGTGAAAAAAGCTGAAGTATTATATAATATAATCCTTTACCTAAATGCTGGGAAAGTTCCCACATTCGTTTCCTTCCAAGCTGCAGCAATTAGCCTTCCATATGGCTCATAAAAAATCCAAGGATGAGTCCAGCTTAGGCGACTACGAATGAACATCACTCGGTCATCAACACTAAAACACTGCAAGTTCCCTATTAGAATAACCGATCAAAATAAAATGAGCACCTGCAAGAATGACTGATCAACATGAGGATTTCTTTTTTCAAAAATGATTGATCAGCAACACTCGCAAACCTTAGTCTACCTAGGCCCTTAGGTAACGGGACTGCACGGCATGACATGGAAAATGCAATGAAAGGACTATGACAGCAACTCACAGCTGGCAATGCCGGAGGAGGAGTCCTGTGAGCTCTCCCACCCTGTTGGCATTTGACTGGGACATCAGGGAGACCACAAAATCGTTGCTTCCTCGCAAGGGAATGATCACCAGCTGGTCCTGTCCTGGGCTCACACTGATCCCACTCACCTATTTTGTGGAAATTGTTCATGTTGTTAATGTCAACTAATGAAGTTATGAGGGAATGGACAGCTGGTGAAATTCCTAATCCGGAGCATGAGTAATTTTATCTAAAAATAGCCAAGGAAAATATAACAATATCTAAATTAACAACTGCATAGAGGTAGAGGGAAGTGGAAGGAAAGAGGAGGGACGGGGAAGGAGGAGGGGAGGGGAAGGGAGAAGACAGAAACAGTGCGAGAGTGGGAGTGAGACTGACAAGGAAAACGGGAATGGGAATAAGAAAAAAAGAAAGAAAATGAGAATACACACTCATGCGCACATAAAAAGGAAAAGAAAATGAAAATAAGAAAAATAAAACATCAGAGAAAGAAAGAAAAAATGAGATAATAATAATAATAATATAACAAAAAAACAACAAATAAAAATAACAGTAATAGTAATGATAATAATAATAATAATGGTAATAAAAATAACAAAAGCAATAACAATGACAACAAAATCATAAGAAATAAATAATGACATCAATAGCACCAATTATAACTTTTACTATTACAATAATAATAAATAAAAACAGTAATAACAGCAACAGGAGGCCAATCCCACAACAGCCCTCCACCCTACCAGGCGCAGGAGGGCGCTGACGATCCTCCAGACAGCATCGGTCTGCTCTGGCGTGAACCCCAGGGCCTTGAGAGCTGCATGGCGTACCTTAGGAGTCCACCCTGTCTGCACTGGAGTCCCCTCTGGGCGACCCCCCTGGTGGATGCAGTGGAAGGCCTTCACGTCACGCTTCTGCTTCAGTTTGGAGAGGTCGGAGTCCATCGCACCGAACAGGACCTAAGGGAAAATGGAAGTGCCATGAGAAAGGGTAAGTGAGACAAGGAAGAGGATGGTCATGGCGGTTTGCAGGGAGAAAGGGAAATAGATAACAGGCAAACTAGGATCATCACTACCACTAGCACTACCATAAGCACAAAGATACTACTTGAATTAAAAAGATGTCTCAATTCAATATGAAATCCCAAAATGAACTGATTTACACGCCCCCCCCCCCCAAAAAAAAAAAAAAAAAGGGTTCCATACCTGATAGAACGAGTGGAAGTTTCTTTCTCCTGGCTGCTGGAGGACGACACGGACCTCTCCAGCAGGTAACTCTGTACGTGGCCACCAATGGGGTCATCCTTGAAGTCAAAGTTGATATCCATGTACTTGCCAAAGTGGGAAGAGTTGTCACTGCGGTTGGTCTCGGCATTGCCAAAGGCCTCCAAGATGGCACTGGACTGCAGCAGCGCCTTCTTCATTCTTTGGGGAGGACGGACCACGGGTAAGGCAAGGGAAGAAGACAATGGATTATTATTATCATTATTATTATTATATTAAGCTGTATAATGACCCACACTGAAAAAATCGAGATTTATACCACCAAAGGTGTTACTGCAGGTCAAGATACAGCTAAGAAAGAATGAAAAAAGAAAGCTAATTACGTAAGAAAAACATGTTAGCTGACGTTTTAAATTTATCAAGAGTCGAAGTTATAATCTCTGAAGGCAATCTATTCCAAAGTCTACAAATAGCAGTAAAAAAGCATCTAGAAAACTGACTTGTAGACGATCGATTTACATCAAATGTCTTTGAATTGAGGGTCATAGAACTTCTTGTAATTCTTGCAGATTGATAAAAATCAGCTAAAAAAACTTATAGAGGGGATGTGAATTAACAGTTACAATCTTGTATAAATCTGATAAAGCCCCAATAATTCTACGATGTCCAATGTCCAAATTTAAGTTAGACAGGAGAAATGTAACGGAATTAAAAGAACGATCAAGTAGTCTTAAGTGTGAGTCTGCAGCAGATAACCACACAGAAGAACAATACTCAAAATGAGGCAGAATAAAAGAAAATAAGCACCTACGTGTAATGTTGTCATCTTCATAGATTTTCTTGCACTTGCGAATGATGCCTAACTGATGAAATTGCCCGGGCCATGTTCCTAATATGCAATTCAAATGTAAGCTTTGAATCAAAGGTTACACCTAAGAGCTTCAAGTTATTCACCGAAGTGATTAAGACTCCATTAATCAGCAGACTTGGATGCTGAGGCAACTGCGTTCGAGACCGACTCACAATCATTTCTTTAGACTTATTAGGATTTAATTTCATGCCCCACCGAGAGCACCACGATTGAATCATCATCAGGTCTACAGTGAGACTGTCAGCTACTATTTGCCTCGTTGCCGGAGAAGGAATATCAGCATAGAGAAAAGTATCATCAGCATATGCCAACATTTTATTAGTAATGCCAGACCACATATCGCTTGTATATAAGATAAAGAGCAAAGGGCCAAGAACATTACCCTGAGGAACCCCAGAAGATACATGAGAATACGAGCTAAAACTACCATCAACATGAACACGCCTACCAGTTAAAAATTCAGTTAAAATACTTAAAGCATTACCACCTACACCAAAAGACTGTAACTTGAATATCAAACCCTTGTGATTAACAGTGTCAAAAGCTGCACTAAAATCCAGCGAGATAAGTCTTGACTCATGACCCTAAAACAGACTGCATTTCATGCACCAACATAAGCAATGCATCATTGCAGCCGAGTCCCTTTCTAAATCCAAACTGAGTCTCTGGAAGAAACGGTCTCAAATGTACAGAAAGACGTTTGATCAGCAAACGTTCAAAAACCTTGGATTGAATTGGTGTAATTGAAATGGGCCTATATTCAGTAGGCGAAGACTGTAGTGGGCCCTTGGGAATAGGGGTAACATTACCAAAGCGCCTGCACTCTGGAAATGACCCTTTACGAACTAAAATGCGTAAGATTACGGCTAATTTAGGAGCTAATTGGCCATTTAGTCTTTTAAAATCAAAGGAAACAAGCCATTAGGGTCTACACTCCACCAATATTCATTCGAGTTCAGATAACAGATACTTGATTTCAGAGGACCTGAAAGCAAATGAATTAAAGCATGGCAATGGGTGAAATGAAGGAGGAAGTTCAATATCTTCTAAACTTTGTTTTGAAACTGCTAACAAGGTAGCTTTCTCAAACGGACTATACGTAACACTACCATCAGGTTTCATTAAAGGAGGAATGGAAGACTCAAGACCAAACAGAGATGTTTTTAGTGTTGACCACCATTTATGCGGCTGTGAGGCTTGTGAGAGAACTTTCAAGTGAGCATTGTATTCAGATTTAGCCTCCTTATAAATATTAGTTGCTGTATTTCGCATGGCAACATAATTCTCCTAACAAAGACGAGTACGGTTAGCAGACCAGAGATTGTAGGCAGCATGTTTGTCCCTATAAGCCTGGTGACACCGTCCATTAAACCATGCTTTATCATGTGAACGAGATTTCAGAGTTTTGCTGGGTACAAACTTCGTTATGATGTCCAACAATAACAAATTAAAAGCTTTAACAGGACAAGGAGCATTGTAAACATTTCGCCAAACAATGCTATTAAAAGCATGGTAGACACCATTCCAGTTAATTCTAGATTTTAAGAAGACTTGTCTAGTTAGCGTAAAATCTGGCATAGGGAAGTCCAGCTGGAAGGAAAAGGCGAAGTAACAGGGGGAAAAGGCAAAGGCGTGGAAGTTAAGGAAGGCAAGGGTAAGGAAGGGAAGTGGAAAAGGTGGGGAATGAAACTGAGGAAGTGTAGGAAAAGGAGTTGGAAAGAAAGGGAAAAAGGAAAGTGAGAGCTTCAGTGCCATCCATTCCCCTTATTTGTCCATTTATTCCCAATGTCTGTCTGTTCATCCCTGTGCCCCTCCAGGTTTTTCATTATCTTATCTGTCTTCTTATTCCTTTGTTCAGCGGTTCATTTGCTGGCGACCAGTCATTCCCTCACTTGTCCTTAAATCACATTAAAAGTTCATATATTATCCCACCTATTTACCTACCTATCTACCTACTTACAAGGGTTCAGTTCTGTATATTACATGTGTGATTGTACTTGTGCATGCACCTATGTGTACTTTCATACCCATGCATCCATCAATAATAATGATTATAATAGGAACAATAATAATATAAAATGATCATTGTAACTTTGATCAATCATGTAAAAATAAGAAAACTAATAATAAAAACAGTACTAAGAATATCATAATGATAATAATGATGTTGCTAAAAAATACTAACAATAATAATAATAGCAGTGATTATTACAATAAAAACAATATCTATAATAATAACTATAACAATGATAATAACAATAATAATAATGATATCAATATTATTATCATTATCATAACAAAACTTCTTAAATGAAATAACCCTAGACATTACAAAAGTCCTTTATATCTGCTGCTTCATCCTTTCCATTCTACCATCTACCTCCCTAATCTTCTGGCAGAAAACCTACTTCCCTTATGTGTATATCTTATACCATTTTCCGTCCCTCTCTCACAAAACTACGGCTATACAGATACAAGACATTTTCAGGTATATAACAGCTAGTATAACTGTTCGGGTTGGTGTGTACATTTCTATCTCTGCAGGTGAACAGAAGAATGCTATTCAAGGGACATGTTCTCTGCTAGGGGTTCGTGGTGGTGGAGGTGGTGGTGGAGGTGGTGGTGGTGATGGTGATGGTGGTGATGGTGATGGTGATAGTGCTGGAGGTGATGGTGATGGTGCTGGAGGTGGTGATGGTGATGGTGCTGGAGGTGGAGGTGGTGATGGTGCTGGTGGTTGTGCTGCTGGTGGTGCTGGTGCTGGTGGTTATGGTGGAGGTGGTGGTGATGGTGGAGTTGGTGGTGGTGATGGAGGTGATGGTGCTGGTGGTTGAGGTGGTGATGGCGGTGGAGGTGGTGGTGGTGCTGTTGCTTGTGGTGGAGGTGGTGGTGCTGGTGATGATGGTGGTAGTGGTGGAGGTGGTGGTGCTGGTGGTGGAGGTGGTGGTGCTGGTGGTGGAGGTTGTGGTGGTGGAGATGGTGGTGCTGGTGGTGCTGGTGATGATGGTGGTGCTGTTACTGGAGGTGGAGGTGGTGCTGGTGCAGGTGATGATGGTGGTGGTGCTGTTACTGGAGGTGGAGGTGGTAGTGAGGCTGCTGGTGCTGGTGATGATGGTGGAGGTGGTGGTGCTGGTACTGGTGGTAGAGGTGGTGATGGTGCTGGTGATAGAGGTGGTGATGATGGTGGTAATGGTACTGCTGCTGGTGGTGGAGGTGGTGGTTGTGGTGGTGTTGGTGATGATGGTGAAGTTGGTGGTTGTGGTGGGGTGGTGGTGGTGATGACGGTGCTAGCGATGGTGCTGGTGGTGGAGGTAGCGTTGGTGATGACGGTGGTGTTGCTGGTGGTGGAGGTTGTGGTGGTGATGGTGCAAGTGGTGGTGGTGGTAATGGTGGTGATAGTGCAGGTGGTGGTGATGGCGCTGGTGGTGATGGTGTAGGTGGTAGTGGTAGTAATGTTGCTGGTGGTGATGGTGGTGGTAGTGGTGGTAATGGTGGTGGTGGAGGTGCAGGTGGAGGTGGTTGTGGTGATGGTGCTGGCGGTGGAGGTGGTGATAGTGCTGGTGGTGGAGGTTGTGGTGCTGTTGCTTGTGATGGAAGTGGTAGTGGTAGAGGTAGTGGTGGTGATGGTGGTGACGCTGGCGGTGGTGGTGGTGGCGCTGGCGGTGGTGGTGGAGGTGGCGGTGGTGCTGTTGGTGGAGGTGGTGGTGATGGTTCTGGTGGTGGAGGTGGTGGTGGTTGTGATGGTGGAGGTTGTGGTGCTATTGCTGGTGATAGAGGTGGTGGTGATGGTGGTGGTCGTGGTCCTGTTGGTGACGCTGGCGCTGGCGGTGGTGCTGCTGTTGGTGGCGGAGGTGGTGGTTATGGTGGTGGAGGTGGCGCTGGTGCTGTTTGTGGAGGTGGTGGTGGTGATGGTGCTGTTGCTGGTGGTAGTGGTAATGGTGCTGATGGTGGAGGTGCCGGTGGTGGTGGTGGCAGTGGTGGTGGAAGTGGTTGTGATGGTGGTGGAGGTGGTGGTGGTGGTGCAGGTGGTGATGGCGGTGGTGGTGGTGCTGGTGGTGGAGGTGGTGGTGCTGGTGTAGAGGTGGTGGTGGCGGTAGTGGTGCTGGTGGTGGCAGTGGTGGTAATGGTGCTGGAGGTGGTGGTGATGGTGCTGGCATTGGTGGTAATGGTGCTGGTGGTGGAGGTGGTGGTGATGATGCTGGTGGTGGAGGTGGTGCTGGTGTTGGTGATGGTGGTGACGCTGGCGGTGGTGGTGGCGCTGGCGGTGGTGGTGGTGGTGGAGGTGGCGGTGGTGCTGTTGGTGATGGTTCTGGTGGTGGAGGTGGTGGTGGTTGTGATGGTGGAGGTTGTGGTGCTATTGCTGGTGGTGGAGGTGGTGCTGGTGTTGGTGATGGTGGTGACGCTGGCGGTGGTGGTGGTGTGGTGGCGGTGGCGGTGGTGGTGGTGGTAGAGGTGGCGGTGGTGCTGTTGGTGGAGGTGGTGGTGATGGTTCTAGTGGTGGAGGTGGTGGTGGTTGTGATGGTGGAGGTTGTGGTGCTATTGCTGGTGATGGAGGTGGTGGTGGTAGTGATGGTGGTGGTCGTGGTCCTGTTGGTGACGCTGGGCTGGCGGTGGTGCTGCTGTTGGTGGCGGAGGTGGTGGTTATGGTGGTGGAGGTGGCGCTGGTGCTGTTTGTGGAGGTGGTGGTGGTGATGGTGCTGTTGCTGGTGGTAGTGGTAATGGTGCTGGTGGTGGAGGTGCCGGTGGTGGTGGTGGCAGTGGTGGTGGAAGTGGTTGTGATGGTGGTGGAGGTGGTGGTGGTGGTGCAGGTGGTGATGGCGGTGGTGGTGGTGCTGGTGGTGGAGGTGGTGGTGGTTGTGAATGGTGGAGGTTTGTGGTGCTATTGCTGGTGGTGGAGGTGGTGCTGGTGTTGGTGATGGTGGTGACGCTGGCGGTGGTGGTGGTGGTGGTGGCGGTGGTGGTGGTGGTGGAGGTGACGGTGGTGCTGTTGGTGGAGGTGGTGGTGATGGTTCTAGTGGTGGAGGTGGTGGTGGTTGTGATGGTGGAGGTTGTGGTGCTATTGCTGGTGATGGAGGTGGTGGTGGTAGTGATGGTGGTGGTCGTGGTCCTGTTGGTGACGCTTGGCGCTGGCGGGTGCTGCTGTTGGTGGCGCGAGGTGGTGGTTATGGTGGTGGAGGTGGCGCTGGTGCTGTTTGTGGAGGTGGTGGTGGTGATGGTGCTGTTGCTGGTGGTAGTGGTAATGGTGCTGGTGGTGGAGGTGCCGGTGGTGGTGGGTGGCAGTGGTGGTGGAAGTGGTTGTGATGGTGGTGGAGGTGGTGGTGGTGCAGGTGGTGATGGCGGTGGTGGTGGTGCTGGTGGTGGAGGTGGTGGTGCTGGTGGTAGAGGTGGTGGTGGCGGTAGTGGTGCTGGTGGTGGCAGTGGTGGTAATGGTGCTGGAGGTGGTGGTGATGGTGATGGCATTGGTGGTAATGGTGCTGGTGGTGGAGGTGGTGGTGATGTGCTGGTGGTGGAGGTGGTGCTGGTGTTGGTGATGGTGGTGACGCTGGCGGTGGTGGTGGTGGTGGAGGTGGGCGGTGGTGCTGTTGGTGATGGTTCTGGTGGTGGAGGTGGTGGTGGTTGTGATGGTGGAGGTTGTGGTGCTATTGTGGTGGTGGAGGTGGTGCTGTTGTTGGTGATGGTGGTGAGCTGGTGGTGGTGGTGGTGTGGTGGTGGCGGTGGTGGTGGAGGTGGCGGTGGTGCTGTTGGTGGAGGTGGTGGTGTTGGTGATGATGGTGAAGTCGGTGGTTGTGGTGGTGTTGGTGGTGGAGGTGGTGGTGGTGATGACGGTGCTAGCGATGGTGCTGGTGGTGGAGGTAGCGTTGGTGATGACGGTGGTGTTGCTGGTGGTGGAGTTGTGGTTGATGGAGGTGGTGGTGATGGTGCAAGTGGTGGTGTGGTAATGGTGGTGATAGTGCAGGTGGTGGTGATGGCGCTGGTGGTGATGGTGTAGGTGGTAGTGGTAGTAATGTTGCTGGTGTGATGGTGGTGGTGGAGGTAGTGGTGGTAATGGTGGTGGTGAGGTGCAGGTGGAGGTGGTTGTGGTGATGGTGCTGGCGGTGGAGGTGGTGATAGTGCTGGTGGTGGAGGTTGTGGTGCTGTTGCTTGTGATGGAAGTGGTAGTGGTAGAGGTAGTGGTGGTGATGGTGGTGACGCTGGCGGTGGTGGTGGTGGCGCTGGCGGTGGTGGTGGAGGTGGCGGTGGTGCTGTTGTGGAGGTGGTGGTGATGGTTCTGGTGGTGGAGGTGGTGGTGGTTGTGATGGTGGAGGTTGTGGTGCTATTGCTGGTGATAGAGGTGGTGGTGTGGTGATGGTGGTGGTCGTGGTCCTGTTGGTGACGCTGGCTGGCGGTGGTGCTGCTGTTGGTGGCGGAGGTGGTGGTTATGGTGGTGGAGGTGGTGGTGGTGATGGTGCTGTTGCTGGTGGTAGTGGTAATGGTGCTGGTGGTGGAGGTGCCGGTGGTGGTGGTGGCAGTGGTGGTGGAAGTGGTTGTGATGGTGGTGGAGGTGGTGGTGGTGGTGCAGGTGGTGATGGCGTGGTGGGTGGTGCGGTGGTGGAGGTGGTGGTGCTGGTGGTGAGAGGTGGTGGTGGCGCGTAGTGGTGCTGGTGGTGGCAGTGGTGGTAATGGTGCTGGAGGTGGTGGTGATGGTGCTGGCATTGGTGGTAATGGTGCTGGTGGTGGAGGTGGTGATGATGGTGCTGGGGTGTGGAGGTGGTGCTGGTGTTGGTGATGGTGGTGACGCTGGCGGTGGTGGGTGGCGCTGGCGGTGGTGGTGGTGTGTGGAGGTGGCGGTGGTGCTTGTTGGTGATGGTTCTGGTGGTGGAGGTGGTGGTGGTTGTGATGGTGGAGGTTGTGGTGCTATTGCTGGTGGTGGAGGTGGTGCTTGGTGTTGGTGATGGTGGTGACGCTGGCGGTGGTGGTGGTGGTGGTGGCGGTGGTGGTGGTGGGGAGGTGACGGTGGTGCTGTTGGTGGGGTGGTGGTGATGGTTCTAGTGGTGGAGGTGGTGGTGGTTGTGATGGTGGAGGTTGTGGTGCTATTGCTGGTGATGGAGGTGGTGGTGGTAGTGATGGTGGTGGTCGTGGTCCTGTTGGTGACGCTGGCGCTGGCGGTGGTGCTGCTGTTGGTGGCGGAGGTGGTGGTTATGGTGGTGGAGGTGGCGCTGGTGCTGTTTGTGGAGGTGGGTGGTGTGATGGTGCTGTTGCTGGTGGTAGTGGTAATGGTGCTGGTGGTGGAGGTGCCGGTGGTGGTGGTGGCAGTGGTGGTGGAAGTGGTTGTGATGGTGGTGGAGGTGGTGGTGGTGGTGCAGGTGGTGATGGCGGTGGTGGTGGTGCTGGTGGTGGAGGTGGGTGGTGCTGGTGGTAGAGGTGGTGGTGGCGGTAGTGGTTGCTGGTGGTGGCAGTGGTGGTAATGGTGCTGGAGGTGGTGGTGATGGTGCTGCATTGGTGGTAATGGTCTGGTGGTGGAGGTGGTGGTGATGGTGCTGGTGGTGGAGGTGGTGCTGGTGTTGGTGATGGTGGTGACGCTGGCGGTGGTGGTGGCGCTGGCGGTGGTGGTGGAGGTGGCGGTGGTGCTGTTGGTGATGGTTCTGGTGGTGGAGGTGGTGGTGGTTGTGATGGTGGAGGTTGTGGTGCTATTGTGTGGTGGAGGTGGTGCTGGTGTTGGTGATGGTGGTGACGCTGGTGGTGGTGGTGGTGGTGGTGGTGGGCGTGGTGGTGGAGGTGGCGGTGGTGCTGTTGGTGAGAGGTGGTGGTGATGGTTCTGGTGGTGGAGGTGGTGGTGCTTGTGATGGTGGAGGTTGTGGTGCTATTGCTGGTGATGGAGGTGGTGGTGGTGGTGATGGTGGTGGTCGTGGTCCTGTTGGTGACGCTGGCGCTGGCGGTGATGCTGCTGTTGGCGGGAGGTGGTGGTTATGGTGGTGGAGGTGGCGCTGGTGCTGTTTGTGGAGGTGGTGGTGGTGATGGTGCTGGTGGTAGTGACGGTGATGATGGTGCTGTTGCTGGTGGTGGTGGTAATGGTGCTGGTGGTGGAGGTGCCGGTGGTGTGGTGGTGCTGGTGGTGGAGGTGGTGGTGCTGGTGATAGAGGTGGTGGTGGCGGTAGTGGTGCTGGTGGTGGCAGTGGTGGTAATGGTGCTGGAGGTGGTGGTGATGGTGCTGGCATTGGTGGTAATGGTGCTGGTGGTGGAGGTGGTGTTGGTGGAAGTGCAGGTAGTGGTAGTGGTGATGGTGCTGCTGGTGATGGTAGAGGTGGTGGAGGTGCCGGTGCTGGTGGTGGTGAAGGTGGTGGTGATAGTGCTGGTGGTGGAGGTGGTGGTACTGGTGGAGGTGCCGGTGCTGGTGGTGGTGAAGGTGGTGGAGGTGGTGGTTTTGGTGGTGCTGTTCCTTGTGGTGGAGGTGGTGGTTGTGGTGGTGCTAGTGATGGTGCTGGTGCTGGAGGTGGAGGTGGTGGCGATGGTGTTGGTGGTGGAGGTGGTGTTGGTGATTATGGTGCTGGTGCTGGATGTGGTGGTGATGGTGGTGGTGGTGCTGGTGCTGGAGGTTGTGGTGGTGCTGGTGCTGGTGGTGATAATGATGATGATGGTGCTGGTGATGATGGTGGAAGTGGTGGAGGTGGTGTTGCTGCTACAGGTGGTGGAGGTTGTGGTAGAGGTGGTGATGGTGATGGTGGTGGTTGTGGTGGTGTTAGTGATGATGGTGAAGTTGGTGGTTGTGGTGTGATGGTGTTGGTGTGGGACGATGCTGGTGGTGGAGGTGCTGGCGATGGAGCTGGTGGTGTTGGTGATGGTGATGGAGGTGTAGGTGGTGACGGTGGTGGTGATGGTTGTAATGGTGTTGGTGGTGATGGTGGAGGTAGTGGTGGTGATGGCGCTGGTGGTGGTGGTGGTAATGGTGCTGGTGGTGGTGTTGGTGATGGTGGTGGAGGTGTTTGTGGTGATGGTGGTGGTGGAACTGTTGGTGATGGAGGTTGTAGCGCTGTTGCTGGTGATGGAGGTGGTGGTGGTGGTGGTGGAGGTGGTGGTGATGGGGCTGGTGGTGATGGTGGAGGTGGTGGTGATTGTGATAGTGGTGGTGATGGTGGAAGTGGTGGTGATGGAGGTTGTGGTGCTATTGCTGGTGATGGAGGTGGTGGTGGTGGTGATGATGGTGGTGGTCGTGGTGCTGTTGGTGGCGCTGGCGCTGGCGGTGGTGCTGCCGTTGGTGGCGGAGGTGGTGGTTATGGTGGTGGAGGTGGCGCTGGTGCTGTTTGTGGAGTTGGTGGTGGTGATGGTGCTGGTGGTAGTGGCGGCGATGATGGTGGTGGTAATGGTGCTGGTGGTGGAGGTGCCGTTGGTGGTGGTGGCAGTGGTAGTGGAAGTGGTTGTGATGGTGGTGCTGGTGGTGATGGCTGTGGAGGTGTTGGTGCAGGTGGTGTTGGCGGTGATGGTGATATTGGTGGAGGTGGAGGTGATGGTGGTGGACGTGGTGATAGTGCTGGTGGTGGTGACGGTGCTGGCAGTGGTGATGGTGATAGAGGTGGTGGTGGCGGTAATGGTGGTGGTGTGGCAGTGGTGGTAATGGTGCTGGTGGTGAAGGTGGTGGTGGTAGTGGTGGTAATGGTGCTGGTAGTGGTAATGGTGCTGGTGGTGAAGGTGGTGGCATTGGTGGTAATGGTTGTGGTGGTGGAGGTGGTGGTAATGGTGCTGGTGGTGGAGGTGGTGGTATGGTGCTGGTGGTGGAGGTGGTGGAAGTGGTTGTGGTGCAGGTGGTGGTGACGGTGCTGGCAGTGGTGATGGTGGTAGAGGCGGTGGTGGCAGTAATGGTACTGGTGGTGAAGGTGGCAGTGGTGGTAATGGTGAAGGTGGTGGCATTGGTGGTAATGGTTGTGGTGGTGGAGGTGGTGGTAATGGTGCTGGTGGTGGAGGTGGTGGTGATGGTGCTGGTGGTGAAGTGGTTGTGGTGCAGGTGGTGGTGTTTATGGTGGTGGTGCTGGTGGTGGAGGTGGTGGTGGCAGTGTTTTAATGGTGGTGGAGGTGGTGTTGGCGGTGGTGGTGGTGCTGGTGCTGGTAGTGGAGGTGGTGTTGAAGGTGCTGGTGGTGGCAGTGTTTTAATGGTGGTGGTGCTGGTGCTGGTGCTGGTTGTGGTGGGGGAACGGTGCTGGTGGTGGAGGTGGTGGTGCTGTTGGTGGCAGTGGTGGTAATGGTGCTGGTGGTGGCAGTGGTGGTAATGGTGCTGGAGCTGGTGGTGGCAGTGTTGGTACTGGTGCGGGTGGTGTAGGTGATGGTGTTGGTCGTGGCAGTGGTGGTAATGGTGCTGGTGTTGGAGGTGGTGCTGGAAGTGGTTGTGATAGTGGTGGAGGTGGTGGTGGTGCTGGTGGTGGAAGTGGTGCTGGTAGTGGTGGCGCTGGTGGTGGAGGTGGTGGTGATGGTGAAGGTGGTGGTAATAGTGCTGGTGTTAGAGGTGGTGGTGACGGTGGTGGTAATGATGCTGGTGGTAGCAGTGGTGGTAATGGCGCTGGTGGTGGCAGTGGTGGTAATGGTGGTGGTGGTGCTGGTGCTGGTGATGGTAGAGGTGGTCGTGTTGGTGGTGGTTGTGGCGATGGTGATGGTGCTGGTGGAGGTGGTGGTGACGGTGCTGGTGGTGACAGTGTTTTAATGGTGGTGCAGGTGGTAATGGCGGTGGTGATGGTGCTGATGGTGGAGGTGGTGCTGGTGGTGGTGATATTGTTGGTGGTGACGGTGGTGGAAGAGGTGGGGGTGGTGGTGTTGGTGCTGGTGGTGGTGGAGGTGATGGTGGTGGTAAAGGTGGTGGTGATGGTGGTGATGGTAGAGGTGATGGTGGTAATGTGGTGGCAGTGGTGGTAATGGTGCTGGTGGTGGCAGTGGTGCTGGTAGTGGAGGTGATTGTGCTGATGATGGTGGTGCTTGTGGTAACAGTGGTGGTAATGGTACTGGTGGTGGTGGTGATGGTGCGTGTGGTGGAGGTGTTCGTGGTGGTGCTGGTGTTGGAGGTGGTGGTGGCAGTGGTGGTGATGGTGCTGGTGGTGGAGGTGGTGGTAATGGTGCTGGTGGTGGTGGTGACGGTGCTCGTGGTGGAGGTGGTGGTGGTAGTGGTAGATGTGGAGGTGGTAGAGGTGGTGGTGGCGGCGGTGGTGGTGATGGTGCTGGAGGTGGTGGTGCTGGTTGTAGTGGCGGTAATGGTGCTGGTGGTAGTGGCAGTGTTGGTAATGGTGGTGGAAGTGGTGGTGATAGTGTTGGTGATGATGATGGTGGTGGCAGTGGTGGTGATGTGTGGTGGTGGTAATGGTGGTGGTGGTTAGTGGTGCTGGTGCTGGTGGTGAAGGTGGTGGTGACGGTGATGGTGTTGGTGATGGCAGAGGTGATAATAGTGCTGGTGGTGGTGATAGTGTTGGTGATGATGATGGTGGCAGTGGTGGTTTAGGTGCTGGTGGTGGAGGTAGTGGTGCTAGTGGTGGTAGTGGAGGTGGTTGTGGTGATGGTGCAGGTGGTGGTGGCGGTGATGGTGCAGGTAGTGGTGGCGGTGATGGTGGTGGTGATGGCGCTGGTGGTGGAGGTGTTGGTGATGGTGCTTGTGATGCTAGAGGTGGTTGTGGTGGTGGAGGTGCCGGGCGTGTGTTGAAGGTGGTGGTGGTGGTGCTAGTAGTGGTGGTGGTGATAGTGCTGGTGGTGGTGGTGGTGACGGTGCTGGTGGTGGTGATGTTGCTGGTGCTGGTGGTGGAGGTGGTGCTAGTGGTGAAGGTGGTTGTGGTGATGGTGCAGGTGGTGGTGGCGGTGCTGGTGGTGGTGATTGTGCTGGTGATGGTAGAGGTGCTTGTGGCTGTGGTTGTGCTGGTGGTAATGGTGCTGGTGGTGGAGGTGCCGGTGCTGGTGGTGAAGGTGGTGGTGATGGTACTGGTGGATGGGAGGTGGTGTAGTGATGGTGGTGGAGGTGGTGGTGACGGTGCTGGTGTTGGCAGTGTTTTAATGGTGGAGGTGGTGGTGGTGGAGGTGTTGGGGTAGTGGTGGTGGTTGCAGTGGTGGTAATGGTGCTGGTGGTGGATGTGGTGGTGCTGGCGGTGGCAGTGGTGGTAATGGTACTGGTGGTAGAGGTGGTGGTGATAGTGGTGGCAGTGGTGGTAATGGTGCTGGTGGTGGAGGTGGTGGTGATGATGCTGTGGTGGCAGTGGTGGTAATGGTGCTGGTGGTGGAGGTAGTGGTGCTGGTGGTGGAAGTAGTTGTGGTGGTGGTAATGGTGCTGGTGGTGGAGGTGGTGGTGATGGTGCCGGTAGAGGTGGTCGTGGTGGTGGTAATGGTGCTGGTGGTGGAGGTGGTGGTTGTGGTGGTGGTGATGGTGGTGATAGTGCTGGTAGGTGAGGTGCTGGTGACGATGCTGGTGGTGGCAGTGTTTTAATGGTGGTGGTCTTGGTGGTGGTAATGGTGCTGATGGTGGAGGTGCTGGTACTGGTTGTGGTGGTGATGGTGCGTGTGGTGGAGGTGGTGGTAATGGTGGAGGTGGTGGTGATGGTGGTGGTGTGGTGGTGACGGTGTTGTGGTGGAAGTGGTGGTGGTAGTGGTGGTGGTAATGGTGATGGTGGTGGAGGTGGTGCTGGTTAAGGTGGTGATGGTGCGTGTGGTGGAGGTGGTCGTGGTGTTACTGGTGTTGGAGGTGGTGGTGATGGTGGTGGAGGTAGTGGTGCTGGTGGTGGCAGTGGTGGTGCTGGTGCTGGTGGTGGAGGTGGTGGTAATGGTGCTGGTGGTGGAGGTGGTGGTGATGGTGACGGTGTTCGTGGTGGAAGTGGTGGTGGTAGTGGTAGAGGTGGTGATGGTGCTGGAGGTGGAGGTGCTGGTGCTGGTGGTCGCAATGGTGGTAATGGTGCTGGTGGTGGCAGTATTGGTAATGGTGGTGGTGGTGGTTGAAGTGGTTGTGATGGTGGTGTAGGTGGTGGTGCTAGTGGTGGAAGTGGTGATGGTGGTGGTGGTGATGGTTGTGGAGGAGGGATGTGTGTATGCGTGTGTGTGTGTCTGTGCGTGTGTTTGTCTTTGTGTCTATGTGTCTTTGTGTGTATGTGTGTGTGTGTGTACATATATCCCCCATATAAATATATATAAATATATATATATATATATATATATATATATATATATATATATATATATATATATATATATATATAACACATATATATGCATATGTATGCGTGTGTGTGTGTGTACATATTTTCTTATTTTATGTATTCACGTATGTACATGTACTTACGTGGATATTGGTAAATGGCGGATAGTAATAGTAATAATGATTCAGATAATATAAAAATATTTCTACTGCTACAACTAATGATGATAATAATAATAATAATAACAATAATAATGACAATAATGATAATGAAAATTAAGATAACAAAAATGATAATAATGATAGTAAAACCAGTATTAATAATAAGAATAGGAATCATTATGAAGTAAGAACCTCACCATTAACAATGATAATAAAAATGATGTTAATAATGATAATGAGGATAACAGTAATTATAGTAATAATAACACTGATGATAAAAGATGTGTCAATGATTATATCAATGATAATGGAGACACAATCTCTTTTTGATATGAAATTGGTAAAAAAAAATTACTTGTATTAGAGAGAGAGAGAGAGAGAGAGCAGAGAAGAGAGAGAGAGAGAGAGAGAGAGAGAGAGAGAGAGAGGAGAGAGAGAGAGAGAGAGAGAGAGAGAGACATTCAGACAGACAGACACTGAGACACACGCACACACACACACACCAAGCAGCCAAAAACAGACACTACACGACAGACGCCTCCCACGGGCTTGCCAAGTCTAGTACAAGTCCTGTTGTCTTTGTAGCCATCCAGAGCCATCTCAAGCCAACGCGCTGCTCCTCCTGCAACGGCCCTTGCAACTGACGAGAACATCAAACTCACCTGCGGTTTTATGGCCCTTATGGCAGGGTGTTCAGCTAACGGGAAGAGGGGCTTATAGAAAATGCTCCGTAATACGCTGTGTAAAAGATGTAGCCAGGTGTGTGTGTGTGTATGCAATGTCGGTATAAAAATAGATGTTTCTCTTTGTACAAGGATATTTGATCAAAGGTAAGTATGCATTACTTTTTAAAAATGGTGCCTAGATGAGCAATCCCCGATAAAGTAAATTACAGTAGGCCGACGGAGAGGTGGCCGAAGATAGCAAGTTATTTAGTTCGATCTTTAACCGCATATTTGTGGGCAGATGAGAAAGACGATTGCGGGAGATCGAGAAGTAAAGTTTGGTTGAATTTATACCCTCAAGCAAGTTTTTTTTGACATCTTACAATGTTTTTCTGTTCTTATAACAGACAAAAATAATTTTGACAGTGAGCACGCTCCTGATACCTCCTAGCTTAGGTTAGGGTTAGGGTTGGGTTAGTTTAGGTCAGGATAGGTTTAGTTTAGGTTAGGTTAGGTTTAAGTTAGGTTAGTTAGATTATTTAGGTTAGGTTAGGTAAGGTGGTTTAGGTTAGGTTAGGTTTAGGCTAGGTTGGTTAGGTTGAGGTTAGGTTAGGTAATTATGAGAGTAATTAGGACAATAATTGTGATAATAATTATACAATGATAATTATAATGATGATTTGCCTAATAATTGCAATAATAGCAATAATCAACACTATTCTAATGATTTTCCTAATTAATAACGACAATGATAACAGAAATAATAATAAAAGTAATTATTACTGCTCTACTTGAGGACCACCTGGACTCTGAGTTGGTATTTGTGTGCATTCCATTGCCGCAATAAAAGCCAGAAAAAAGAAAAGAAAATGCTTATATAGGAATGATATTGACATTTTCACATGCGCATTCATCCTGTATCTAGAATGATTTTGACATCTTCACATGTGCATTCATCATATATGTACAGGGACTCAATATCAGTATAAAATTATACGAAAATGTACGTCATTAAATAAATATTCAGTGACAGTTACAGATGGCAATACATAACATTGTGCACTAAGGGGAGAAAAAATCCTTTAATAAACTTTCAGTATTGTCCTATTGGCATGAATGGTATTCCTCAATTATTTACCTTGACGTTATATAGCCGTGTAGAATGAATATATATTTTTGGCACATGGCAGGAATTTATATATATACTTACATATATATAATATAATATAATGAATAGAATAGAATAGAATATATATAATGTATATATATATATATTATATATAATATATATATATATATTATATTATATATATATATATAATATATGATATATATATAATTATAATATATATAATATTATATATTATATATATATATATATATATATATATATATATATATATATATAATATATGTTTAATATAAGTATAATGTATATAGATAGATTTATATAGATAGATAGATAGATAATATATATATATTACCCTATGTTATATTACCTTACCTAACATAACCTAAGCTTAATTATTAACCTCGAGAGAAGACGATAATGTTATCTCTGTAATAGCCTCACTTCATACTGCAAGAAAGGAATTAAAAATTAACCATTTTACAATACCTGATATAAAATAGTGAACTGCAGAGCTACAAGGAAATCATTAGCAACGCCTCATTGTAGAGTGGTGTAGCATGACAGATGCTTCTATAGCCCGTAGTAAACATGCCATCATCAAAACACTTATGGTAACACTTGTGAAAAGAAAATTATCCCTACAATCAAAATAACAACTTAAATCAAAATTACTCGCCTGGGGGCAGCAGGAATACAGCTAATGTTTTGAGCTCTCGACTGGAACATTGATGGTCTTGAAGTTATCTTATAATGAATTGTGATTTTCATAGATTTTAAAATTGCAATGTGATTCCTATATCATGTTATACACAAATGTGTTACTAATTTGTAACACATGAAAGCAAGAAAATGTCATTCAATCACGGGAAAAGTACTGATACACAAAGGGTTATTTTTCATTAAATGTACAAGCATTGCGTGGCTCAGACTTGATTTTTTATATTATAGTTTGTTGGTGGTTAAGGTCAGTGAAATGATAGTAGAATATTCAGAAATAGTGTCTTGTATGCTCTAATGCAGGCAGATTATGATGGCCATCTGCTTGGGGAATCTGCATAACCAATTTGCAAATTTTTAATGACTCCAGTTCTCAATCCCTGATTGCAAAATGAAATAAGGTATAATTTGGCTCATTCAAGAACCCGCAATCCCATTGAACGAGCATTTGGAGTCCTCAAATAAAAGATTCCGTTGTCTCGCTATACCTATGCGGACTAGTTTGGACATAACCATGGCCACAATTTGTAGTGGTTTGGAAAACCATGATGGTGATAAAGATGGTGGTGGTAATGGCAATGAATGTGATCAGGAAGTAGTAGTTAATGAAAATGCACAAATACGAATGCTGGGCAGAAAAAGAGGGCAAATATAATCAACAGTGTGTTCTGAAATGTATTTGGGATCTCCTGTTAGGAGTTTCATTCTCTTGCCTGGCAGCTCCTCCATTCTCAGTATCCTTCCAGCACACCCTGTATCCCTCCTCGGTACATGTTCTAAAGCAATTCAATATTCCGTCTCTCACTATTCCAAAGTCTCTCAAGTGCTTTTCCTCTGACATGTCATCTCCATCAAAACTACCATTTGTAGCATCATTTTAATTCAAGATTATTTAAAGATTATATTGAAACAAATGTATTATGTCAATGAAAAACTTTTTTTCTAGTTTATCTTTTGTTAGCCAACTGTCATGGTCGGTAAATGTATTTTAAAAAAAGAAGCCTAATGTTTAATGTCACACATAATGTGTAGTTATGACATTGTTGTATATTGTACATCAAGTTTAGTAGTAGGAGAAGGCCGTGTGGAAAGCAGAGGGATAAAGTACAGGAATAAATAATTAAACAATCTCACTAGAGGTTTTTCCACTGACATGTCATCTCCAACAAAGTTACCATTTGTAACATCATTCTATTTGAAGACTATTCAAAGATTATATTGAAACTAATGTAAAACGTCAAACAAAAACAATGTTTTTTTCTAGTTTATTATTTTTTGTTAGCCAAATGTAATGGTCGATTAATATATATATATTTTTTATGAAACATAATGTTTGATATCACACATTGTGTGGTTATGACTACATTATTATATAGTAATGTATATGCTTGCACATTGAGTTTAGTAGTTGGGAAAACTATGTGGAAGGTGTAAGGAAAAGGTACAGGAATAAATAACTGAAAGAGACATTACTGGAAGCAAGGAAGATGAAGATATGACATCTCTTTTTGATGTTTCTCAAGTGCAAGCCTCATTTTTAGTTTTAGTTTTTAGTTCTTGCTTGCATAATAAGATGTCATGAGCTACTTCGCATGTTCTAACAATTCTAACATTTTCTGATGCAGCTCTGGGTCCATTTCTCTAAGATGGTTTCTTTCTGAAGCCAACTTCAGAGCTTCCTGTTTCTTACTTTTTTCTTAATCCTGTTTGTGGAGGACATCATCATGGGGCACGTGCAGGGAGCCATCATCTAGCAATAATAATAATAATAATGATAATAATAATAATAATAATAATAATAATAATAATAATAATAATAATAATAAAAACAATAAATATATAAAATAATAATAATAATAATAATAACAATAAATATATAAAATAATAATAATAATAATAATAATAATAACAATAAATATATAAAATAATAATAATAAAAAATCATTCAGTGTTAGTACACACACACACGCAATACTGTTCAGTATCTTTTTTAATGACACACCTGGAAGAGGCAGTTGTACAAAATAAATTCACAAAGTCTATATAATACGAAAAAAGTGTGTGTGTGTGTGTGTGTGTGTGTGTGTGTGTGTGTGTGTGTGTGTGTGTGTGTGTGTGTGTGTGTGTGTGCGTGCGCGCGCGTTTTCTCACATGCCCAGTCCACTGGATCGATTCAGACCAAAATTGGCAAGGACACCCTGTGGCACCCGAGATGTGCTCTCAGCAAATCAAAATTTGGGTACCTCTCCCAGTAAATAAAGTAAGTAAAGAAGATATGTAATGGTGGGGGACGATGAGGTTGGAGCCGTTTGAAGGCATTATCGAGGCTATGTAGATTTGGGCTACGTAGATGAAGATGCAGATGTGAAAAAAAATATGAAGCAAGACTGATAGCAGTGTTGTAAAATCGGGTGAAGCCGATATTTCTGCTAGAAGCCATACAGGTTGTGAAACATCCTACATAGCTATATGAATAAATGTGTAGATAAAGTCATGAGATTATAAAATAAAGGTACATAGGGAAGAAGACCTTAGGAATGGTACTTGGATAGCATGCAACAAGATCAGTGTATTAGTAAAAGATATTCAGAGACATTCTGGATAAACAGCATGTTGATAAATATTTGAGTTGCATTTCACTATGATGATGAAGATAGCATAATCTATGCATGTGTAGGTCACAGTGCCTTCCGAAGATAAGTAGAGGTTGAAATTGCTCCAAATGCATCATTTAGCTATAACTATTTTTATAATGATAATAACAATAATGATAATTTTAGAAATAATGACAATAATAATTAGTATTGCAGTAATTATCAAAATTATCATTATAATTATCTTTTTCTCATTATTATCATTATTATTGTCATTATCATCATGATTATCATCATTATAAAGGAATTATCATGAAAATCATCATAATTACGTGAATTAATGTTAAAATCATCATAATTATCATTTAAAAGCGAAAAGGGGGATTCTCGACGTTTCTCTCAAAAGGCTGTAATACGCTAGATTTTGCCGTTTTTTCGACTTTTAGAATTTTACTACTTTTCTCCTTTATTTCATTATAAATGGACTCTATGATTATTATTATCATCATTATTAACTATTTTATAATGATAATAGCAATAATGATAATTTTAGAAATAATGACAATAATAATGTTTATAATGACAATGATAATGATATTATTATTTCTATTGCCATTATTAGATTGAATTATTGAAATAGAGTTAATTATTGCTATTATTGCAGTAATTATCAAAATTATTATAATCAGGATTTTATCATTATTATTGTTATTATCATTGTCATTATCATCATAATTATCATCATTATTATCAGTAATAAAGGAATTATGAAAATCATCATAATTACCTGAATTAATTGTTAAAATCCTCATAATTATCATTAAAAGCGAAAAAGGTTTTTTTTTCGATGTTTCTCTCAATAGGCTGTAATACGCTACATTATAATGGACTGAATAATAATTATTAACATTATTATCATTACTGTCATTAATGTCATGATTATTATCATTACTGTCATTACTTTCATGATTATTATCATTACTGTCATTACTTTCATGATTATTATCATTATAGTCATTATCATAATGATATCATTATTATTATCATCATTTATTGTAGTTATATTTATTATTATGCTAATTATTATTGCTATTTTTATCATTATAACTATTTATATAATGATAACAGCAATAATGATAATTTTAGAAATAATAATGACAATAATATTGTTTATAATGACAATGATAATGATATTATTATTTCTATTGCCATTATTAGTATGAAAATAATTTGTTAATTGTTGCTATTATTGCAGTAATTATCAAAATTATCATGATAATTATGATTTTATCATTATTACTGTCATTATCACTGTCATTATCATCATAATTATCATCATTATTGTCAATAATAAAGGAATTATCATGAAAATCCTCATAATTACCATTAATAAGCGAAAAGGGTTTTTTTCGACTTTTCTCTCTAAAGGCTGTAATACGCTAGATTTTTTTTCGACTTATGGGATTTTATTACTTCTAGCCTTTATTTCATAATAGATGGACTGAATAATAATTATTATCATTATCATTACTATCATTATTTTCATGATTATGATCATTATAGTCATTATCATGATTATCATCATTATTATCATCATTATTCCAGTTATTATAACTGGAATTATTATTATGCTAATTATTATTGCTATTTTTATTATCATAACTATTTGTATAATGATAATAGCAATAAGGATAATTTTAGAAATAATAATGACAATAATTTTTATAATGACATTGATAATGATGTTATTATTCCTATTGCCATTATTAGTATGAAAATTATTGGAATAAAGTTAGTAATTGCTATTATTGCAGTAATTATGAAAATGATCATTATACTTATGATTTTATCATTATTGTTGTCATCATTGTCATTATCATCATAATGATCATTATTGTCAATAATAAAGGAATTGTCATGAAAATAATCATAATTACCGTTTTTTCGACTTTTGGGACTTTATTACTTCTGGCCTTTTTCATTATAAATGGACTAAATAATAACTGTAAATAATTGCTGTCATTATTTTCATACTTATTATCATTATAATCATTATCATCATATTATCATTATGATTATCATCATTATTGCATTTATAATAATTATTATGCTAATTATTATTGCTATTTTATCATTATAACTATTTATATAATGATAATAGCAATAATGATAATTTTAGAAATAATGACAATAATGATAATTATAATGACAATGATAATGATATTATTTCTATTGCCATTATTAGTATGAAAATTATTGGAATAGAGTTAATTATTGCTATCATTGCTGTAATTATCAAAATTATCATGATAATTATGATTTTATCATTATTATTGTCATTATCATTGTCAATATTATCATAATTATCATCAATGTAGTGAACAAGAACAAGCAAAAAGCGCCGTAACAATACTCAAGACGCAGTCCGCCAATTCGAGTATGCAAACGAGTAGGCAAACAAGTCCGCGCCGTCTTGGAAGTGGCGGGAATTACCCGTATATATACCCCTCGTTCCGCCAAGACAAACCAGAGAGAGAGAGGGAGCGAGGCAAGGCAACTACTGCTTCCACTGTTGTCCGAGTCCTGTCCTGTCCCACGACAATTATTGTAAGCGTGTGGGGAAATCCTAATATATTTTTCTGATTTGAGAAGAGTTCTAAAGAAAATATACGTATCTTGACTTAATATCTTTTTTTTTTCTTTTTACTACCATACAAGATAAATTTTTGTAACCTGGAGCCTCCTGGAAATCTTACTTATATGAAAAAGATAAATAATCAACTTCTACTATCAAATAAGAAATAATAATCTTTTATAAATGAATGAACTTTGCCACGCCTACCACCTTGCTTTCTGATATACTACATCATTACTGTCAATAATAAAGGAATACGCTAGATTTTACAGGTTTTTTCGACTTTTGGGATTTTATTACTTCTGGCCTTTATTTCATTATAAATGGACCGAATGATAATTATTATCATTATTATTATTACTGTCATTATTTTCATGATTATTATCATTATAGTCATTATCATCATGATTATGACTATTATTATCATCATTATTGCGGTTATAATAATTATTATGCCAATTATTATTACTATATTTATCATTATAACTACTTATATAATGATAATAGAAATAATGATCATTTTAGAAATAATAATGACAATAATAATAATTATAATGACAATGATAATGATATTATTTCTATTGCCATTATTAGTATGAAAATTATTGGAATAGAGTTAATTATTGCTATTATTGCAGTAATAATCAAACTTATCATTATAATTAGGATTTTATCATTATTATTGTCATTATCATTTTCATTATCATCATAATTATCATCATTATTGTCAATAATAAAGGAATTATCATGAAAATCATCATAAATACTTGAATTAATGTTAAAATCCTCATAATTACAATTAAAAAGCGAAAAAGGCTTTTTTCGAAGTTTATAAGTACGCTAGATTTTTCCGTTTTTTCGACTTTTGAGATTTTATTACTTCTGGCCTTTATTTTATTATAAATGGACTGAATGATAATTATTATCATCATTATTGTAGTTATAATAATTATTATGCAAATTATTATTGTAATTTTCAGCATTATAACTATTTTTATAATGATAATAATAATAATGATAATTTTAGAAATAATAATGACAATAATATTAATTATAATGACAATGTAAAGATGTTATTATTGTTTCTATTGTCATTATTAGTATGAAAATTATTAGAATAGAGTTAATCATTGCTATTATTGCAGTATTTATCAAAACTATCATTATAATTATCATTATTATTGTCATTATCATGATAACCATCATTATTGTTAATAATAAAGGAATTATCATGAAAATCATCATAATTACCTAAATTAATGTTAAAATCATCCTAATTATCATTTAAAAGTTTTTTTTCGACGTTTGTCTCAAAAGGCTGTAATACGCTATATTTTGCCGTTTTTTTTCGATTTTGGGATTTACTACTTTTCGCTTTATTTCATTATAAATGGACTCTATGATTATTATTATCATCATTAGTATCATTCTTTTTATGATTATTATTGTTATTATAATGTGTATTATTTTCATTATTATTTCTAAAATATGTTATTATCATTATAAAAATAGTTATAATGATTAAAATGACAGTAATAAAGATCGAAAGAAACCCTTTTTCGCTTTTAAATTATAATTATGATGATTTTATCATTAATTCAGGTAATTTTTTTCACGATAAATCCTTTATTATTAACAACAATAATGATGAAGATGATGATAATGATAATAATAATAAAATGATAATTATAATGAGAGTTTTGATAATTACTTCAATAATAGCAATAATTAACTCTAATCTAATAATTTTCATACTAATAATGACAATAGAAATAATAAAAGTATTTATATATAATGAGTATTATTGTCATTATCATTTATAAAATTATCATTATTGCTATCATCATTATAAAAATAGTTATAATGATGAAAATGACAGTAATAATTAGCATAATAATCATTATAACTGGAATAATGATAATGATAATGATAATAATGATAATCATGACGATAATGACTATAATCATGATAATCATAAAATAATGGCAATAATGAGAATGATAATAATAGTCATAGAGTCCATTTATAATGAAATAAAGGCTAAAACAAATAAAATTCCAAAAATCGAAAAAAAAGGCAAAATCTTCCGTATTACAGAAATTTTCAGAGAAAAGTCGAAAAAATTTTTTCGCTTTTAAATTATAATTATGAAGATTTTATCTTTAATTCAGGTAATTATGATGATTTTATGATAATTCCTTCATTATTAACAATAATGATGATAATTATGATTATAATGACAATAATAATAATAATAGTAATAATAATAAAATGATAGTTATAATGATAATTTTGATAATTACTGCAATAATAGCAATAATTAACTCTATTCTAATAATTTTCATACAATAGACAATATATATAATGACAATAGAAATAATAATGATATCATTGTTTTCGTTATTATAATGAGTATTATTGTCATTATTATTTTGATAATTACTGCAATAAT
The DNA here is from genome assembly GCF_003789085.1 of Penaeus vannamei. Lineage (NCBI taxonomy): Eukaryota > Metazoa > Arthropoda > Malacostraca > Decapoda > Penaeidae > Penaeus > Penaeus vannamei. The sequence goes on along the minus strand of NW_020872327.1, from coordinate 43,133 downwards.
AGCAATAATTAACTCTATTCTAATAATTTTCATACAATAGACAATATATATAATGACAATAGAAATAATAATGATATCATTGTTTTCGTTATTATAATGAGTATTATTGTCATTATTATTTCTAAAAAAATCATTATTGTTATTATTATAAAAATAGTTATAATGATGAAAAGGACAGTAATAATTAGCATAATCATTATAAGTGCAATAATGATAATGATAATAATGATAATCATACCTATAAGGACTATAATGATGATAATCATATGAATAATATGATAATGATAATAATAATCATAGAGTCCATTTTTAATGAAATAAAGGCTAAAACTAATAAAATCCCATAAGTTAAAAAAACTGGCAAAATCTAGCGTATTACAGCCTTTTCAGAGAAAGGTCGAAAAAAAAAACTTTTTCGCTTTTAAATGAAAATAATGATGATTTTAACATTATGAAAATTATTAGAATAGAATAAATTATTGCTATTATTGCAGAAATTATCAAAATTATCATTATAATTATCATTTTATTGTTCATATCATTATTATTGTCATTATCATCATAATTATCATCATTATTGTTAATAACAAAGGAATTATCATGAAAAACATTATAATTACCTGAATTAGTGTTAAAATGATCATAATTATCATTTAAAAGCGAAAAGGTTTTTTTCGACCTTTCTCTCAAAAGCCTGTAATACGCTATATTTTACTGTTTTTCGACTTTTGGGATTTTATTAGTTTTAGCCTTTATTTCATTATAAATGAACTCTCTGATTATTATTATCATTATCAATATTATTCTTATGATTATCATCATTATAGTCATTATGGTCATGATTATCATTATCATTATTGCAGCTATAATGATTATTATGCTAATTATTACTGTCATTTTCATTATAACTATTTTTATAATGATGATTACAATAATGATAATTTTAGAAATAATAATGACAATAATACTATTATAATAACAATAATAATAATATATCATTATTTCTATTGTCATTATTAGTATGAAAATTATCAGAATAGAGTTAATTATTGCTATTACTGCAGCAATTATGAAAATTATCAGTATAATAATTTTTTTACCATTATCATTATTGTCATTATCATCCTAATTATCATCATTATTGTTAATAATAAAGGAATTATCATGAAAATCATCATAATTACCTGTATTAATGTTAAAATCATCATAATTACCATTTAAAAGCGAAAAAGCGTTTTTTTCGACCTTTCTCTCAAGAGTTAGATTTTGCCTTTTTTCGACTTTGGGATTTTAATAGTTTTAGCCTTTATTTCATTATAAATTAACTCTATGATTATTATTATCAATATTATCATCATTATTGTCATTATTCATATGATTTTCATCATTATAGCATTATCGTCATGATTATTATTATTATCATTACCATTATTGCAGTTATAATTATTATTATGCTAATTATTACTGTCATTTTCATTATTACTATTTTTATAATGATAACAATAATGATAATTTTAGAAATAATAATGACAATAATACTTATTATAATAACAATAATAATAATATATCATTATTTCTATTGTCATCATTAGTATGAAAATTATACAGAAATAGAGTTAATTATTGCTATTACTGCAGCAATTATGAAAATTATCAGTATAATTATGATTTTTTTTACCATTATCATTATTGTCATTGTCATCCTAATTATCAACCATTATTGTTAATAATAAAGGAATTATCATGAAAATCATCATAATTCCTGTATTAATGTTAAAATCATAATAATTACCATTTAAAATGTGAAAAGGCGTTTTTTTTTTTCGACTTTTCTCTCAGAGTTAGATTTTGCCGTTTTTTTTCGACTTGGATTTTAATAGTTTTAGCCTTTATTTCATTATAAATTAACTCTATGATTATATATTATCAATATTATCATAATTATTGTCATTATTCATATGATTTTCATCATTATAGGCATTATCGTCATGATTATTATTATTATCATTACCATCATTGCAGTTATAATTATTAATTATGCTAATTACTACTGTCATTTTCATTATTACTATTTATATAATGATAATAACAATAATGATAATTTTTAGAAATAAGAATGACAATAATACTCATTATAATAACAATAATATATATATTATTTCTATTGTCATTATTAGTATGAAAATTATTTGAATAGAGTTAATTATTGCTATTATTGAAATGA
>NW_020872327.1:25909-35909 GCF_003789085.1 Penaeus vannamei | reverse complement strand
ATCATTATAGTCATTATCATCATGATTATCATTATTATTATCATCATTATTGCAGTTATAATAATTATTATGCTAATTATTATTGCTATTTCTATCATTATAACTATATATAATGATAATAGCAATAATGATAATTGTAGAAATAGTAATGACAATAATAATAATTATAATGACAATGATAATGATGTTATTATTTCTATTGCCATTATTAGTATGAAAATTATTGGAATAGAGTCGATTATTCCTATTATTGCAGTAATTATCAAAATTATCATTATAATTATGATTTTATCATTATTATTGTCATTATCATCCTAATTATCATTATTGTCAGTAATAAAGGAATTATCATGAAAATCATCATAATTACCTGAATTAATGTTAAAATCATCATAATTAACATTAAAAACCGAAAAAGGGTTTTTTTTCGACGTTTCTCTCAAAAGGCTGTAATACGCTAGATTTTGCCGTTTGTTCGACTTTTGGAATTTTATTACTTCTGGCCTTTATTTCCTTATAAATGGACTGAATAATAAATATTATCATCATTATTATCATTACTGTCATTATTTTCATGATTATTATCATTATAGTTATTCTCATCATTATCATTATTATTATCATCATTATTACAGTTCTAATAATCATTATGCTAATTATTATTGTTATTTTTATCATTATAACTATTTACATAATGATAATATCAATAATGATAATTTTAGAAATAATAATGACAATAATAATAATTATGATGACAATGATAATTATGTTATTATTTCTATTGCCATTATTAGTATGAAAATTATTGGAAGAGTTAATTATTGCTATTATTGCAGTAATTATCAAAATTATCATTATGATTATGATTTTATCATTATTATTGTCATTATCATTGTCATTATCATCATAATTATCATCATTATTGTCAATAATAAAGGAATTATCATGAAAATAATCATAATTACCTGAATTAATGTTAAAATCATCATAGTTACCATTAAAAAGCGAAAAGGGTGTTTCGACGTTTCTGTCAAATACGCTAGATTTTGCCGTTTTTTCGACTTTTGGGATTTTATTACTTATGGCCTTTATTTCTTTATAAATGGACTGCAGAATAATTATTATCATTATTATCATTATTGTCATTATTTTCATGATTATTATCACTATAGTCATTATCATCATGATTATCATTCTTATTATCATCATTATTGCAGTTATAATAAATATTATGCTAAGTATTATTGCTATTTTTATCATTATAACTATTTATATAATGATAATAGCAATAATGATAATTATAGAAATAATAATGACAATAATGATAATTATAAAGACAATGATTATGATGTTATTATTATTTCTATTGCCATTATTAGTATGAAAAATATTGGAATAGAGTTAATTATTGCTATTATTGCAGTAATTATCAAAATTATCATTATAATTATGATTTTATCATTATTATTGTCATTATCATTGTCATTATCATGATGAGTATCATCATTATTGTCAGTAATAAAGGAATTATCATGAAAATCATCATAATTACCTGAATTAATGTTAAAATCACCATAATTACCATTAAAAAGCGATAAAGGCTTTTTTTCGACGTTTCTCTCAAAAGTCTGTAATACGCTAGATTTCCCGTTTTTTCGACTTTTGGGATTTATTACTTCTAGCCTTTATTTCCTTATAAATGGAATGAATAATTATTATAATCATTATTATCATTACTGTCATTATTTTCATCATTATTATCATTATAGTCATTATCCTCATGATTATCATTATTATTATCATCATTATTACAGATATAATAATTATTATGCTAATTATTATTGCTATCTTTATCATTATAACTATTTATATAATGATAATAGCAATGATGATAATTATAGAAATAATAAGGATAATTATAAAGACAATGATAATGATGTTATTATTATTTCTATTGACATTATTAGTATGAAAATTATTGGAATGGAGTTAATTATTGCTATTATTGCAGTAATTATCAAAATTATCATTATGATTATGATTTTATCATTTTTATTGTCATTATCATTGTCATTATCATCATTGTCAAAATAACGGAATTATCATGAAAATCATCATAATTGCCTGAATTAATGTTAGAATCCTCATAATTACAATTAAAAAGCGAAAAAGGTTTTTTTTCGACGTTTCTCTCAAAAGACTGTAATAAGCTAGATTTTGCCGTTTTTTCGACTTTTCGGAGTTTATTACTTCTAGCCTTTATTTCGGTATAGATGGACTGAATAATAATTATTATCATCATTATAACTATTTATATAATGATAATAGCAATAATCATAATTTTAAAAATAATAATGACAATAATAATAATTATAATGACAATGATAATGATATTATTATTTCTATTATTTCCATTATTAGTATAGAAATTATTGGAATAGAGTTAATTATTGCAGTAAATATCAAAATTATCATTAAAATTAAGATTTTATCATTATTATTGTCATCATCACTGTCATTATCATCATAATTATCATTATTGTCAATAATAAAGGAATTATCGCGAAAACCATCATAATTACATGAATTAATGTTAAAATCCTTATAATTACCATTAAAAAGCGATTTTGCCGGATTTTTTGACTTGTGGGATTTCATTACTTCTGGCCTTTATTTAATTATAAAAGGACTGAATAATAATTATTATCATCATTATTATCAGTACTTTATTATTATGCTAATTATTATTGCTAATTTCATGATTATAACTATTTACATAATGATAATAGCAATAATGATAATTTTGGAAATAATAATGACAATAATGATAATTATAATGACAATGATAATGATATTATTTCTATTGCCATTATTAGTATGAAAATTATTGGAATAGAGTTGATTATTGCTATTATTGCAGTAATTATCAAAATTATAATTATAATTATGATTTTATCATTATTAATTTCATTATCACTGTCATTATCATCATAATTATCATCAATATTGTCAATAATAAAGGAATTATCATGAAAATCATCATAATTACCTGAATTAATGTTAAAATCCTCATAATTACTATTAAAAAGCAAAAAAGGTTTTTTACAACGTTTCTCTCAAAAGTCTGCAGTACGCTAGATTTTGCCGTTTTTTTTATTACTTCTTGCCTTTATTGCCCTATAAATGGACTGATTAATAATTATCATCATCATTATTATCTTTACTGTCATTATCATCGTGATTATCATTATTATTATCATCATTATTGTAGTTATAATACTAATTATTATTGCTATTTTTATCATTATAACTATTTATATAATGATAAAAGCAAAAATGATAATTTTCGAAATACTAATGACATAATAATAATTTTAGAAATAATAATGAAAATAATAATGATTACAATGACAATAATCTCAATGTTATTATAATTTCTATTGCCATTATTAGTATGAAAATGATTGGAATAAAGTTAATTATTGCTATCATTGCTGTAACTATTAAAATTATCATTATAATTATGATTTTATCATTATTATTGTCATTATCATTATCATCATAAATATCAATATTATTGTCAATAATAAAGGAATTATCATCAAATTCATCATAATTACCCGAATTAATGTTAAAATCCTCATAATTACCATTAAAAAGCGAAAAAAAAATTCGACGTTTCTCTCAAAAGCCTGTTTAATACGCCAGATTTTGCCGTATTTTCGACTTTTGGGATTTTTATACTTCTTGCCTTTACTTCATTATAAATGGACTGATTAATAATTATTATCATCATTATTATCATTAATGTCATTATTTTCATGATTATCATTATATTCATTATCATTATGATTATTATTATTATCATTATTGCAGTTATAATAATGATTTTGCTGAAATATTATTGCTATTTTCATCATTTTAACTATTCATCTAATGATAATAGCAATAATGATGATTTTAGAAATAATAATGACAATAATAATTATTATAATGACAATGATAATGATATTATTATTTCTATTGTCATTATTAGTATGAAAATTATTGGAATAGAGTCAATTATTGTTATTATTGCAGTAATTATCAAAATTATCATTATAATTAAGATTTTATCATTATTATATTTATTATCATTGTCATTATCATCATAATTATCATCATTATTGTCAATGATAAAGGAATTATCATGAAAATCATCATAATTACCATTAAAAATCGAGAAAAAAGTTTTTTTCGACGTTTCTCTCAAAAGGCTATAATACGCTAAATTTTGCCGTTTTTTCGACCTTTGGGATTTTATTACTTCTGGCCTTTATTTCCTTATAAATGGACTGGATAATAATTATCATCATTATTATCATTACTGTCATTATTTTCATGATTATTATAATTATAGTCATTATCATCATGATTATCATTATCATTATTACAAACCTTTTGAGAGAAAGGTGGAAAACCCCCTTTTTCGCTTTTAAATGATAATTATGATAATGATGACGATAATGACTATAATGATAATAATCATAAAAATAATGACAATAATGATAATAATGATAATAATGAGGATAATAATAATTATAGAGTCCATTTACAGTGGAATAAAGGCGAAAAGTAGTAAAATCCAAAAAGTCGAAAATAACGGGAAAATATGACAGCCTTTTGAGAGAAACGTCGAAAACCCCCATTTTTCGCCTTTAAATGATGATGATTATGAAGATTTTAACATTAATTCAGGTAATTATGATAGTTTTCATGATAATTCCTTTATAATGATGATAATCATGATGATAATGACAATAATAATGATAATGATAAAAAGATAATTATAATGATAACTTTGATAATTACTGCAATAATAATAATTATTGTCATTATTTCTAAAATTATCATTATTGTTCTTATCATTATAATAATAGTTATAATGATGAAAATGACAATAATGAATAGCATAATAATTATTATAACTTCAATAATCATAACAATAATGATACCGATGACGATAATGGCTATAATGATAATCTGCTAATTATTATTGTCATTTTCAGCATTATAACTATTTTTAAAATGATAATAACAATGATAATAATTTTAGAAATAATAATGAATATAATAGTAATTATAATGACAATGATAATGATTTTATTATTTCTATTATCGTTATTAGTATGAAAATTATTAGAATAGAGTTAATCATTGCTATTATTGCAGTATTTATCAAAACTTTCATTATAATTATCATTTTATCATTAATATCATTATTATTGTCATTATCATGATTATCATCATTATTGTTAAAAATAAAGGAATTATCATGAAAATCATAATAATTACCTGAATTAATGTTAAAATCATCCTAATTATAATTTAAAATCGTTAAAGGTTTTTTTTCGACGTTTGTCTCAAAAGGCTGTAATACGCTATATTTTGCCGTTTTTTCGACTTTTGGGATTTTACTACTTTTCGCTTTATGTATATATATATATATATATATATATATATATATATATATATATATATATATATATATATATATATTTATTTATTTATTTATTTATATTTGTATATATATAAGTATGTAAATATATATATATTATATAATATATATATATATAATATTAATATATATATATATATATAATATATATATGTATATATAATATAATATATATATATATATATATATATATATATATATATATATATATATATATATATATATAATATATATATATATATATATATATATATATTATATATATATATATAATATATATATATATATATTATATATATATATATATATATATATATATATATATAATATATATATAATATATAATATAATGATAGGTTTTATAATTACTGCAATAATAGCAATGATTAACTTTATTCAAATAATTTTCATACTAATAATGACAATGGAAATAATAATACTATCATTATCAGTGTCATTATAATGATTATTATTGTCATTATTATTTCTGAAATGATCATTATTGTTATTATCATTATAAAAATATAATGATGAAAATGACAATAATTATTAACATTATAACAGTAATAATAATGATAATGATGACGATAATGACTATAATGATAAAAATAAAAAAATGATGCTAATAATGATAATAATAACCATAGGGTCCATTTATAATGAAATAAAGGCAAAAAACCTTTTTTTCGCTTTTAAATGCTAATTAGGATGATATTCTAACATTAATTTACGTAATTATGATGATTTTCATGATAATTCCTTTATTACTAACCAAAATATGAATAACCATAATGATAATGACAATAATAATGATAAAATGATAATTATAAGGATAGTTTTGAAAATTACTTGCAATATATAACAATAATTAACTCTATTCTAATAATTTTCATACTAATAATGAGAATAGAAATAATAATATCATTTTCATTGTCATTATAATTATTATTATTGTCATTATTTCTATAATTTTCATTATTGTTATTATCATTATAAAAATAGTTATAACGATGAAAATGACAATTATAATTAGCATATTAATTATTATAACTGAAATAATTATATATATAATAATGATAATGATGAAGATAACGACTATAAGGATAATTATCATAAAAAGAATGATAATAATGATGATAATAATAATCATAGAGTCCATTTATAATGAAATAAAGCGAAAAGTAGTAAAATCCCAAAAGTAGAAAAAACGGCAAAATATAGGCCTTTTGAGAGAAACGTCGAAAAAAACCTTTGTCGATTTTAAATGATAATTAGGATGATTTTAACATTAATTCAGGTAATTATGATGATTTTCATGATAATTCCTTTATTATTAACAATAATGATGATTATCATGATAATGAAAATAATAATAATATTAATGATAAAATGATAATCATAATGATAGTTTTGATAAATACTGCAATAATAGCAATGATTAACTCTATTCTAATAATTTTCATACTAATAACGAGAATAGAAATATTAATAACATCTTTATCATTGTCATTATAATTACTATTATTGTCATTATTATTTCTAAAATTATCATTATTGTTATTATCATTATAAGAATAGTTATAATGCTGAAAATGACAATAATAATTAGTATAATGATTATTATAACTGCAATAATAATGATAATAATTATTATTCAGTCCATTTATAATGAAATAAAGGCCAGAAGTAATAAAATTTCAAAAGTCGAAAAAACGGCAAAATATAGCGTATTACAGCCTTTTGAGAGAAACGTCAAATAATCCCATTTTCGCTTTTTAATGGTAATTATGAGGATTTTAACATTAATTTAACATTAATTTTCATGATAATTCTTTGATGATTGACAATAAGGATGATAATGACAATGACAATGATAATAATAATTATTATTAACAATGATTATTATTAACAATAATGATGGTAATCATGATAATGACAATAATAATTATATTAATGATAAAATCATAATTATAATGATAATTTTGATAATTACTGTAATAATAGCAATAATTGACTCTATTCCAATGATTTTCATACCAATAATGGCAATAAAAGTAATATCATTATCATTGTCATTATAAACATTATTATTTTCATTATTATTTCTAAAATGATCATTATTGCTATTATCATTATATAAATAGTTATAATAATAAAAATAGCAATAATAATTAGCATAATAATTATTATAACTGCAATAATGATGATAATAATAATGATAATCATGATGATAATGACTATAATGATAATAATCATGAAAATAATGACAGTAATGATGATGATAATAATTATGATTCAGTCCATTTATAATGAAATAAAGGCCAGAAGTAATAAAATCTCAGAAGTCGAAAAAACGATAAAATATAGAGAAACGTCGAAAAAATATCTTTCGCTTTTAATGGTAATTATTAGGTTTTTAACATTAATTCAGGTAATTATGATTTTCATGATAATTCCTTTATTATTGACAATAATGATGATGATTATGATGATAATGACAATGATAATGACAATAATAATAAAATAATTATAATGATAATTTGGATAATTACTGAAATTACTGTAATAATAGCAATAATTAACTCTATTCCAATAATATTCATACTAATAATGGCAATAGAAATAATATCTTTATCATTGTAATTATAAACATTATTATTGCCATTATTATTTCTAAAATTATCATTATTGCTATTATCATTATATAAATAGTTATAATGATAAAAATGACAATAATGATTAGCATAATAATTATTATTACTGCAATAATAATGATAATATCATGATAATCATGATGATAATGACTATAATGATAATAATCATGAAAATAATGACAGTAGTGATAATAATGACAATAATTATTATCCAGTCCACTTATAATGAAATAAAGGCCAAAAGTAATAAAATCCCAAAAGTCGAAAAAAAAGGCAAAATGTAGCGTATCACAGCCTTTTTAGAGAAACGTCGAAAAAAAACCTTTTTCGCTTTTTAATGATAATTATGAGGAATTTAACATTAATTCAGGTAATTGTGATGATTTTCATGATAATTCCTTTAATATTGACCATAATGATGATATATATGATGATAATGACAATGATAATGACAATAATAATGATAAAATCATAATTATAATGATAATTTTGATAATTACTGCAATAATAGCAATAACTAACTCTATTCCAATATTTTCATACTAATAATGGTAATAGAAATAATAATATCATTATCATTGTCATTATATATATTATTGTCATTATTATTTCTAAAATTATCATTATTGCTATTATCATTATATAAATAGTTATAATAAAAATAGCAATTATAATTAGCATAATAATTATTATAACTGCAGTAATGATGATAATAATAATGATAATCATGATGATAATGACTTAATGATAATAATCATGAAAATGATAAGAATGATGATAATAATTTTTATTCAGTCCATTTATAATGAAATAAAGGCCAGAAGTAAGAGAATCCCAAAAGTCGAAAAAAACGGCAAAATCTAGCGTATTACAGCCTTTTGAGAGAATCGTCGAAAAAAAAACTTTTCGCTTTTTAATGGTAATTATGAGGAATTTAACATTAATTCAGGTAATTATGATGATTTTCATGATAATTCCTTTATTATTGACAAAAATGATGATAATTATGATGATAATGACAATGATAATGAATAATAATGATAAAATCATAATTATAATGATAAATTTGATAATTACTCCAATAATAGCGATAAGTAACTTTATTCCAATAATTTTCATACTAATAATGGCAATAGAAATAATAATAACATCATTATCATTGTCATTATAATTATCATTATTGTCATTATTATTTCTAAAATTATCATTGCTATTATCATTATATTAATAGTTATAATGATAAAAATAACAATGATAATTAGTATAATAATTATTAGAACTGCAATAATGATAATAATAATGATAATCATGATGATAATGACTATAATGATAATTATCATGAAAATAATGACAGTAATGATAATAATGATGATAGTAATTATTATTCAGTCCATTAATAATGAAATAAAAGCTAGAAGTAATAAAATACCATAAGTCGAAAAAACGGCAAAATCTAGCGCATTTCAGCCTTTTGAGAGAAACGTCGAAAAAAAAACTTTTACGCTTTTTAATGGTAATTACGAGGATTTTAACATTAATTCAGGTAATTATGATGATTTTCATGATAATTCCTTTATTATTGACAATAATGATGATAATTTTGATGATAATGGCAATGATAATGACAATAATAATGATAAAATCATAATTATCATTATATTTTGATAATTACTGCAATAATAGCAATAATTAACTCCATTCCAATAATTTTCATACTAATAATGACAATAGAAATAATAATAACATCATTATCATTGTCATTATAATTATTTTTATTGTCATTATTATTTCTAATTATCATTATTGCTATTATCACTATATAAATAGTTATACAAATAAAATAGCAATA
>NW_020872327.1:18409-23409 GCF_003789085.1 Penaeus vannamei | reverse complement strand
TAACTTTCCTTTGCTTTTTAAGTACTATTGCATTTTCAGTCTTACTATAGGTACTCTTCTCTTCCTATTCTTCATGAACTACCAAGCCACGAAGTCTTCAACTGATGAAAAGATGAAAAATAATCCGACGACTCTTTCTAGTTCTCGTTCAAACTCCCTAACACCATTCAAAATAATTGAGTTATTATATACTGCCATTAGGCCCTTTTGCAAATACAAGCAAGGGAATCAGTTACAATTCTACTGACCATAGGTAGTTGCATGCAAGTTGCTTTACGACTAATGGAAAGAGTCGAGACAGCAGATAGTAGCAGTATCTTTGTGGGGGAAATAAAGACATGATTAGAACATATATATATCAATAGTAATGAAATAAAAAATCTGCTATAACTCCTGTTAAAAATAAAATCATGCTAGCTAGCAGCTATGTATAACACTACATCTCAAAAATAGGCCTACAAGATCTGGACCTGTCTCTGGACTACAAGTAAAACACTAAAAGCCTCATTCTATAGCTATTATAGGATGGCTTATGCAATATCATATATAACAGAGAGAAATGCAATGTATAGCACTATATTATGGAAAGACTTGACCAATACTAATAAGTGGGGAATGAAGCAAACAAATAAAACATTAAAATGCATGAGCTATGAGGAAGGAAATATAACACAAAAAAGTAATATATGGTAATTGTTATATCGAATCAATCAGGTTCTACCCAGTTTCTCCCATAAGACACGAGAATCTGCTGGTTCTTGGACCAACACTATATGCCAAATTCTCAGCTTAAGAAGCACTGTTATAACAAACATTCATAAACTTCGTATGTCTAAGTATGTACAAAACAAATGATACAAACCACCACCTGTGCTGTAAACAAATATACTGGTGGTTTACAAGCTTTACAAGGTTACATAGCACACGCCAAATCATATCCTCACACAAAACTAATAAGACACAGGATTTAGAAACAGAACACTTTCATAGCATATAGACAAGGGGAAGATTTTTAGGAAAAGACACATCTTACAAAAAAGAAAGAAAAAAGATATCAATGACAATAATGAAAAAAACAATAATAAAAAAACAGGAATGGGATCTTAAAATAACCCCAATCACAAACTTGAAGAGAAAAAATGGAGCAAGTGCGATAAAGTCTTTAGTGAAGGGGCTATACAAATTATGAAAATAAGGCACACTTTAATATCTTCACTCCCATAACAAACATTAGTCACCACCACCGTTTCCTGATAGATGGTGGTGACATTCTGAGCTCAGTATCTTCCTGTATTGGCATAGACATGGCCATTTCCGTTGCTGTTCCTGTCAGCATTGTGGTAGCCACTGCCGCCCTTGATGTGTCCACTGCCATAGTCATGATCATTGCCATAACCACTGGCTCCTGGCGGGGGCCTTAATGGGGGGGGGGGCTGGGAGCCTGGCGGTGAAGGCTGGTCTGGGGAGGTGAAGGAATGGCTGTGAGTAGATGAGCTCACCTCGCTTTGTGCCCTTCCTGCATTGCAACAAAAGAAAAAGGGTTGATATTACCTTCAGCAAAAGTACGCTACAAAAGATTCTGTGCACTATTCAAAGATACTTAAGAGATTAAAACTACAACAGAGAGCCAAGACTTATATGGGATGCATCTGCAGATAAAAAGAGATACCAAAATCATACCAAAAGGTCATGTTGAGATAAAATACTCAAAGACCGTGATAAAATACTCTAATATTCACCAGAACGAACATACTATGAAAAGAAGTAAACATTTTGGAACAATCAGTTGCAGTGCCATTCCCGGCTTCCCACAAAGTTAACATGTTTGGGGTCTATTGCTCATAGGGGTGTATTTCCACGCGTTCAAGAGTATAAAACAGCCCTCAATTTATGATCACAACCCACATTGACAGTCCTCTTAAAAAGAATGATCCGAGTAGTACTTTGTGCTGTAACTTCTAATATATATTACTTGGTTGGTTCCTAGATCCGTGACAGTCAAATCTTGCACCCTTTTTAACCAAACTTCATTAATTGTAACTATGTGTGTACCTTGAATCTAAGCACCATATGGGTACTGTAAAATTCTTAAAGGTAACTGTGTACCTACAAACATTACGACTTTTTATGGCTTCCCTTCTCTTGTTATGGCTTTTATTATCTAGCCACATGGTCTTACGGTGAAAAAAGCTGAAGTATTATATAATATAATAATTTACCTAAATGCCGGGAAAGTTCCCACATTCGTTTCCTTCCAAGCTGCAGCAATTAGCCTTCCATATGGCTCATAAAAAAAATCCAAGGATGAGTCCAGCTTGGGCGACTACGAATGAACATCACTCGGTCATCAACACTAAAACACTGCAAGTTCCCTATTAGAATAACCGATCAAAATAAAATGAGCACCTGCAAGAATGACTGATCAACTTGAGGATTTATTTTTTCAAAAATGATTGATCAGCAACACTCGCAAACCTTAGTCTACCTAGGCCCTTAGGTAACGGGACTACGGCATGACATGAAAATGCAATGAAAGGACCATGACAGCAACTCACAGCTGGCAATGCCGGAGGAGGAGTCCTGTGAGCTCTCCCACCCTGTTGGCAGTTGACTGGGACATCAGGGAGACCACAAAGTCGTTGCTTCCTCGCAAGGGAATGATCACCAGCTAGTCCTGTCCTGGGCTCACACTGATCCCACTCACCTATTTTGTGGAAATTGTTCATGTTGTTAATGTCAACTAATGAAGTTATGAGGGAATGGACAGCTGGTGAAATTCCTAATCCGGAGCATGAGTAATTTTATCTAAAAATAGACAAGGAAAATATAACAATATCTAAATTAACAACTGCATAGAGGAAGAGGGAAGTGGAAGGAAAGAGGAGGGAGGGGGAAGGAGGAGGGGAGGGGAAGGGAGAAGACAGAAACAGTGTGAGAGTGGGAGTGAGACTGACAAGGAAAACGGGAATGGGAATAAGAAAAAAAGAAAGAAAATGAGAATACACACTCATGCACACATAAAAAGGAAAAGAAAATGAAAATAAGAAAAATTAAACATCAGAGAAAGAAAGGAAAAGAATAATAATAATGACAATTATCATTGGCATTATCATCATTATTGTCAATAATAAAGGAATTATCATGAAAATCTCTCAAAAGGCTGTAATACGCTAGATTTTGCCGTTTTTTTCGACATTTGAGATTATATTACTTCTGGCCTTTATATCATTATAAATGGACTGGATAATAATTATTATCATTATTATCATTACTGTCATTATTTTCATGATTATTATCATTATAGTCATTTCATCCATGATTATCATTATTATTATCATCATTATAGCAGTTATAATAATTATAATGCTAATTATTATTGCTATTTTTTATCATTATAACTATTTATATAATGATAATAGTAATAATGATAATTTTAGATATAATAATGACAATTATCATTGTCATTATCATCATAATTATCATCATTATTGTCAATAATAAAGGAATTATCATGAAAATCTCTCAAAAGGCTGTAATACGCTAGATTTTGCCCTTTTTCGACTTTTGGGATTTTATTACTTCTGGCCTTTATTTCATCATAAACTGACTGAATAAAAATTATCATCATTATTATCCTTACTGTCATTATTTTCGTGATTATTATCATTATAGTCATTATCATCATGATTATCATTATTATTATCATCATTATTGCAGTTATAATAATCATGCTAATTATTATTGCTATCTTTATCATTATAACTATTCATATAATGATAATAGCAATAATGATAATTATAGAAATAATAATGACAATAATAATAATTATAATGACAATGATAATGATGTTATTATTTCTATTGCCATTATTAGTATGGAAATTATTGGAATAGAGTTAATTACTGCTATTATTGCAGTAATTATCAAAGTTATCATTATAATTATGATTATATATTATTGTCATTATCATTGTCATTATCATCATGATTATCATTATTATTGTCAATAATAAAGGAATTATCATGAAAATCATCATAATTACCTGAATCAATGTTAAAATCCTCATAATTGCCATTAAAAAGCGATAAAGGTTTTTTTTTCGACGTTTCTCTCAAAAGGCTGTAATACGCTAGATTTTGCCGTTTTTTCGACTTTAGGGATTTTATTACTTCTAGCCTTTATTTCCTTATAAATGGACTGGATAATAATTATCATCATTATTATCATTACTGTCATTATTTTCATGATTATTATCATTATAGTCATTATCATCATGATTATCATTATCATTATTTATCACCTTTTGAGAAAAGGTGGAAAACCCCCCTTTTTCGCTTTTAAATGATAATTATGATGATTTTAACATTAATTCAGGTATTAATGATGATTTTCATGATAATTCCTTTATCATTAACAATAATGATAATTATGATGATAATGAAAATAATAATGATAATAATAATAAAATGATAATTATAACGATAATTTTGATAATTACTGCAATAATAGCAATAATTAACTATATTCTGATAATTTTCATACAAATAATGAGAATAGAAATGATAATAATACCATTATTATGTTTTTATGAGTATTATTGTCATTATCATTTTTAAAATTATCATTATTGTTATTATAATTATAAAAATATTTATAATGATGAAAATGACAGTAATAATTAGCATAACAATCATTATAACTGCAATAATGGTAATGATAATGATAATCATGACAATAATGGCTATAATGATGATAATCATAAGAATAATGACAATAATGATGATAATGATAATAATAATCGTAGAGTCAATTTACAGTGAAATAAAGGCTAAAACTAATAAAATCCCAAACTCGAAACAACGGTAAAATCTAGAAAGAGAAAGGTCGAAAAAAACCCTTTTTCGCTTTTAAATGATAATTATTATGATTTTAACATTAATTCAGGGATTTGTGAAGATTTTCATGATAATTCCGGTATTATTAACAATAATGGTAATTAT
>NW_020872327.1:5000-7500 GCF_003789085.1 Penaeus vannamei | reverse complement strand
GGTTGATACAGCGGCTAAAATTTGGAATTGTAGATCTGCACGTAAACAGAATTCTCGTTCGCAAGTTGCAGTTACCAATGACAAGGATGAAATTTACTGCGCCTTCCATAAATGCAAAGGTCACTCCACAGCTTCCTGTAGAGCTAAACCACCCGGTAACGTATGCTGGTCTTGCGGTAACCCCGGGCATCAACGTCGATCGTGTCCCTTTTCAGCAAGCCAGGCTTCATCGACCTCCCCATCGGTGGACGCCGCAGGCCTTTCCTCGGGATGCCACTAACATGCATAAGTCTGCAGTTACAACGGGTCCAGTTAATGACTCGGTTTCTGAAAGTTTTTCTGAAAGATGCCATATACCTAATTCTGTGCCATTTAATTCTAAATATATTAATCCTATTTCTGATACACCTACAGGACGACCACTTATTCACCTATTTTGTGATCGGTCTAGGAAAGAAGCCTTTCTCGACACGGGTTCTTCAGTTTCTTTGGTAAAAAGGACTTCTCTGGAAAACGTTTCAAGCAGAATACACCCCTGTGTGAAATCCTTAACAGACGTCTCTGGATCAACATTGCAAACAGGAGGTGAAGTTGACATTGACATTCAGATTGCAGGTATGAGTTGCAAACACAGATTTGTGGTAACAGATTATCTAAAGTTTCCCGGTGACGTTCTCTTGGGTATGGACTTCCTGAGAAGATTTGACTTCAAAATGGTACATAAACGTTCACCATGCAGATCTTATCTAATACTGCAGGATATCAGGTTACCTTTGAAATACACTGATAATGTCTCATGCCGTATCCAGAGTGTCAACTCGTCCAAACCTGTTTCTACTATATCTCTTCAGAAGCTGTTTGAACACCGCCAATCTCCATCTTATGCCCATGTGCACAGGACTACAGTATGCCCTCCTCATTCAGGACGTTTTATTCAAGCTTCCGTATCAAACTCTTCTCTCTTGAAAAATGTAAGTGACGTTTTCATTTCTGGTTTGATGACCTCCATACTGATTCCACTATAGCAGCCCACCTTGGTATTTTCAGGACATACCACAAACTAAGAGAGCATTACTATTTCCAGAACATGCTTTCAGCTACAAAGCAATATGTCAACGCCTGTCTTCCATGTCAAAAGAGAAGAGGAAGTGTAAAGCTAAATGCTCCGCTTTCACAAATACCTGTTGTCACTTCTCCTTTGGATAGAATTAGTGCAGATCTGATGGATCTCCACAGCTCATATAATGGAAACCGCTATCTTCTCTCCATAATAGACCACATGAGCAGGTATTTGCAACTTATTCCTCTTCCAAATAAGAGTGCCCAGACAATAGCTGATGCCTTTGTGGAACATTATTTCACACTATTTGGAGTTCCTAGAATGTTAACTACAGACAGTGGTTCAGAATTCAAGAACAAATTATTTTCTGAAGTCTGTGACATTTTAAGCATTAAAATGCATTATACAACGCCTTTTTATCCTCAGGCGAACGGCTTGGTCGAAAGAAGCAATAGATGCGTAAAAGATGCTATAGCTACTCTCTGTGATGATGCCCCCTTGTCATGGGATGAATATGTACCCCAAGTGCGGTATGCTCTTAACACGGCTTTCACAGAGCGATTAATAATCAACCTTTGTTCCTGTTTATGGGTCATTCATGCTCTTATCCAATTGGGCTCACCAACCGTGTTACCATGAATGAAGATGATACAAGTACCGATCATCTTCTCAGACTTCTCAAGGCTCGAGAAGTAGCAGCTGAAACTTCTTGCAAAACACGAGAAGAAAATGCTAAATACTACAATCGGAAAGTTCGTGAACGGAAAATTAATGTCGGATCTCTCGTTATGCGACGGTCTCATGATCAAGTTCAAGGTGTTAGTCGTGCTCTGCACCCTAGGTGGTTGGGTCCGTGTAGAGTGAGTCGGTTGACCAGTCCAGTAACTTTTATCGTTCGTGATTTGTCCCCACCATTTGCTGAAAGAAAGGTTCATGCGAACCAGTTAAAGTTGTTTTCTTGTGATGCTGATTTTTCATTGTTGCCACAGGATTCTGATTCTCCTGTATTGTCTGATTCTCCTGTTCGGTTTGATTCTCCTCGGTTGCACCCTATGATAACTCGATCTCAAATCATGAAATAATATATAGATTTCCTATGTGCCTTACTAATTGTCGTTTTTTTCAGTTTGTTTACTCGTCTCGAGTTACGCCTGCTTGTGTCCGCAGTTGTTCCATGTTTGTCTGTATCCCATCCCTGCCTGGATCCTGGCCAGTGAAGTTGCTGTCAAGACGTCCAGCCTCAGACGAACTTCGGAAACCCGTGAACCTGCGCTGAGGGCCGCCAGACCATCCCGAAGACTGATGGGCCGCCTCCCGTGGATAGGGTTCTGGAGGAAGACTCACCGCTTCTTCCGCGAGGTCTCGCCTGATGAGCTGAGGCTTTCCGTCTCTTCTGCCGTGGGAGATGTTGTAGTGAACAAGAACAAGCAAAAAGCGCCG
>NW_020872326.1:250864-265864 GCF_003789085.1 Penaeus vannamei | reverse complement strand
CAGAGGGCGTGGGGACTTGTTTGTGTCTTTGGGTGAAGGGGGTGGGAGGTGGAGGGGCAATAGGGAGGGAGTGAAGGAGGAAGAGTCGAGGGGAGGAGGTGAAATGAGGAGGGAGTGTGAGGGGCGAGGAGGAGAAACTCTGCAGGGAGAGTAAAGGTAGAAGGGAGAGAAGGAGGACTATGTAGGAGGGTATGACGGAGGGGTCAAATGAAGGAGGGAATTTGAGAACATGAGAAGGAAGAGTAAAGAAGGGGAAAGAAAGTGGATGGCAATAAACGGGGAAAAGGAGGTAGGAGAGGAGGATGGAGAGGGAGGAAGACAAGCGTAAGGAAGAGAGGAGAAAGAGGAAGAGGAGATAGAGAAAGGAGTGAAGGAGGGAAAAAGGCGGATGACAATAAGAGGGGAAAAGGAAGGATGAGGAGGAGGGAGAGGGAGGAAGACAGTGTAAGGAAGAGAGGAGAAAGAGGAAGGAGGAGAAGGGAAGAAACGTGGAGAAGAATGGATAGAGGGAGGAACAATCTGGTGGAGAATTGGGGGAGAGGGATGGGAAGAATGGGGGGAAGTGGGAGAGAGGGAGATAAAGGAACAGGAAGGAGAGATGATGATGGTGAGGAGGGAGACAAGAAAAAGAGTGGAATGAGGGAAAGAGAGAGAAAAAGAGAGGAGAGAGACTTATTCAATCTACCAGCAAATGATAGAAATAGATATATAACAGCGTAACAGAATTATCAATATTCAGTTGTTATTTTTTTATGTAGGCTTATCTATATTATATATTTAGCAGAGCGATTCACGATTATTTTTTGTTATATGTATCTGTGTATTTGCATTACATGTTTATTTATTTAACTTTCTTTCCATTTTGGTCTGTTTCTCATTAATATTAATCTCCAGGTTATATATCTATTTTTTTTTATCTGTGTTTCATCGATTTTATATATTCATTTGAATTCGTGTCTCTGCTTCATGGAACTTCGGAAGTGAAGTGGACTAAAAAGAAAAGAAAAAAAATGTATAAAACAAAACATTAATTTTTCTGTTTCTAGCTTTTAGAAATTTTATATTGAATGATTTTTTTTCTCTCTCTCTCCACGCTTTTTTTTGGCAGTATTGATTAAGCGAATCTGACTTTCATTTTCATTTTGCAAATGGATGTAGTATATCAAACTGAAAATATATTTATCCTCAGTAAGCTGTTTTGATGTTACTGCCTTTTGCATTTTAGATACTTTTAATATTTGCCGTGTCCATCAATATTTTTTTATATTTTTATTAACTGAATTTACCTCATTTCACATCTGCGGAATATGAACAATTCTTGATTATTTAGATTGTTTTGATACAATGTAATCAATTTTAATATCAGCATTCTTAAATATATCCTTCTTATTCTTATATTCTTGATACCCAATAATGCAACCAACTTTTCATGATATAGATATTTTAATCAAGAGAATGAAACATTGTTTTTTAAGACTTAGATATTCTTAATGCACTGCATCGAATATTTTAACTCTCAAATATTTCAACATCTTAAAATTTACAATATTCTAAATGTCTTACGCACCTTTAATGCTGTCTAATTAATTATTTCTAATCTAATGATCACCTTTAGCAAATTGCACTTTAACTTTTTTATGATATGAATCATTTCAATAATTATTTATCCTTCTTCTTCCAAAAATTATTTCTAATCTAATGATCACCTTGTACTTTAACTTTTTTATGATATGAATCATTTCAATACTTATTTATCTTTCTTCTTCCCAAATTACAGGTGGTTGAAAGCAACGACAGCTGGCCCAACACCAGCTGGCCGACCACCAACTGTACCAATGGTTGGCAGTACGATTATTCGCTCTATTATCCCACAATCACTTCGCAGGTATGTGGGACAAAAAAAAAAAAAAGATAAATTGATGTTCATAAAAAGATGGGTTCCCTACTTTCACACACACACACACGCACACACACACAATACACACACAACACAATACACACACACACACACACACACACACACACACACACACACACACACACACACACACACACACACACACACACACACACACACGTTTTCTTCCTTCTTTGTGACTCTCAATCTTTTCTAATCTTACAAACATCCGTTTCATTGTCTTGGCAACATCCGCTCGACAAACTACCCCACCCACACGCGCCCACACCCCTCAAAAACAAACAAAGAAACAAACCAAGCACACATAAGGACCAAACAAACCACAGATTTAAAAAAATAGATAAATAAATCAACCCACCCGTCCACCTCCCTCTCCAATAAATAGATAGATAGATCGACAAACACCCACCCGCCCACCCGCCCACCTCCCTCTCCAATAAACAGATAAATAGATCAACCCACCCACCTACCCACCACCCACCCGCCCACCTCCTCTCCAATAAATAGATAAATAGATCAACAACCCACCCACCCCAACACCCACCTCCCCACCGCCCACCTCCCTCTCCAAAAACATAAATAGACCTACCCACCGCCACCCTCCCTCTCCAATAAACAGATAACAAATCAGCAACCCCCACCCAACCACCCACCTCCCCACCCCCCCCCCACCTCCTCTCCAATAAACATAAATAGATCAACAACCCACCCACCCACCCAAACCTCCTACCCGCCCATCTCCCTCTCCAATAAACAGATAAACAGATCAACAACCCACCCACCTCCCACCCCCACCTCCCTCTCCAATAAACAGATAACAAATCAACAACCCACCCATTCCCAAAAGCCCACCCACCCAACACCCTCCCTCTCCAATAAACCAGTAAATCACAAACCACCCACCCGCCCACCTCCCTCTCCAATAAACAGATAAACAATCAACAACCCACCCATCTACCCAAAAAGCCCACCCACCCACCCTCCCTCCCAATAAACAGATAAACAAATCAACAACCACCAATCCACCCACCCTCCCTCCCCATCCGCCTACCTTCCCTCTCCAATAAACAGATAAATAAATCAACAATCCAACCACACCCACCCACCCGCCCACCCTCCCTCTCCAATAAACAGATAAATAAATCAACAACCCACCCAACCCGCCCCACTCTCGTCCCCCTGCAGCTGGACTGGGTGTGCGACCAGGACTGGAAACCCACGCTGGCCCAGTCCCTCTTCTTCGTCGGTTCTCTGGTCGGTTCCCCGGTGCTGGGCTGGGCTGCCGACTCCTGGGGGCGCCTGCCGGTCATAGTGCTAACGAACGTGGTCGGGGGCGTGGCGGGGATCTGCTCGGCCTTCTGCGCCTCCTTCGCCTCCTTCACCGTCTTCAGGTTCATCGTCGGGATGACTTACGACACGCACTACAACGCGGTTTATATCCTGCGTGAGTTGTGGGGGAGGGCGGGGGCGCTGCCGTTGTCGGTGTTGTTGTTTGTTGTTTGTTGTCATTACTGTTGTTATTTGTGTTTTGATAAACATTTATCATTATTGTTGTTATTTGTGTTTTTGATATTATTATATTGTTGTAATTTGTGTTTTTGATATTATTATCATTATTGTTGTTATTATTATTATTGTTGTTTGTTGTTATTATCATTTATTATTATTATTATTATTATTATTATTATTATTTATTTATTATTATATTATTATTATTATTATTATTATTATTATTATCATTATTATTATTATTATCATTATTGTTTTTATTCATTTCATTGTTATCATTATTATCATTATTATCATTATTATCATTATTATCTTATTATCATTATTTCATTATATCATTATTATCATTATTATTATCATTATCATTATTATTATCATTATCATTATTATTATCATCATTATCATCACCATTATTATTATCATCATTATTATTATCGCCATCATTATTTTCATCATTATTATCATTATCATCATCCCTGTCATTATTCTATTATTATATTTAATTCATTATCATTATTATTATTATTATTATTATTATTATTATTATTATTATTATTATTATTATTATTATTATTATTATTATTATTATCATTATCATTATTATTATTATTATTATTATTATTATTATTATTATTATTATTATTATTATTATTATATTATTATCATTATTATCATTATCATTATCATCATCATTATCATCATAATTATTATCATTATTATTATTATCATAATTATTATCATCATTATTATTATCATAATTATTATCATTATTATTATCATTATTTTTCTAGCATTATCCTTATCATTCATCATTATTATTATTATTATTATATTTTTATATTATTATTATCATATTTTATTATCATTATTGTTATCATTATTATTATATCATTAAGTAGTAGTAGTAGTAGTAATATGATTATTGTTACTATTATCATTATTGTTATGAGCATTACTGTTATTATTATTGTATCATCATTATTATCATTATCATTGTTATCATTATTAAAATCATTATTATTGTTACTTATGATTACTATCATTATTAGTAGTATTGTCATAATTGTTATCATCATCATCATCATTATTGTTATCATTTTCTTTATAAATCCTCATTATCATCACCACAACCACCATTCATACCCATCATCACCATCACCTAGAAGGGGTACTTTGTAAAGTAGACGGCAACTTTGTAAAGTACAGTAAGTATAGTAAGTAAGTAAGTAAGTAAGTAAGTGCGCGCGTGGATGCTTGTTCCTTTGCAAAGAAACCGTGCGAATAGTGCACTGGCAAACGACACAAACCTCTATCACTATCCTAAAATTTCACTACAAATCAGTTTTATTGTTGTTGTTTTTTTTCTTTTGGTATATACTTTATCCGCCCACATCAGCTGATTCGCGCATGGTATAGAGTTGGAGCACTTTCTAGGGCAGTGTTGTCCAAACTGGGGTCCGCATGGTACGTGAACAAACATTAATTTGTGTATTTTTAAAGCATTTTGTTATTATTTTTTTATTCGTTTATTAAACATTTTGTGTATTTTTAAAGCATTTTGTTATTATTTTTTATTCGTTTGTTAAACGTTTTGTGTATTTTTAAAGCATTTTGTTATTATTTTTTTTATTCGTTTATTAAACATTTTGTGTATTTTTAAAGCATTTTGTTATTAAATCATATTTTTTATTCGTTTATTAAATTCGAATTCACTGACCAACACTCCTGCAATGCAGTCTTTTCTTAATTCGTATATAATTTGCATTATAAAATAGTTTGTTCAGCCATGGTGGACGGGGGAAGGGGTACGTAACGGTACAAGAAGGTATTAAAGGGTACAATAGGCGAAAAAAAATGGACAAAACTGTTCTAGGGGACCATGAAGCAATATGAAAATTTTTGACGTCGAATTAAAGTTAATCTTTATATAACTCACAGTGCTTTCATACAATTCTCTCACATATTAATGGATTGGAATCTTTCCATGAAGTGGTCTTGTCCTTTGCTTTGACCCATTACACTGTTCATAACTAGGAAAAGTAAGAGTGTAAAAAGATTAGGAACCACTGCGCGCTTAGGGACTTCACCTGCGAGCGAAGCAAAGACTGGACCACCGCCATCATCATCACCATAATCACCACCACCACTATCATCATCAACACCCGCCATCTGCATCCATTATCCTCAATATGATCCCAACACCTAACTATCAATCATCTTCATCACCAGTCAACCATAATCACCACCAAAGCTACCATCATGCATCTTTCATCATCATCCATAATCTACTGCACCACCATTATCATATCATAACATCTTACAACATCACAATAATGCACTACGCCAACCACATCATCGTGTCATAATAACATTGCACCGGTACCACCGTACAATATCAATCATCATCACACCGTAACCGACTATATTGCTTTCGATCATCACCTGATATAATGTCACGCACCTGTGTCTACCACTTCATCATCATCAGCACACATACCACCACCTAACGCACATCCGTCCGTACCGATATAGACTCTATGCCTGCAGTGCTCGCCTCGTTGCTGGACTGTGAAATGTGTATTGCTAGTGTCGCTGTATCGCTAACAGCTGATATCGTTCGTTATGCCTGTGCTATGTGTGTGTGTGTGATGTCGTCGCTGCTAGTGTGCAGCTGCACTAGTCACTGTGTGCATGCCCTCGTCCCTGTGTCTGCTCGTCGACTGCTAGTCCAGTAGGGAGAGAAAGAGCGCGAAAGACACGACAGAGACGCAGAGAGACTGTCGTCTCGCTGTGATGCCGTGTCTCTCGTGCTGCTGTGCCTCTTGTGTTCGCTAGTGCGTGTGAGTGACGTTGTTGTCGAGCGAGTGATGTGTGTTCCGTGATGTGGTCGTGCGTTGTCCCTATCGTTGACCTTGGTTGTGTGTCGGATGCTGGGGGGCTGTGATGTGTGTGCGCGTGTGTGCTCGCTGTTGGTGGTGGTTCGTGCTCGTGGGTGTGTTTTGGTGCCCTCTGGCCCTGACGTGGTCGGTCTGTCGCCGGTCTTCCATGCACAATCGCCCAGCTGTTTGCCTCTGTCTTTCTAGACATGTTGGTGTTTTGGGGCCTCTGTGCTGCGTTGTCTTGTCGGGGTCCGCGCGTGCTGCTGTTTTTGTTCAGTATACCATTTTTTGTTATTCGTTATTGTTGGTTGGTGTGATTACTGTCGTTATGTTCATTGTTGTTATGTTTTTTGTTGTTATTGATTTTTTTATCGTTATTGTTGTTGGTGTAATTATTGTCGTTATTTTCATTGTTGTTATCATTATTATTATTGTTTTCATGATCGTTATGATAATGATGGGTATGATAATGGTAATAAATGATGATCAAAATAATGATAATTATTATCGTTGTTACTTATAATCGTTGTTATTATCATCCTATATTGTCTATATTATTTATATATTAGTATTAGTATGATCACTGTTACGGTTATTAATATTATCAATATGATCATTATCTGTTACGAGCGAGTGATTCTCTTTCTCCCTGTTTTTCGGTCTCGCTCTCTGACTCGTCGTGCGTCTCTCTCTCTCTCTTCTCTCTCTCTCTCTCTCTCTCTCTCTCTCTCTCTCTCTCTCTCTCTCTCTCTCACTCTCTCTCTCTCTCTCTCTCTCTCTCTCTCTCTTCTCTCTCTCTCTCTCTCTCTCTCTCTCCCCTCTCTCTCTCTCTCTCTCTTTCTCTCCCCCCCCCTCTCTCTCTCTCTACCCTTCCTCTTCTACATTCCTCCTCCCCTAACCTCCATCTCCTGCTTCACCTTCCTCCCTCCCTCCTTCCCCTTTTCCTCTTTCATCCTCTCCACCTTTCTCCCTCTCTCTCTTTCCCTTTCTCTCGCTCTCTCACCCTACATTCTCCCTCCCTTCTCCCTAGGATGCTCCCTGAGTCCGCCCGTTGGCTGCTTGGACAGGGTCGCGTGGAGGACACTGTGAGGATAATCCGAAGGGCAGCGAAGGTCAATGGCAGGACGCTTTCACCGAGAGTCCTGCAGGATCTACAGGTCAGGTCAGGGGAGGTCAGGGAGAAGGGGAAGTTAAGGGAAAGGGGGATGAGGAAGGGGGAAGGGAGGGAAAGGGGAGGTCAGGGAAAGGGAGATGAGGTCAGGGGAAAGGGAAGTCAGGAAGAGGGGGAAGGGGAGGTCAGGGTATTAGTAGTATTAGTAAAAGAAGAAGAGAAGAAGAGAAGACGAAGAAGAGAAAGAGAAAAAAATAAAGAAGATAAAGAAAAGAGGATAAAGAAGAAGCGAAGAAGAAGAAGAAGCAGAAGCAGTAGTAGTAGTAGTAGTAGAAGAAGAAGAAGAAGAAGAGAATAGTAGTAGAAGAAGAAGAAGAGAAGAGAGAAGAAGGAAGAAGAAGAAGAAAGAAGAAGAAGAAGAAGAGAGAGAAGAGGAGGAGGAGGGAGAAGTAGAAGAGAAGAAAAAAAGAAGTAAAAGAGAATGAAAAGGGAAGAAGAGAAGAAAGAGAAGGAGAAAAAAAAGAACTGCAGAACGAGAATAGGAAATGAAGAAGAGAAATTATCATTTATTCCTCCTATTCATTTTCTCTGTCTTCTTCCAGGTCTACGCATATTTCTCTTTTCTCCTTTTTTTCTTTCTATCATTTATTCCTCCTATTTCTTCCCTCCATCTCTATCTAGGACTACACATATTTCTCTTCTCTCATTTATTTATTTCTATCATATATTCCTCTTATTTCTTTTCTCTATCTCTCTCCAGGTCTACACATATTTTTCATCTCGCATTCTCTCATATTTCTATCATTTATTCCTCCTATTCCTATTCCATCTCTATCTAGGAGTACATATATTTCTCTTCTCTCATTTATTTATTTCTATCATTTATTCCTCCTGTTTTTTCTCTCTATCTCTCTCCAGGTCTGCAAATATTTCCTTCGCCCATTCTTTCATATTTCTATCATTCATTCCTTTTTGTCTTCTCCCTATCTTTCTGTAGGACTACAATTATTTTTCTCTTCTCATTCCATCATCTTTCTATCATTTACTCTTTGTCTTCTCATTCTCTCATCTTTCTATCATTTACTACTATTATTCCTTCTCTTCTCATTCCCTCATCTTCCTATCTTCTCATTCCTTCTTTTTTCATCCCTTCATCTTTCTGTCACTTATTCCTTCTCTTTTCATCATTAATTCCTTCTCTTCTCATTCCTTTATATTTCTATCATTAATTCCTTCTCTTCCCATTCCTTCATCTTCCTACCAATTATTCCTTCTCTTCTCATTCCATCATCTTCCTATCATTAATTCCTTTTATTCCTTCTCTTCCCATTCCCTCATCTTTCTATCATTAATTCCTCTTATTCCTTCTCTCCTTCTCTCTCCAGGACTTCGGCGAAAGGAGAATGGAAGAGAACACAGAAACCGTTATTCCTTCTCTTATTCCTTCATCTTTTTATCATTAATTCCTCTTATTCCTTCTTCCTCCAGGACTTCGGCGAAAGGAGAATGGAAGAGAACACAGAAACCGTTATTCCTTCTCTTATTCCTTCATCTTTTTATCATTAATTCCTCTTATTCCTTCCCTCCTTCTCTCTCCAGGACTTCGGCGAAAGGAGAATGGAGGAGAACACAGAAACCGTTATTCCTTCTCTTATTCCTTCATCTTTTTATCATTAATTCCTCTTATTCTTTTTCTTCTCCAGGACTTCGGCGAAGGAGAATGGAAGAGAACACAGAAACCGTTCTTCTCTTATTCCTTCATCTTCCTATCATTAATTTTTTGATTCCTTCTCTTTTCATTCCTCATCTTCCTATCAATCATTCTTCTCTCTCTTTCATTCCATCATCTTCCTATCATTAATTCCTTCTCTTCTCATTCCATCATCTTCCTATCATTAATTCCTCTTATTCCTTCCCTCCTTCTCTCTCCAGGACTTCGGCGAAAGGAGAATGGAAGAGAACACAGAAACCGTGACAGTTTTGGACCTTGTAAAGACGCCCATTCTCAGACGCCGCTTCCTCGTTCTCTGTCTCATGTGGTGAGTGTCTGTCTGTCTGTCTGTCTTGGATTTCTGTTTGTCTGTCTGTTTGTTTGCTGTTTTTTGTTTGTCTGTCTGACTTGGATTTCTGTTTGTTTGTCTGTCTGTCTGCCTGCCTGTTCTGTTTTTCTGTTTGTCTGTCAGTTCTGTCTGTCTGACTTGTTCTGTTTGTCTGTCTGTTTTTTGCTTGCTTGTTTTTTCTGTTTGTCTGTTTGTCTGCCTACCTGGTCTGTCTTTCTGTTTGTCTGTCAGTTTGTTCTGTCTTTCTGTCTGTCTGTCTGACTTGGATTTCTGTTTGTCTGTGTTTGTTTGCTTGCTTTGTTTGTCTGTCTGTCTGTCTGACTTGGATTTTTGGATTTTTGTCTTTCTGTTTGTCTGTCTGCCTGCCTGCCTGCTCTGTCTTTCTGTTTGTCTGTCAGTTTGTTCTGTCTTTCTGTTTGTTTGTCTGTCTGTCTGACTTGGATTTCTGTCTCTCTCTGTTCTGTCTCTCTGTTTGTCTGATTACCCTGTTTATTCCTCCCGTATGTCTGGCTGTTTTGTTAGCTTTCTTGTCTAGTTACCTGGATAATTTTGGGGGTAATTGACTAGGCATATTTTCGAATCTCTTTCTCTATCTATTAGTTTATCTATTTATCAATCAATCAATCAATCTATCTATCCATCTATCTATCTATCTATCTATCTATCTATCTATCTATCTATCTATCTATCTATCTATCTATCTATCTATCTATCTATCTATCTATCTATCTATCTATCTATCTATCTATCTATAAATACATATCACTTCCTCCTTTTTTCTTTCCTTTTCTCTTCCCTCACTCTATCCATCAATTCTTATTTCCTTCTTCCTTCTTCCCTTCATCCATCCATCCCTCAATCCCTCACTCCGCCCTTGCCTTTTTTCCCCTACTCTTATTTTTTTTCCTTTCTCCTCTTTCATTCTCTTCCTCTTCTCTCTCTCTCTCTCCTCTCTTCTTCTCTTCTCTCTCTCTCTCTCTCTCTCTCTCTCTCTCTCTCTCTCTCTCTCTCTCCCTCTCTTCCCTCCCTTTCCCTTCCTCCTCCCCTCTCTCTCTCTCTCTTTCTCTCTCTCTGCTTCTCTCTTTCTCCTTCTTTCTCTCTCTCTCTCTTTTTTTCTTTTTCTCCCTCTCTCTCCCTCTCCCTCTCTCTCTCTCTCACTCTCTCACTCCCTCTCCCCTCTCTCCCTTCTCCTCCCCTCTCTCTCTCCCTCTCCCTCTCATAATCTCACGTTAAAGAGACGCTACCAGTCAGCAGAGGAGATGTTGGATTGCTTCCCCCAAAATCATTTTCCTTTTCCTTTTCTCTCTTCACATCCCTCGCTCCGTCGCTGAGGTGATCACGTGACGCATTCATCCGTTTATTGGAGGAGTGTTTATTGGATGTAATGTTTGTATCGTGTGATTTGATTGTGTGTTTTTGGTGAATTGATGGGAAGCGTGTTGGTGAAATGTTTATTACGTTATTTTTGCGTTTGGGTTGATGATTTGAGTATGTTCTGTTGTTCTATTATTTTTATTGGATTTTTTGTTTTCAAATCAGCTGGATTCACCTAAAGGTTCTTGATTTTTTTTTGTATCATGGAAATGTCGAGGAAAATATTGTTGCATTTTTCATCTTACATATACACACATATCTATCTATCTATCTATATACATATGTATATTAATTAATCAATTTATCTATTTATTCGTTCATTTATTTATGTGGACACACACACGCACACTATCTCTCTCTCTCTCATTCATCTATTGATGCGTGTGTGTATGTATATATATATATATATATATATATATATATATATATATATATATATATATATATATATATATATAATATATATATATATATATATATATATATATATATATATATATATATATTATATATATATATATATATATTATATATATATATATATATATATATATATATATATATATATATATATATATATATATATATATATATATATATATATATATATATATATATATATATATATAATATAATATATATATATATATATATATATATATATATATATATATATATAATATATATATATATATATATATATATATATATATATATATATATATATATATATATATATATATATATATATATATATATATATATATATATATATATATATATATATATATATATATATATATATATATGTATATATATACATATATATATATATATATATATATATATATATATATATATATATATATATATATATATATATATATATATATATATATATATACACATATAAGAAATTTCCTTTTCATCCTCTCCTGCCGAGCCTATCCTTTTTCTCAGGCAATCCGTCGATCTGTTCTGTTGACATTTTTATGCACTCACTTTCGTTTTTTTATATATCTGTCTGTCTTTCTCGTTCTTTCGTACTCCCCCTCTTCTTTTTCTTTCTATTTGTTTATGTCTTTGTCTCTGTCTCTGTCTCTGTCTCTGTCTCTGTCTCTCTCTCTCTCTCTCTCTCTCTCTCTCTCTCTCTCTCTCTCTCTCTCTCTCTCTCTCTCTCTCTCTCTCTCTCTCTCTCTCTCTCTCTCTCCTCCCCCTTTTCATGTCTAGCTTTCTCTTTCTCTCTCCCTTCCTTTATCTGTCTTTTACCCTATCTATGAATACAAACACAAAAACAATAACGAGACAAAGAGAAAGAGAAAAGAAAAACACAAAGTGAAAAAGAAACAGACATAATATGAACGAAGCTCAACGTTTCGAACTCGCTAAAAGTTCCTCATCAGGCGAAGAAAATTATCCAAATAACCGTTACGTTCCTCACTTTTTTGGTTTGGCTCTCACCCTCCACCCCCCCTCCTCTCCCAAGGTGGAGGTGGGCATCGTCTACGGCTCAATCCCCCCCCCCCCACGTCATCCACCTCTCACTGTCTATCTCTCCTCTCCACTCTATCGCTGACCCCCACCCCTCCACCCACCCCAACCCTTGCCATCACCCCTACAACCCCCCCCCCCACCTTCAGTCTTTTCTACCCCCTACCAATCCTTAATTTCACGCACCCCCCCCCTTTATGTATCTCATCCACCTGTAACCTGTAACATCCATCTTGTAATGTTCCTGTACTTCTCAGCGTGTAGACTTACCCTATGACTCTACCCTGTAATGACCTGTAATGACACAACTTGTAAACCCCCTTTGTAAGCCTCTATCCCTGGATTCCCCCCCCCCTCCCTGCAACCTCTCACCCCCTCCCCCAGGGTGACGTGGGCATCGCCTACGACTCACCCCTTCCCCCTCCTTCTCCCCCAGGACCCACACCTCCAACCCCCCTCTCACCCCCTCCCCCCTCCTCCTCCTCAGGGTGACGGTGGGCATCGCCTACGACTCACCCCTTTCCCCCTCCTTCTCCCCAGGACCCACACCTCCAAACCCCCTCTCACCCCCTCACCCCTCCTCCCCCCCAGGGTGACGGTGGGCATCGCCTACGACCCACACCTCCAACCCCCTCTCACCCCTCCCCCTCCTCCTCCCCCAGGGTGACGGTGGGCATCGCCTACGACCCACAACTCCAACCCCCCTCTCACTCCCTCCCCTCCTCCTCCCCCAGGGTGACGGTGGGCATCGCCTACGACGCCCACATGCGCAACACGGCCAACATCGGCCCCAGCGTCTTCTTCACCTTCACCCTCGCCGGCTTCGTGGAGCTCCCGGCGGACCTCCTGACGATGCTCTTCATGGAGAAGCTCGGGCGGCGCCACACCCTCGTCTGGACGGTGGTGGTGGCGGGCTGTCGTGCCTCGCCGTGCTGCTACCTGTGGGTGAGTTGGGTGTGGGGTGGGTTGGGGGGGTAGAGGAAGGTGGGTTGAGGGAGAGATAGGTGGGTGGGTGTTTTTCTTTGTGGGGGGGGGGGGAGGTTGGTTGAGGGTGGGTTTGAGTGGGTAGGTGGGGGTGGGTTGGGGGAGAGATAGGTGTTTTTTTTTTTTTTTTTTTTTGTAGCGGGGAGGAGGTTGGATTCGGGTGGGTTTGAGTGGGTGGTGGAGGTGGGTTGGGGAGAGGAAGGTGGGTTGAGGGAGAGATAGGTGGGTGTGTTTTTTCTTTTATTGGGTGGGAGAGGTTGGATTTGGGTGGGTTTAAGTGGGTGGGTGGGGTGGGTTGGGGGAGAGATAGGTGTTTTTTTGTAGGGGGGGAGGTTGGATTCGGGTGGGTTTGAGTGGGTGGTGGGGTGGGATGGGAGAGGAAGGTTTTTTTTTTTGGGGGGGGGGGGAGGTTGGATTCGGGTGGTTTGAGTGGGTGGGTGAGGGTGGGTTGGGGAGAGGAAGGTGGATTGAGGGAGACACAGGTGGGTTGTGTTTTATTATGTTTTTTTTCTGGGGGGAGGGGGCGGGGGAGGGATTTGGGTGGGTTCGAGTGGGTGGGTGGTTCGAGGGCGTTTTTTTCGAGGGGGGGGGTGACCGGATGTTGGGAAAGAAGGTCGGGTTGGCATGTTAGCGGAGGAGGGGGTGGGTGGGGGTTGGGGGTGAGGGTTATGGCACTCTGGCTAAACGTGGTGCAACTGTTTTATGGTAAATTTTTTCAGCACATTTTCTTGGAAAAGGTTTTAGTAACAACAATTATAAAACAATAATGATAATATAATGAAATGCCGAAAAAGAAACCAAGAATAAAAGAAAAAAAAACAATAATAAAGGTTGAATCTAAAAGTTGCCAACTAGGATTTTCATCAAGATAGAGTGTGTGTACCTGTCTAAAAATACCTTGCACCTTACAACCTACAACTCGAAACATCAAGCTTTATTAAGTCACATGATACTGTAGCCATGTTGTATTTTCGAGAAGAGAAATCACCGGAAACAGCAGAATGCCATATTAATTATCGTATATTCATTTGGTATCTCATGATTCGTTAATTAACTGTTTCAATACGGCGGACAGGGAAAAAAGGCTTGTTAAATAAACGTGTTTTGAACGTGTAACAAGGTCAGCGATTGTTTGGATGTCAGTTAGGCTTTGTTGTGAAATGAACGTAGCGGAAGTGCATCATATTCTATCATGGAATATTTAATATAGAATTGTGCAAAATAAATTATGGAAAGATGTAGAATAAAAAAAATCTTTCTCTTCTCTTAACAATCCTTCCTCTTCACCCTTTCATAACTACCACTACCACTACACCCACACTCCTCCCTTGCCCATCTCCTTCCCCTTCCCACACTGTAGAATCAAAAAAAAACACTCCTCACCCCTACTCACTCCCTTCACTCCCCTTCCACCCTCTCTCCTCCCTCTCCCCACTCTCCCTCTCCCCTCTCCTCTTTCCTTCCTCTCTCTCTCCCTCTTTCTCCTCCTCTCCCCCCTCCCTTTTCCCTCTCCCTCCACTTCCCTTCTTATCCCCCTCCCATTCCCTCCTCCCTCCCACTCCCTATCCCTCACCCTCTCCCCACTCCCTCCCCACTCCCCTCACCCTCTCCTCCCTCCTCCCTCTCCCGACTCCCCACTCCCTCTCCCAGGCGAGGACGCAGCCATCATGGTTC
>NW_020872326.1:218364-225864 GCF_003789085.1 Penaeus vannamei | reverse complement strand
ATAAGTTATGGTTTTCGGCGTGTCTTGCAGGCGAGTCAGTGGCCGGTGGCACTCGGCCAAGTGGTGCCACGGCTCCACCGGCACCCTCCGAGCAGTGAGCGCCACCACTAACATGTTGATTTAACGATCGCTTGCTTTGCACTCTCAGCGATACGCCAAATGGGAATCTCGGTGTCGTCTCCTGTAGCTACCGGACTCTACGGGACTTACTCTGACTCTACAGGACACAGTCGGACCCTACAGGACTCCCCCGGACTCTGCAGGACTCTCTCAACCTCTACTCGATATTCCCGGACTTTACAGGTCACTCTTGGACTCTACAGGACTCTCCCAGACTCTACACGACATTCCCCTTTATAGGTCACTCTTGGACTCTACAGGACTCTCCCAGACTCTACACGACATTCCCGGACTTTATAGGTCACTCTTGGACTCTACAGGACTCTCCAGACTCTACACGACATTCCCGGACTTTACAGGTCACTCTTGGACTCTACAGGACTCTCCCAGACTCTACACGACATTCCCGGACTCTACAGGTCACTCTTGGACTCTACAGGACACAGTCGGACCCTACAGGACACCCCCGGACTCTGCAGGACTCTCTCAGCCTCTACACGACATTCCCGGACTTTACAGGTCACTCTTGGACTCTACAGGACTCTCTCAGACTCTACAGGACACTCCCAAACTCAAAAGAACTCTCCCGGACTCTACACATAACTCCCCGTCTCTCACAGAACTCTCTCCCCCCCTTTCTTACACCCTCAATTCTCCCATCACCACGCCTCCCCCCCCCCCCAACAGCGGCGCCTTTGGCTACCAAAGACCCAGACCGCGTCGCCAGCAGCACCCCTCCCCAGTACCCCCCCCCCTCCCCGACGCCCCACCCTCCCTCCGACCCCACCCCTCCCTCCGACGCCCCACCCCTCCTTATTCCCCCCAGGACGCCGAGGTCAAACTTTTCCCAGCTGATAAACAGGAGCCCGCTGTGTACAGTGCCACGCCGCCCCCCCCTCCGCCTCTCCCTCTAAGTGCCGGCACAATGACAGGCGCGGCGACGAACAGGCCCAACTTATCATGTTAATTAATCAATTAATAACGGACGCGGCGCAGAGGGAATGGCTGTGCTGTACAATGACGGGGGGGAAGGGGGTTCACTTGCGCCCATGGCTGGTGTTTCTTCCTTTCTCTCGTTTTCTTTTTCTCTTGCTCTTACTCTTTCACTTTCTCTCTCTCTTCATCTCTTTCTTTCTCTCTCCATTCCTCACTCTCTCTCTCTCTCTCCATTCCTCTCCCTCTAAACTCTCTCTCTCTCTCTTCTCTCTCTCTCTCTCTCTCTCTCTCTCTCTCTCTCTCTCTCTCTCTCTCTCTCTCTCTCTCTCTCTCTCTCTCTCTCTCTTCTCTCTCTCTCTCTGCTCCCTCCCCCCTCCCTCCCTCTTCCCTCCTCCTCTCTCTCCCTCTCTTCCTCTCCTTCCTTTCCTACCCCTCTCTCTCTCCCTCCTTCCCTTTCACTCATCATTCACTCCCTCACTTCGCTTCTATCCTTCCTCTGACGTCAAGCACCTCAACAATCCCATTTTAAGACCAACAATAAAGACCTCATCACGCTATTAAATCCCTTTTTCAAAAACACCAGAACCTTTGTGATTAAACATCCAGATCAAACGGCGGATTAGATCACACGAGCCTTAATTCATGAACAGCGGCTTTTCGTTCATTCAACCCTTTCATCAACTCGATCCACTTCATCGATTCAGTTATGGAGAGAAATCACTTATCCTTATTACGTAATTCGTTATCAAAGTTCAATAAATGGGACGGGATTTGCGCTTTATAGGACCAGCACTTTATATGAATCTCTTGTGTATTTTGCGAATCACTTAACATTTCACTCTTCATATCTGAAATCCATTAAAAAATTGAAAAAATAACATAAATAACATCACTGAAATATAGTCTTCATATCTCAAACAATTAAAAAAAGAAAGAAAGAAAAAAAAACATATATAACGTAACTGAAAGACAGAGAAAACTCCCGTGTAGTGAAAACGAGGAAATATATATATATATATACCCGAAAAAAAACACATCACAAATCTGACTCACTCTCCTTCCAACTGTTCGAAAAAAAGCAACTCATACCCTTTCGCTAAGACATTCCGATTTCGAAAAAACCATTTTTGCCACGGCACTTTTGATTCTGATTCATTCGTCTCCTGTTTCGCCACTTCTTTTCTGACGTCTTCGGGAGGGGGGTGGGGGGGGGGGGAGGGGGCGTTGACCTCGTTTCCGAAAGGTCTTTGTTCCGACGCTGTTACACGGGAGGTCGGGTCGTTATGCTCATGCTTTGGGTCTTAACACAGGGGCGAATATTTCTCGTGAAATGTATTGTACTCTGCATGGGAGAGAGAGGGAGAGGGAGAGGGAGAGGGAGAGGAGGGAGGGAAAGGAGGGGCGGAGGGGGAGTAAAAGGGGGAAGGAGGAGGGGAGGGGAAGGAGAAGGAAATGAGGGAAAGGAGGAGGGAAGGGATAAGAGAGAGAGAGAGAGAGAGAGAGAGAGAGAGAGAGAGAGAGAGAGAGAGAGAGAGAGAGAGAGAGAGAGAGAGAGAGAGAGAGAGAGAGAGAGAGAGAGAGAAAGAGAAGAGAAAGAGAAAGAAAAGAAAGAAAAAAGAAAGAGAGAGAAAGAGAAAGAGAAGAGAAGAGGAGAGAGAATAGAGAGTAAGAGAGAGAAGGTGAAGAAGACCTGCCCGTACCTGTGTTCTACGCATCTGCGAGCCCACACACAGACCGACAAAACACAATAAAATTCACACAGCAAAATCCATCCGTCACCAGCACGATTTAATGAAAGCGAAGAGCCAATGCATATCGTACCGAACGCAATATTAATAAAATATTACCAACTCACCCCTTTGTTCCCCCTCCCAACTCTCTCTCTCTCTCTCTCTCTCTCTCTCTCTCTCTCTCTCTCTCTCTCTCTCTCTCTCTCTCTCTCTCTCTCTCTCTCTCTCTCTCTCTCTTCTCTCTCTCTCTCTCTCTCTCTCTCTACTTGACTTCACCAAATCCGTTTTTCGAAAGCAAACGACAACATTTATTACAAAATCAATATAAAACGACCCCCCCCAACATTACGAAACGACACAAAGAGTTCAAAGCTAAAATTTGTTCAAAGCTTAAGTTTTCCCGTCATGTCAAAGAAGCTTTTTCGACGCTCAAAATACCATGACAAACAAACACTGTAAATGTGCGTACGACAATCTACTTCTTGATGCAGTGACAGCGGCTTTGGCAATTTTACATGACAAAACAGCGTCACGGGTCTTTGGTATGACATGGCAATCAATATGACAACTGGCGATATGCTGTACTAAGCTAAAAATATCTATTCATACGATTCTGTGAGAGAGGGAGAGGGGAGGAGAAGGGAGAGGGAGAGGGAGAGGAGAGGGAGGGAGGGAAGGGAGGGAGGGAGGAGAGGGAGAGGGAGAGGGAAGGGAGAGGGAGAGGGAGAGGGAGAGGGAGAGAGAGAGAGAGAGAGAGAGAGAGAGAGAGAGAGAGAGAGAGAGAGAGAGAGAGAGAGAGAGAGAAGAGAGAGAGAGAGAGAGAGAGAGAGAGACAGAGAAAGAAAAAAGAAAGAAAGAAAGATAGAAAGAGAAAGAAAGAAAGAAAAAGAAAGAAAAAGAAAGAAAGAGAGAAGGAAGGCGAAGGGGAAAGAGAACGGGACGGAAAGAGAGAGAAGGAGAGAGAGAGAGTCTCTGCCTTATGCATACTTCATTCATTCCAAGAACAGCCAAGAAGCTCGATCGGGGAATCCGATAAATCACGCAAAAAAAATAATCGCGAGAAAATGAATAAATAAAACGACGAACAGTCACGCGCATACCGACGTCGCACCTGCATCTTGGCCTTTTTCCTTTTCCTTTTTCTTTCTCTTTCCTTCCTTTCTTTCTTTCTTTCTTTCTTTCTTCTCTTTCTCTCTCTCTCTCTTTCTCTCTTTCTCTTTCTCTCTTCTTTCTTTCTTTCTTTCTTTCTTTCTTTCTTTCTTTCTTTCTTTCTTTCTCTTTCTCTTCTTCTCTTCTTTCTTTTTCTTTCTTTCTTTCTCTCTCTCTCTCTCTCTCTCTCTCTCTCTCTCTCTCTCTCTCTCTCTCTCTTTTCTTTCTTTTCTTTTTTTTGCGAAAATCTATATAGGTGACAGATTTCCTTTACAGGAGGTGGGTGGGATGGGAGGGGGGGTCCGATACACTCACGAGACCCGGATTTCTCTCTCTCTCTCTCTCTCTCTCTCTCTCCTCTCTCTCTCTCTCTCTCTCCTCTCTCTCTCTCTCTCTCTCTCTCTCTCTCTCTCTCTCTCTTTCTCCCTCCTCCCTCCCTCCCTCCCTCCTCTTCCCTCTCTCTTCTCATTCTTTTCTACCTCAAATCCTTCATCTTCTTTTCTCTTCTTCGCGTTTGTTGTCTTTCACTTACGCATTAGTCAAGACATCGCAGTGACATCTTCGTCAATATATGGATCCCGACACGCACGACGCGGAATGGTGCCTCGGAAATGGATAGGGGGGGAGAGGGAGGAAGAGAGGGAGGGGAGGTTAAGGGGGGGTAAAGAGGAGGGAGGGAGGAGAGGATAAGGGAGGGGGAGGGAGGGAGGGAGGATAAAGGGGAAGGGGAGGGAAGGGGGAGGGAGGGAGGGAGGATAAGGGGGGGTAAGGGAGGGAGGAAGGATAAGGGTAAGAGGAGGGAGGGAGGGAAGAGGAGGAAGAGAGGGAAGGATAAGATGGGGGAAGGGGAGGGGAGGGGAGGGGGAGGAAT
Source organism: Penaeus vannamei (assembly GCF_003789085.1). Lineage (NCBI taxonomy): Eukaryota > Metazoa > Arthropoda > Malacostraca > Decapoda > Penaeidae > Penaeus > Penaeus vannamei. Next base: position 221,058 of record NW_020872326.1, on the reverse strand, counting down.
AGAGGGGTAAGTGGGAGGAGGATAAGGGGGTAAAGGAGGGAAGGGGGGTAGAGAGGGAGAGGGTGGAGAGGATAGGGGGGGGGTAAGGGAGGGAGGGAGGATAAGAGAGGTAAGGGGAGGGAGGGAGAGTATTAAGGGTAGGGTAGGGAGGGAAGGGTAAGGGGAGGAGGGAGGATAAGGGGATATGGAGGGGTAAGGGAGGGAGGGAGGATAAGGGGGGGTAGGAGGAGGGAGGGAGGGGAAGGAAGAGAGGGAGGATAAGAGGGGTAAGGAAAGGGACTGAGAGGGAGAAAGAGATAAAGGAAAGGGAGGTAAAGAAGAAGAGGGAAGAGAAATAAAACAGTTAATAACACAAAACTCCGCCGCGCCATCGCTGGACGCATCAACACACCTCAAAGGATCCAACGCCATAAAAATAGAGAGAGAGAAAAAAAATGATTTTTTGAATTAGCAGTTGATCGCCCGTTTGATTTTATATGCAAATGAGCAAGTTCATATTCAAACCGGTGAACACACGAATAAACAGATCACGGATGCAATTAACGCCGCGATAAATGATAAATTCCCACTTCCCAGTCTCTCGATGAAGAAGCGGCCCTCGTTTTCTTTCCTCTCGATTCCCGTTTTCTCTTTTTCTCTTCTCGCGCCAATTCCCGTTTTCTCTTTAGCTTTTCTCGCGCCAATTCCCGTTTTCTCTTTAGCTTTTCTTCGCGCCAATTCCGTTTTCTCTTTTTTTCTTCCGCGCTTTTTCTGTTCTCGCGCCAATTCCCGTTTTCTCGTTTTCTCTCTCGCGCCAATTTTCTCTCTTCGCGCCAATTCCCATTTTCTCTTTTTCTGTTCTCGCGCCAATTCCCGTTTTCTCTTTTTCTGTTCTCGCGCCAATTCCCGTTTTCTCTTTTCTCTTCTCGCGCCAATTCCCGTTTTCTCTTTAGCTCTTCTCGCGCCAATTCCCGTTTCCTTGTTTCTCTTTTTCTCTTCCCTCGCCAATCTTCGTATTCTTTCTTCTCTTTTTCTCTTCTCTCGCCAATTCCCGCTTTCTTGTTTCTCTTTTCTCCTCAATCTTCGTTTTCTTTTTTTCTCTTTTTCTCTTCTCTCTCCAATTCCCGCTTTCTCCTTTCTCTTTTTCTCTTCTCGCGCCAATCTTCGCTTACACTCCTCTCCTTTTCTTATCTTGCGTTCCCTTCGTTTTCAATTTCTAAGCCGAGTTCTGACTGCAGTGAAACCATCATCAAAAATAATGGATTATCTCGTTTTTTTACGTGTGATATTTTTATCATGGACCTTAAACGCGTCTATCTATTTACTTAGACATCATTATCTTCTGTTTCCTTGTAAATTCACCTTTGAGGAATCTTGTCTCCTACCATTCTCGTTCACTGTTGCTCTTTCTCTTCTTTTTCTCTCTCCCAGCACCTTCTCTCTCTCTCCTTCTCTCCCTATCACTCTCTCCTTCCCTCGTTTCCTCACCCTCTCTTTCTCTCCCTCCCTCTTTCTCTCTCTCTCCTTCTGTCTCCCTCTCTCCATCCCTCCCTCCCCTTCTCCTTCTCTCCCTCCCTCTTTCTCTCTCCTTCCCCTCCCCTCCCACCCTCCTTCACCTACCCCTCTCTCCTTCTCCCCTCTTTCTCTTTCCCTCTCTCTCCCCTCTTCCTCACCTACCTGCTCTCCATCACCTACCCTCTCTACCACTCTCTCCCTCCCTCCCTCACCTTACCCTCTCCTTCCCCATCTCCCCTCCCTCCCTTCTCACCTCCCTTCCATCCCTCTCTCCCTCACCTACCCCTCTCTCCCTCCACCCTCCTACCCTCCCCTCCCTCCCTCACTACCCCCTCTCCCCTCCCTCCCTCCCTCTCCGATACACAAGGACCCATCAAGCCTACACGTGTATCTTTCTCAAAACATGTATATTCGGTGCAGATTGCCTGTTCCTGGAAAGGGGGCTTAATGATGCTTTTATTCCTGTCCGACGCTCCGGTGAAAAAAAAAAAAAAAAAATTTCCGCGGCGTTCAAACATTTTCAAAAAAGGCTGCGTTAATATCTACGGCAGACGTGGGCCCCGCGCCGCAGAGAGGAAGAAGACGGGGCAGATACGTTCGTCTCGTTATTTCTCTTTTGCTTTCTCTTTCTTTCTCTCTCTCTTTTCTCTCTCCTCTCTCACTTTCTTTCCTCTCTCTCAGTTTCTTTTTTTTCTCTCTCTCAGTTTCTTTCTTTCTCTCTCTCGCAGTTTCTTTCTTTCTCTCTCTCTCCCTCTCTCTCTCTCCCTCCCTCTCCCTCTCTCTCCTCCCTCACGCCCCAAAGAAATTAAATCCCTGACAAACAGACCACCTGACACAAAAGGCTCTCCTCAAATCCCCAATCCACCCCCACCCACCCCCTCACCCCCACCCCCACCTCCCCACACCCCGCCCTGCCTCCATCCTCGGAATCTCACAAGCGAAGGATCTAATCAGGACCCCGTGGGAGGATGTGCGCTTCCCCCCCCTTCCCCCCCTCCCCCCCCCCCACCCGGTCCCTCGACCTGAAGAAGAAGGACCCGGGTCGACGCGGGGGGAGCAGGTAGGAGGCGCTGAGAAGGATTAGGGCGAGGCGTAGGATCTGTGCGAGAGGCGTAGGATTTGAGGCGTGGTTTGGAGCTGGGGCGTGTGAAGGATCTTGGGTGGCGTTGGACCTCAGACGGCGTAGGATATAGGGCGTAG
>NW_020872326.1:202504-210004 GCF_003789085.1 Penaeus vannamei | reverse complement strand
CACTGGGTTTATGCGAGCGATTCCTGTTCACTAATCAGCTGATAGTCATTGGTTTTTGTGAGCGATTCCTGTTCACTAATCAGCTGATAGTCATTGGTTTTTGTGAGCGATTCCTGTTCACTAATCAGCTGATAGTCATTGGTTTTTGTGAGCGATTCCTGTTCACTAATCAGCTGATAGTTATTGGTTTATGTGTGATTCCTGTTCACTAATCAGCTGATAGTCATTGGGTTTATGTGAGCGATTCCTGTTCACTAATCAGCTGATAGTCATTGGGTTTATGTGAGCGATTCCTGTTCACTAATCAGCTGATAGTCATTGGTTTTTGTGAGCGATTCCTGTCCACTAATCAGCTGATAGTCATTGGTTTATGCGAGCGATTCCTGTTCACTAATCAGCTGATGATAGTTATTGTTTTATGCGAGCGATTCCTGTCCACTAATCAGCTGATAGTCATTGGGTTTATGTGTGATTCCTGTTCACTAATCAGCTGATAGTCATTGGTTTATGCGAGCGATTCCTGTTCACTAATCAGCTGATAGTTATGGGTTTATGTGTGATTCCTGTTCACTAATCAGCTGATGGTTATTGGTTTGTGTGAGTGATTCCTGTTCACTAATCAGCTGATAGTCATTGATTTACGTGAGTGATTCCTGTTCACTAATCAGCTGATAGTCATTGGGTTTATGTGTGATTCCTGTCCACTAATCAGCTGATAGTCATTGGTTTATGTGAGCGATTCCTGTCAGGGCATCACAGGTTAGTTGTGTCTGTGTTGGGGAGGGGGAGTGGAGGGCAGGAAGAGAGGGAGAGGAAGGAAGGAGGGAGGGGAGGGTAAGAAGAGAGTGAGGGAGGGAGGGGAGGGTAAGAAGGGAGATAGGCAGGGAAGGAGAGAAGGATGAATGGAAGAAAAGATAGAGATGGATGGATGGATGGATGGATGAATGGAGGACGAGAGGAGAGGCAAGAGAGGGCAGGAAAGGCGAAGAGAGGGATGAAAGGGGGAGAGAGAGTGATGGGAAAAGGGAGAGGGAAGGATGGAAGGAAGATGAGAAATGGAAAACGGATACATCCATCCATCTATACTTGTATGAGCGTCCGTTCGTGCGTGTTTGCGTGCGTGTCGTGCGTGTTGTATGTGCATGAATGTAGCTAATACCCGTACCTACAAACGTGAATCCAAGCACAACAGATAAAAGGAAAAAGGAGCAAGAGAAGGAGAGAGAGAGAGAAAAACACGAGAGGAAGACGAACGAGAAACGACCCCGACCCGGAATAAGAGGGGAAGACACCCAGCATCGGCCATGAAGAAAGATAGGCACCGGGCGGGGGGGGGGGGGGGTGATGGATACCAAGGGGGGGGCTTAATGATAAGGGGGGCAGGAAGAGAAGGATTACGGAGGGGACGTTTGGGGGGGGAGGTGCCAGGGGGGGAGAGCCAGAGGGGGAGGTGAGTGGCCAGGGGGTGAGAACCAGGGGGGTAGGGGGGTGAGTATCAGGGAGGGGGTGGAGGTAAGGGAGAGGTGAGAGTTAGCGGAGGAATGGAAGTAAGGGGACGGGAGAAAGGAGAGAGAGAGAGAGAGAGAGAGAGAGAGAGAGAGAGGAGAGAGAGAGAGAGAGAGAGAGAGAGAGAGAGAGAGAGAGAGAGAGAGAGAGAGAGACAGACAGACAGACAGACGAAAAAAAAACAACAACAAGAAAGCAAATCCATAACCCTCGCCCCCTTACTCGAACGACCACGACCCCCCCCCGCCTAGGACCCCCCCCCCCCCCAAGGACCCCCCACCTAGGCTTCCGAACCCGACAACCCCATCCTTCTAGCCCAGGCAGGTAGGTTAATATATTCATGGGACTTGGGCGGAATTGCCGGGGCGGGAGGGGGGGAGGGGGTGATGGGGGAGCGATGGAAGGGGGTGATGGAGGGGTGATGGGGGGGTAAGCGGAAGGGAGTTATTGGCAAAGTGACTGATGGATCGCCCGGCCTACCGTCATTAAGGAAGTACCGGCATGCTTACCCATACCTACGGAGTCCGCATACCGTGATACCGAGCTAAGGAACGTTATAATCCTCGTAAGTAGTGGACTAACAGACTAACAGAACAAACAGAACAAACAGAACACAAGAACATACACCCATAATTACACTCATAAACATTTTCTTCTCATAGAACCGCTTAAAAAAAAACGTACAAACAGAACACAAGAACATACACCCATAATTACGCTCATGAACATTTTCTTCCCATAGAACCGCTAAAAAAAACATACAAACAGAACACAAGAACATACACCTATAATTACACTCATGAACATTCTCTTCTCATAGAACCGCTAAAAAAAAAACGTACATACAGAACACAAGAACATACACCCATAACATTTTCTTCTCATACAAACCGCCCCCCAAAAAACGTAAAAACACACTTACACGTACAAAAATCACATACACAACACACCCCCTACGATCTACAACAAGTCTCTTCTTTCACCAACAAAACACCGAATGCACAGCAGAGGAACCACGCATCGGAACATCACGTGATACCTCTCTCCTCCTGCTCCTCCTCTGACATTCTTCCTTGATGTCCTGTCCCGGGCGGCGCGAGGAGGCGAGGCTAAAGTGCGGCGTCTTGGAAGGAGCTCTCGGGGGCCACGACGCTCCTTCAGGACCTTGGGGGAACCTCAGGCGTCCTATTGTTCCTTCCTTTTAGTCTCCGTTCTCCGTTTGGCCATTTTTCCTTCTTTCCATCGCCTCCTTTTCTACTTTTTTTTTCTCATCGTCACATCTTTTCTCATATTTGTTATATCCTCTCTCCTATCTCTTCCTTCTCTTCATCATCACCTCCTCTTTTCTCACAATTGTTATATCCTCTCTCCTATCTCTTCCTTCTCCTTCCCTTCTCTTCGTCATCACCTTCCTCCTTACTCCTCTTCGTCATACTCACATTCTACCTCTCCGACATCCTTTCATTACCCCTTCCTTCTTTCTCCTCCTCCTAATCTATTGTTTCCTTGTCTTTCCTCACTTCCTACACCCATTTCCCCTACCCTTCTTCCTCCTCCCTCCCCCTTCCTTCCTCATCATCATCATGATCTCTTTCCTTAGTCTCGTCCTCAACCAATTTCCCCTTCCCGTTTTCCTCTTCCTTCTTCTTCTTCTTCTTCTTCTTCTTCTTCTTCTTCTTCTTCTTCTTCTTCTTCTTCTTCTTCTTCTTCTTCTCCTTCTCCTTCTCCTTCTCCTTCTCCTTCTCCTTCTCCTCTCCTTCTCCGTCTCCTCTCCTCCTCCTCCTCCTCCTCCTCCTCCTCCTCCTCCTCCTCCTCCTCTCCTCTCTCCTCCTTTTCCTCCTCCTTCTCCTTCTCCTTCTCCTCCTCCTCCTCCTCCTCTCCTCCTCCTCCTCCTCCTCCTCCTCCTCCTCCTCCTCCTCCTCCTCCTCCTCCTCCTCATCTCTTATCTCATCTCTCATCTCTCATCTCTCATCTCCTCCCCTTTCCCCTCTTCCTTCCCCTCTTCCTCTTCCATTTGTTGCCAATATTGAGGATGGTCAGTGCATCCTTCGGGCCAGACGCGGAATAGCCAATGCACGTAACAATTCACCCCTCTGTCAAATTCCTTTCGTTTCGCAAAGTTCTTTTTTTTTATTCAAGCCAAGTCTTTCATTTCTTTCGTTTCGCAGTCAAGTTTATTTCATTTCTTTCGTTTCGTAGTCAAGTTTTATTTTATTTCTTTCATTCCTTAGTCAAGTTTTTTTTATTTCTTTCGTTTCGTAGTCTAATTTCTTTCATTTCGGTCAAGTTTTTTATTTCTTTCGTTTCCCAGTCAAATTTCTTTCGTTTCGCAGGCGTTTTTCATTTCTTTCATTTCACAGTCAAGTTCATTTCATTACTCTCATTTCGCAGTCAAATCTTTCATTTCCTTCGTTCCACATTCAAATTTCTTTCATTACGCAGCCAAGTCTTTTCCTTTTCTTTTATTTCGCAGCCAAGTTTTTTCCTTTTCTTTCATTTCGCAGCCAAGTCTTTTCCTTTTCTTTCATTTCGCAGTCAAGTCTTTTCCTTTTCTTTCATTTCGCAGTCAAGTCTTTTCCCTTTTCTTTCATTTCGCAGTCAAGTCATTTTCAAGATTTCGCAGTCAAGTCTTTTCCTTTTCTTTTATTTCGCAGTCAATTTCCTTCCTTTTCTTTCATTTCGCAGTCAATTTCCTTCCTTTTCTTTCATTTCGCAGGCAATTTCCTTCCACTGCCTTCCTTCCGCAGCCCCATTTCCTTCATTACGCAACGTGGCAACACCGGCGACCGCCCGTCCTCTCTCGGACATAAATGAACGTTGTTTTCAGGTCAGTCAAATGTCCTTTTATCCATTATCCAACCGCAAAAGAAAGAAAAAGAAAGGAAAAGAAAAGAAAAATCTCCATGACTTTTCTGTCGATGGTCTTCGTCCGTCGTGAATGGGGGTGTCTGAAGTTCAAAATGATAAAATAGTGATAATGATAAAATAAAAACAATAATAATAATAAGAGGAAGAAGAAAAAAGGAAAAGGGGGAGGAGGAGGAGGAGAAAAAAAGGAAAACAAGATAAAAGATGAGGCAGAAGGAGAAACAGAAGATGATGAAGAAAAAGAAGAAAAAAAGAAAGGAAGAAGAAAACCCGAAAATAAAAAAAGAAAAAAGAAAAAAGGTGCCCACCCCCTTCCACACCTGACCCTCCTCCCCACCCCTCCCACAACAAAGCACAACTCAACCCTCAACCCCACCGCATCTTCCTCCACCCCCAACTTCGAAAGCCCTCCAAAACCTCCCAAAACCGACAAACCACTAAACCTCACAACCTAAACTTCCTTCCTTCCTTCCTTACTTACTTATTTACTCGCCCCCAAAGCTATAACTCACAACATCAAACAAGACCGCAAGATGATGATTTACCGCCTCCTTCGACCGCCGTCTTGTCTCGAATCGGATCCTCGGACTCCAGGATCGGACGCCAGAATCAGACTCGAGAATCGGACTCGAGAATCGGACTCGAGAATCAGACTCGAGAATCAGACTCGAGAATCGGACTCAAGAACCGGACTCCAGAATCGGACGCCAGAATCGGACTCCAAAAGCCCTCCAAAACCTCCCAACCGATAAACCACCAAACCTCACAACCTAAACTTCCTTCCTTCCTTCCTTCCTTACTTATTTACTCGCCCCCAAAGCTATAACTCACAACATCAAACAAGACCGCAAGATGATGATTTACCGCCTCCTTCGACCGCCGTCTTGTCTCGAATCGGACTCGAGATTCGGACTCCAGAATCGAACTCCAGAATCGGAATCGAGAACCGGACTCGAGAACCGGACCCCAGAATCGGATTCCCAGAATCGGACTCGAGAATCGGACGCCAGAACCGGACGCCAGAATCGAACTCCAAAATCGGACTCGAGAACCGGACTCCAGAATCGGACTCGAGAACCAGACCCCAGAATCGGACTCGAGAACCGGACTCCGCCAGAATCGGACTCGAGAAAGAAGCGTTTAAGAGCAAGTCCGTATTTCACATGGCAACCCGGGTCCCCTTGCCGTCGCCCTGCCTCCGTCGCTCGCTCGATACGGAATCAATTCACCCTCTCGGCCTCTTACTTGGCATATATTTCGTCTCCCTCGCTCGCACGCGCCTCTCGCTCTCTCTCTTCCTTCCTTTCCTTTCTTTCTTTCTCTTCTTTCTCTATGTCTCTGTTCTGTCTCTGTCTCTGTTTCTGTTTCTGCCTCTCTCTCTGTCTCTGTTCTCTCTCTCTCTCTCTCGTCTCTCTCTCTCTCTTCTCTCTACTCTCTCTCTCCTCTCTCTCTCCTCTACCTTTTATCAGAGTCCTCTTCCCGTCCCTCCCTCTCTTCTTCTTTTTCCCACCCGTCCATTCCTCCCCCTCCCATCCCAAATCCCTCCTCCTTCCCCCCCTCCCTCTTTCCCCTCTTACCCCCTCCCTCCCACCCCATCCACTCCTCCCCTCACCCCTCCAAAACCAAAAAAAAAAAACCGCGAGATGGAGACCTCCCGCGCTCCCCTCGCTCCTTCTACGCGTCCACACATACATTTAATCCAAAAGAAGGAAAAAAAAATGGCTACGGACCCTACCTTTCGCGTGTCCCATAAAGGCTGTCGTTCCTCTTGCGTTTCCTAGACAGGGACGCGCAGTGCTTTTCGCTCTCATCGCTGCCTGATCTCTTTCATGTTGCAATGTGGATGCAATCTGGCGACGGGGCAGAGTGCTCGTTCTTCCTCCTTTCGCTCTACCTCTTCTCCTTCTTCTTGTTCTTGTGCTCTTCCCTCCTCTTTCCTCTTAATCATTATTATTATTATTATTATTATCATATTATTGTTCTGCTTCTTCTTCATCCTCATCCCTCCTCATCCACATCCTCCCTCCTTCCTCATCCTCTCCTCTCTTTCCTTCTCCTTCCTCCCCCTCCCCCCCACCCTCCTTCCTCCTCCTCCCTCCCTCCTCCCCCCCCACCCTCCCACCCTCCTTCCTCCCTCGCCACCACCCTCCTCCCCCCACCTTCCTCCTCCTTCCCCTCAAAAGAAAAGTCGCGATAACAAGCCTCCTGCAAACCTTCCTCGTGGATTTCCTCTCTCGCGCAAAATCCGCCGCAATGGCTTCAGTTCTACGCACAGGCCTATTAATCTGCGATCCTCGTGGCGGCCGCATTTTCTTCCAGCTGCGGGTTCGTCGTCTTTCTCCGTCCCTTCCTTCGCTTTCGTAATTCGTAATTCCTTGTCCGTTTATCCTTCCTTTCGCTTCTATTCGTATTTCTCGTCGTTTGTCCTTCCTTTCGCTTTCGTATTCGTAATTCGTTGTCGTTTATCCTTTCTTCGCTTTCTATTCGTATTTTCTCGTCGTTTGTCCTTCCTTTCGCTTTCGTATTCGTAATTCGTTGTCGTTTATCTTTCTATTCGTATTCTATCCCTTCCTTTCGCTTTCTATTCGTATTTCCTTCGTTTTATCCTTCCTTTCGCTTTCTATTCGTATTTCGTCGTTTATCCTTTCCTGTTTTCTATGTCGCGTTGTCGTTTTTCTCCATCCTTCCTTCGCTTCTATTCGTATTTCTATTTCCTTCACTCTCTATTCGTATTTCCTGGCTATCCATCATAGAAAAAGGGGAAATGGCGCACCTATTGAGGGGGAGACTAACTTATTAGAAAAAAACAACATCTCGGTTTAAAAGGGAAGTCCGCGCCGCTAACAAGAGGAAGAAAATGTACCAGGAGCAGAATAAGCACAGGAAATAAAGGAGAAAGATGCATTGCAACAAAGGCGGTTGGGGAAGGGGGGGGCGGGTGGCGAAGAGAGGGAGAGGGAGCGAGGTGAGAGGGAGAGGAGAGACAAAAGGGGAGGAGAGGAGGAGGGGTTGGGAGGCAATGGTGGAGAGGGGGAGGTGGAAGTGATGGTGGAAAGGGGAGGTGGTAGTAGGTGGCAAGGAGAGGGAGAGGGAGAGGGAGAGAGGATCGACGAGAGGGAAAAGGGA
>NW_020872326.1:163085-178085 GCF_003789085.1 Penaeus vannamei | reverse complement strand
GATGAGATGATGGTTGATGATAATAATGAGGATTAATATGAAGATGACACTGAAGACAGTAGCAACAGCGATAAAGATGAAAACGAAGATCAAGATAAATCGAAAACGAACACGAAGACCGGAAGATGAAGAAAGAGAGAGAGAAAAAAGTCGAAAATGAAACGGAAGATGAAGAGAGAGAGAAAAAAAAGACGAGAATGAAACGGAAGATGAAGAGAGAGAAAAAAAAGACGAGATAACGGACGAGAGAGAGAAAAAAAAAAAAAATGAAACGAAAATGAAGAGAAGAATGAAACGGAAGATGAAGAGAGAGAAAAAAACGAAAATGAAACGGAAGATGAAGAGAGAGAGAAAAAAGACGAGAATGAAACGGAAGATGAAGAGAGAGAAAAAAAAAGACGAGAATGAAACGGAAGATGAAGAGAGAGAAAAAAAACGAGAAAAACGGAAGAAGAGAGAGAGAAAAAAAAAGAAGAATGAAACGGAAGATGAAGAGAAGAAAAAAAAAGACGAAATGAAACGGAGATGAAGAGAGAGAGGAAAAAAACGAGAATGAAACGAAAGCATGAAGAGAAGATAAAAAAAAAAAAGACGAATTGAAACGGAGATGAAGAGAGAGAGAAAAAAAAAGACGAGAATGAAACGGAAAGAAAGGAGAAAAAAAAAGACGAGAAAAACGAAGATGAAGAGAGAGAAGAAAAAAAGACAAGAATGAAACGGAAGATAAGAGAGAGAGAGAAAAAAACGAAAATGAATGAAACGGATGATTGAAGAGAGAGAGAAGAGGAAGAGGAAGAGAGAGAGAGAGAGGAGAGAGAGAGAACAATAAAAAAAAAAAAAAAAAAAAAAATTCGACAAATCCCTTCCACAGACACAAGAAAACAGAGCCAAATGAATCGAAGACTTCCCCGGCCACTTCTTGCTTCCTTCTCCTCCAAAATCCCAGCTGCGAGGGAGAAAGCCCCGAGGATTTCGTGTCCCTTGTCCCGGATGCTTCCAGAGGATTCACTTCGCGACTTCCACTTCATCTTCCTCCGAAATCCTTAATCTTTTTTTCCTATTTCTCTATCGTCTCTGTTTCACTTTCTCCTTTTATTCCACTTTTATTCCTTTCTCCCTTTATTTTTATTTTCCTTCTGTCTGTCTGTCTGTCTGTCTGTCTCTGTCTGTCTGTCTGTCTGTCTGTCTCTCTCTCCCGTTCTTCTTTTTCCCCCTCCTTCTCCTGTTTCCTTTCCCTCCATCTCCGTCTTCCTCTCCCTTTTTCACTTTCTCCTCCTCCGAAATCCTGATATTTTCTCCCTATTTCTCTATCTCCGTCTCCTTGTTTCACTTCATCTTCCTTCGAAATCCTCATCTTTTTTTCCTATTTCTCTATATTCGTCTCCTGGCTTCACTTTCTCCTATTTCTTTATCTCCTCGTTTCACTTTCATCTCCCTCGCCTCCTTCCCTCTTCTTCATCATCTCTCTCTTTCATTCCCTTACTCCCCTCTTTCGCAAATTTCTCTCTTCCTCTCCTTTACTCCCCTCCTTCATCTTCATAAATTGTAGCATTCTCCATCTTCCTCGAATTTTTCCTCTTCTCCATCTTCTTCCTCTCTCTCTCTCTTTCTCTCCCTTACTTCCCTCTTTCGCAAGTTGTCTCGATCTTCATTTCCCTCGCTTCCTTTCCTCTTCTCAATCTCATTCCCCTTACTCCCCTCCTTCACAAGTTGTCTCTATCTCCATCTCCCTCGAATCTTTCCTCTTCTCCCTCTCCTTCCCCTCTCTTTCTTCCCTTTACTTCCCTTGTTCCCAAGTTTCCTCTTCTTTCTCTCCATTACTTCCCTCTTTAGCAAGTCTCCCCCCCCCCCCCCCTCTCTCTCCTCTCTCTCTTCTTCTCTCTCCTCTCTCTCTCTCTCTCTCTCCTCTCTCTCTCTCTCTCTCTCTCTCTCTCTCTCTCTCTCTCGCTCATCTACTTCCCTCTTCGCAAGTCTTCCCCTTCTCTCTCTCTCTCTCTTCTCTCTCTCTCTCTCTCTCTCTCTCTCTCTCTCTCTCTCCTCTCTCTCTCTCTTCTCCTCTCTCTCTCTCTTTCTTTCCCCTGCCAAGTCCCTCTCTCTCCCTCCCCCTCTCTCCCGGCACGGCATATCCAGAGTCCACAGTTTTCATTGGCTTCACAGGGGAGGAGAGAGAGAAAAAAAGTGAGTCCTTTCGCAAAAGTCTAAATGGAAAATGCAAGCTGGGTGCAGAGCTGGGCGGCATGGAGAGTGGGCGGCCGAGAAAGTCGTTGGCTGATCCAATAGCTCGAGCGAGGCGGGGGGGTTGTGGGTGGAGGCGGGGGGGAGAGTGCCATACATCCAGGGCGCCACCGGGGTTTTCCCACTCAATGGGCACCTCTCAGGCCCGCCTCTCTCTTCTTCTTTTGGTCTACTTTCTTCTGTTTTTATCTTTCTTCTCACTTCACTTCACTAGTTCCACTTCCCCTTTCTTCCTCCTCCTTCTCCCTTCTCCCTCTTCCAATAGTCTTACTCCCCTTCTCCCTTCTCCCCACACCCTCCCTCCCCCCTTCCCTCCCCCACCTCCACCTCCCCTCTCACCATCCCTCCCTCCCCCCTCCCCCTCTCACCATCTCCCATCTTCACGCCCTCACAGCTCCCTCTTCCCGGAAGTCCCTCGCCTCCTCAAACCGGACGTGCCCCACATCTTGAGCGCTGTCACGAATCGCCCCTCCCCCCCCCCTTCCCCCAAGCCAAAAAAAAATGGGGAGGGCAAAATGAGGGAAGTTTTCTACCATCACAAACCTACTCTGGCAGTTTGAACCTCTCTTTTTTTTATCTTCATCTACCCCCTTTCCCTTCCCCCTACCCACTACCCCCTCTAGCCAAAAAAAAAGGTGGTGGGGGGGCAAAAATGAGAAATTCTTTACCATCCCACAACTACTCCCCCCCCTTTTTTACTTCATCTACCCCCTTTCCCATCCCCCTTACCCACTACCCCCTAACCAAAAAAAAAAGGGGGGAGGGTGGCAAAAATGAGAAATTCTTTTACCATCGGCACAACTACTCCCCCCCCTTTTTTTACTTCATCACCCCTTTTCCTCCCCCTTACCCACTACCCCCTAGCCCAAAAAGGGTGGGGAAAATGAGAGAAATTCTTTACCATCCCACCACTGCTCTGGTATTTTGGAGATTTTTTTTCTCTCTCTCTCAAACGCCACCGATTTTAGATGAAGAACAACGGGCAGTAATTATGTCTTTTTATTTTTGTTGCTTTTTTATTCCATTTTCTCGCTTTTGGTATGAATTGGAATGGTGAGGATGGAGTATGGATAGTGGGGTGAATGGAGTATGGTAGGATAGGAGTGGGGGAATGGAGTATGGTGGGGTATAGTGGGGTAAGATGGAGTATGTACGGTTTATGGTAGAGTATGACAATATATTTCTTTACTTATATACATCTTTATCATTACTTCTCTTACATTCTACTCTCTCTCCTTGTAATGAACGCTAGAGCAGGGTGGACAAGTGGCGTAGGGGGGGGGGAAGGCTACTGGGGGGAGGTGCCAGAGAGCAGAGAGATCAGGGCACTACTTATATTTCCCTGGATAACGCCGATAAAACGGCCAAAAAGGTCGGTGATGGATGGATGCCGATCGTATATCAGTTCGTAACTTTTTTTTCTTCTTCTTTCTTTGAATATCATGAAAAATCCCTCAAATAATTCAGAATTTAAACAAAATTCTATTTCCGAAAAAAGAGATACTATAATAACAATGTTTAATATCATGAAAAATCCCTCTGGTTATTCAGAATTAAAATAATAATAATAAAAACAAATACAATGATGATAATAATAATGATAATAATAATAAATGTAGGCACCTCTTCCTCCATATTACAATATCTCCGCCGCGAGACTAACTAAACTAAAACTCACCGAAAAAAAATATATATCGAAAAACTCACAAAAAAAAACAAAATATATTATATCGAGATAAGAATGACATTATCTTAAGAAATTTTGCACGCTATATTATCCAAGAATATCGCATTGGCTGAGACGGAGGAGCGCCCACCAGAAGGCAGCCGACGGAAGATGCTCCAAAGATAAATAAGGGCATTATTTTCTGCCCCTCTTTCTAGTCTCCATTACTATTTTTTTCGCTCGTTTTCTGTCGTTTTCGCTTTCTCTCTTCCTTCTTCTCTCTCTCTCTCCCTCTTTCTTGATTATTTCGTTCGTTTTCTGTCGTTCTTGCTTTCTCTTTCTTTCTCTCTCCCTCTTTCTTGATGATTTCGTTCGTTTTCTGTCGTTCCCGCTTTCTCTTTCTTTCCCTTTTCTTTTTTTCTCTCCCTCTTTCTCCATTATTTCGTTCGTTTCCTGTTGTTCTTGCTTTCTCTTTCTTTCTCTCTCCCTCTTTCTCCGTTATTTCGTTCGGTTCCCGTCGTTCTCGCTTTCTCTCTCTCTTTCCCTCTTTCTCTCTTTCCCTCGCCGAGTACATTCGCCCCAGTCACAGGTGTTCGAGAGAGGGAGAGAGGAAGAGAGAGCGAGTGGGTAAGAGGAAGAGAAGGCGAGGCAAGAGAAAGAGTGGGAGAGAGGGTGAATGTTGAAGTGGGCGAGAGGGAGAGAGAACGACTGAGCGAGAGAGAGGAAGGACAAGATGAAGAGACGGCAAGAAACTTATGATTTTAAAGAATTTAAAGATTTTGTTTTAATTTTGTTTGTTACAATGAATATCCTTTGCTGTGACATACTCTCTTTTATTTTTGCTTCCAAATCTCCCCGTGTGACCATCCACTGGCAGCGCGCGGTACCGAACGCAGGTCAGCTGCATCTCACAGCACAACGCAGAAGGCGAGAGGGATCAGTAGCCCCTACAGGTCTCCTCCCACTCGGGTTTGCGTCTCCTCCCACTCGGCTCCGATTTTTACAAGTAGGTCGTCTATTTGCTCTTACTCCTCCTTCTTACAAAGTTATCGGTGGCGTTCATATTCTCTTTCCTTCCCTCTTTCCCTTCCTCTTCCTTTCTTCCTTCATTTATCTCTCTCTTCCCTCTCTCTAAGCTCTCTCTCACCTTTCTCCTTCCTCTCTATCCCTCTCTCTTCTCCTTCTAACACAAGATCCTTCTCCTCTACCCCTCCCACCCTCCATCTCCTCCTACTCCTCTCCCACCCTCCTTCCTCACCCTCCTCCTCAATATCGTTCCAAACACGCTACCTCCCTCCCCCTACCCTCATCCACACTATCCTCCCTCCCTTCTCTTTCTCACACTACCCTCACACCCCTCACCCCTCACCTCCCCACTCCCCCTCCTCCCTCTCCCTCCCACCTCACACTCCTCCTCTCCCTCCCTTCCTCCCCACTCCCCCCTCCTACTCCCTCCCTCCCTCCCCCCACCTCCCCCTCCCACTCCCAATCTCGGGCTTCTACCTGTTATTGAAGGGAGCTTTGCTGAGGAGCAGAGGTTGCGCGAGAGGCTTTGAGAGAGGACTATACTCATCTCCCCTCTTCCCCTTCTCCCCCTGTCCCCCCCCTTCCTCCATCTTCATCCACCTATTACTGTTTCCGCAATCGTCTTTTCTTGTTTTGATCTCACTTCGCGGCGCATAATTTTCCCCTCTTTGCATTCCTCTCATCTTTAAGGCTTTCTATGCTTCGTTCCTTAATACTTTTTTTGCTCTTCTCTCCTCCCCTCCTTCTTTCGCTTCTTTTCTTTCACTCTCTTTGCCTCCTTCCTCCCTTTTCTCCTGTCGCTCCCTCCCTCCTTCCCATCCTCCTTCTCTCCTTCCTACCACCCGCTGGCTTACCTGTCCCCCTTCTTTCCTTCCCTTTAAATCCTCCTTCTACCATCCCTCATTCCACCCCTCACTCATCTACCCTCCCTCCTTCCCTCTGTCCCTCCACATCCTCTCCTTCCACCCACCCTCCTCCCTCCCAACACACCCCTCCTCATCGCACTGCCACACTCTTCCCTCTCCTCCCTCCCTTCCTTCCCTCCATCCAAAGTCAATACCACCCACCCATCCTCTCTCCTACCACCTCACCATCCTCCTCCTCCCTCCCTCCCATCCTCCCTCCACTCCACCCACCATCTCCCTCCCATCCTCCCATCGCCTCCCGTATCCTCGCCATCTTCCCCTCCCTCCTCCCCCCGCTCCTCATCCACCCTCCCTCGCTCCCTCCGCACCCACGCTCCCCACCACCCTCCCTCCCTCTCCTCCTCCCTCCAGCCCTCCACCGAAGTAATTCCTCCTTCCGTCGAACTCGTGACAGCTATCCCTTGCTCGCAGTCGCCCCGGAGCAGCTCCCTCTCCGCGCAGAACAGCTCCACAGAACATGAACCGGACGACTAACGCTAGCGAATGGACTGCCCTCGCTTTTCATATTTTTCGGAGTGTGCTGTTGGGATTTTTTTTTTTTTTTTTTTTTTTTTTGGGGGGGGGGGTAGGGTAGGTACGAGAGATGACTTCCTCTGCACTTTCCTTCTTTATGTATTATTTTTTTTTTTTTCTTCGTTCTTGCATTTTCTCTTTCTGTTTCTGTCTCTCCGTCTCTCGCTCTCTCTCTTCCCCTTTCTCTCTCTCTCACTCCCTCCTCCTTCTCCGCACTCTCCCTCCTCACATCTCTCTCCGCTCTTCCACCATTCTCTCTCCCTCTCCTCTCTCTCCTCACTCACCCTCTCTCTCTCACTCTCCTCCTTCCCTCTCTCCCCCTCGTACCACTACCCTCTCTCACCCTCTCCATCGCCCCTCACGGCTGTTCTCCTCCTGCCCGCTCTCTCCCCCCCCATCCCCATCCCCGCACATCAGGCGTTTCTTGTAAGCGCCCCAGTCTTTCGCGCGAGAAGCTTCCAAGACGCCTGCGAGAAGCACCTAAGGATTCCAGGCAACGTCTTACAGTTTCCTGCTCGAGTGAGAAGGACGAGACAAGGGAGGGAGGGAGGGAGGGAGGGAGGAAGGAGGGGAAGGAGGCCGCTGGGCGGGGGAGGGGCCTGGGCGAGGGAGGGAGCAAGGAGCTCGAAAACGCATTCAATTTCGTCTGGGTGTAGAAGAGAGAGAGAGAGAGAGAGAGAGAGAGAGAGAGAGAGAGAGAGAGAGAGAGAGAGAGGAGAGAGAGAGAGAGAGAGAGAGAGAGAGAGAGAGGGAGAGGGAGAGGGAGGGGAGAGGAGAGAGGGAGGGGGAGGGAGGGAGAGGGAGGGAGGAGGGAGGGAGGAGAGGGAGGGAGGGAGGGGAGGAGGGAGGGAGGGAGAGAGAGAGAGAGAGAGAGAGAGAGAGAGAGAAGAGAGAGAGAGAGAGAGAGAGAGAGAGAGAGAGAGAGAGAGAGAGAGAGAGAGAGAGGAGAGGGAGAGGGGAGGACAGGGAGAAAGAGAGAAAAGAGAGAGAGAGAGAGAGAGAGAGAGAGAGAGAGAGAGAGAGAGAGAGAGAGAGAGAGAGAGAGAGAGAGAAGAGAGAGAGAGAGAGAGAGAGAGAGAGAGAGAGAGAGAGGAGGGAGGGAGGGAGGGAGGGAAGGGAGAGAGAGGGAGAAAGACAAAGCAATCAGACAATCAGACAGAAAGAGAGAAAGAACAAGAGAACAAGAAAACAGAGACAAACAGACAACAAAGACAAACCAAAAGCAACAAGTACATCCCTCTGGAAAGGCAGCCATAGCGAACAGAAGCCCTCCAAGTCCCTCCTCTCAAAGAGGCGGCCGCTCTATCGGGTTGCTCGCTATATATATAGGAACCGAGAGAGGCACAGGCTCGTCAGCTCGTTCCAGTTCGCGTAGAAAATAAAATAGAAATTGGATTCGTGTAAACCTTCTCCCTTCCACCAGCACCTCTCACTCGTCTCACCCTCCTCCCTCCCTCCCATTCCTTCCTCTCTTCCACCCCCTCCTACTTCCCTCCGTTCTTCCATCCTGCCTCCCTCCCTCCCTCCCTACTTCCTCCCGTCTCTTCCCCCTTCCTCCCAAACTCCCTCCCTCCTTCCCACTTCCTCCCTCCCTCCCATCCTCCTTCCCTCCTTCCCCACCTCCCTCCCTCCCCCCCTTCCCTTCCTCCCTCCTTCCCCACTTCCCTCCTCCTTCCCC
Organism: Penaeus vannamei; assembly: GCF_003789085.1. NCBI lineage: Eukaryota > Metazoa > Arthropoda > Malacostraca > Decapoda > Penaeidae > Penaeus > Penaeus vannamei. Next base: position 170,041 of record NW_020872326.1, on the reverse strand, counting down.
ACTTCCCTCCCTCCCTCCCTACTTCCCTCCGTCTCCTTCCACCCTCCCTCCCCCCCCCCCTACTGTCCCTCGTCTCTACCACCCACCCACCCTCCCTCCCTCTTCCCTCCCTTCCTCCCTCCCTCCCTTTCTCGGGTTCTCGGCGCCCGGGGTTTCCCTCCGCGAGGCCGGGGCGCCGCGGGAGGGAGGAGTCGAGAAGGGGACCTCTTTCTCCTCTTCGTCCTCTTCCTTTCCTTTCTTTTCTTTTCTTCTTTTTTTTTCTTTTTTTTCTTCTTTTTAGTGCATTCCTTCTCTTTCTATTAATATTTTTTTCATTCTTTCTCTGTTACTTCTTTCCTTTTCTTTCTTTTCCATTTTTCGTCATTTTCCTTTTTTCTTCTCTTTTTTCTTTTTCCTCCTTTTCTCTTTTTTCTCCTTCCAAGCCACCCCCTCCCTCACATCATCCCCACCCTTCTCTCTATCCCAACACTCCTCCCTGATCTCCTCCACCCCACCCACCTCTCTTCTCTATCCATCCATCCCTCCCATCCCTCCCTTCCCAACACCCCCTCACTCACCCACCCACCCACCCTCCCCCCTCCCCCTCCCTCTCATACCTCTGCCTCCCTCCCTCTCCTCTCGCCTCCCACCCTCCCTCCCAACACCCCTCACTCATCACCACCCTCCCGCTCCTCCCTACTTCCCTCCGGGTCTCTCCATCCTCCCACTCCCTCATCCTCATTCCCCCCTCACTCACCCACCCCCCCTCCCTCTCGTAATCCTCTTCTATCTCTCATTCGCCTCTTTCCATCATTCTCGCCTCTTCTTCGGCGCCTACCCACCCAACGTGCACGTGACGCCAGCGCATCATACGGCTTCGTAGGTTAATACCAGTTAATACCGGGTGATGCAACGCGCCGGCAACAACACCGCAGCGCAACACCGGATCACACAATAACGACCCAGATGTCATCACCATACTACTTCCGCATACACTCCATCATCATTCACGACACACGTCGCTCCACATCACTACGGAATGGGAATTCGCCCCCACATCAACAATGGGAATCGGCCACATCACTATCACGCCACCACATCACTACGGATGGGAATCGCATCACCACTCTGCTAAGACGAGATGCACCATATCACCACCACCGAGGTTCTTCAGCCGAGCAACACCGTCACCATCCAGGCACTCACCATCACCACCAGGGCCTAGCACCCACCAGTATAGCCTTAAGCATCACCACACAACCATCACTTCATCACCATATCGCTACAAAGACCTACGTCAATCACGTCATCATGAAGATATCTCCCTTAAGGCACAACACCATCATCCGCAAACACCACCACACCGGCCATCACCGGCACCACCACCACCACAAACACCACCACCATCACCATCTTTAAGCTCTGCCAATCTATCATCATCATCATCAGCTTCCTCGGCCATCGCCATCATTACTCCAACCCCCCCCAACCCCTCCACCCCACCCCTCCCCTGCACCCCTACCCCCAAACACATTTCCTTAATACGTGCTTCTCTCCCCCCCCCCCCCTCAACCTCTTCCTCTCCCACTCTCAATTCTCTTTCTTCTTTTTCTCTTCTTCTCTATTATCTCCTTCTCCCTGTCCTTCTTTTGCCATCTCCCTTTTTCTCATCTTCATCTTCCCCATTTCATTCCCCTCTCTCTATCTCCCTTCTTCTCTCTCTCCATCTTCCCTTCTCATGCCCTCCCCCTCTCCATCTTCTCATCCTTCTTTTGCCATCTTCCTTTCTCCCTCTCTCCATCTCCCTTCTTCTCCCATCTCCCTTCCCTCCCACTTTCCAGCTTCCCCCATCACATTTCCCTCCCCCTCACCATTCCCTTCCACCTTCATCTCCCTTTCTTCTTCATCTCTCTTCTTCTTCACTCCTCTCTCGTCCTCTCCCTCTCCCCTCTCCCTCTCTCTCTCCTCACCCCAAGGGACCATAAACAAGAATCATTTTTCCACCAAAGACAACATTACTTGCGTCCTCCTGATTACACCGCACAAATGGCAATCTATTCCCCTTCCTCCTCTCCCCTCTCCCTCCCTCTCCCATGCCTTCTCTTCCTTCCCCCTCACCCCTCCCTCAGCTTTTTCCTCCCCTCCCCCCGTCCCCGCCTCCTTGGCTCTCCTCCCTCTCCCCACCCGCTGTACTCTCCCTTCTACCCTCCCTCTCCCCACCCCCTGTACCTCTCCCTCTACCTTCCTCTCGACCCCACCTCCTCCTCTCCTTCTCCTCACCAACCTCCCCCCTCACCTCCTCCTCTTCCTCTCTCCCTTCCCCCCCTCGCCCTCCTCTCCCCCTTCTTCTCCCCTCACCAACCTCCTTCGCCCTCTTCTCCCCTTCTCTCTCCTCTCTCTCCCACTTTGTCCTTTCTCCCTCTCCCCATCTTCCTCTCCCCCCTTCACCAACTCACTTTCCCCCTTCTCCTCCCCCTCTCACCAACCTCCTTCCCCCTCTTCCTCCCCCATTCACCCCCTCCTCCCCCCTTCGCCCTCCCCGTACCTCCACCCCCCACCCCTGTATCCCTTCTCATCACACTCTAGAGTCCAGTCCCATTACCTTTTTTTCCTTCGTTTCATCTTTTCTCCTTATCATCGTTATTATCTCGGGTTTTCTTTCACCTTCCACCCAAGGGGACTTGGGCTTACTCGATAAGGCTTATGCGACGTGACATGGGTATACTATCTTTCTTTCCTTCTTTCTTTCTTTTTCGTTCTCTCTCCTCTCTCTCTCTCTCTCTCTCTCTCTCTCTCTCTCTCTCTCTCTCTCTCTCTCTCTCTCTCTCTCTCTCTCCTCTTCTCTCTCTCTCTCTCTCTCTCTCTTCTCTCTCTCTCTCTCTCTATCTATTCTATCTATCTATCTATCTATCTTCTATCTAATCTATCATATCTATCTTCTTTCTTCTGTTCTCTTTCTTCTCTTTCTTCTTTCTTTCTTTCTTTCTTTCTCTCTCTCTCTCTCTCTCTTCTCTCTCTCTCTCTCTCTCTCTCTCTCTCTTCTCTCTCTCTCTCCCTCTCTCTCCTCCTCCCTCTCTCTCTTTCTCTCTCTTTCTACCCATATTCATATCAACATCGCTTTTCCCTTTACCCTTTCTCTCTCTCTCTCTCTTTCTTCTTATTTTCATTCCCTCGGTTTCTCGCTCCCTCCATCTCTCTTCTCCATCACTCACTCTCATTCTACCCACATTCAATACATTCCAAAATTTCTCAAATTTCCCCTACCCTTTTCCCTCCTTTCTCCTCTCTCCTCTCCCCTCTTTCCCTGTATATCCTTCCCTCCCTCTCTGTCTGTCTGTCTGTCTGTCTGTCGCTGTCTGGTCTGCGCTCTGTCTGTCTGTCTGTCTGTCTGTCTGTCGTCTGTGTCTGTCTGTCTGCTGTCTCTCTTCTCCCTTTTATTTCTCCTTCCCTCCCTCCCTCTCCCTCTCTCCTTTTTTTCTCCTCCCTCCTTCCCCCCTCCTTTATTCCCCTTCCTCTGCCTTCCTCCCCCCTTTTTCTTTTTCTTCTCCCTTTTTTTCGTTTTTCTTTCTTCTCTCTTCTGCATATTATTTTCTTCTTCGTCTTTTCTTTTTCTTTCTTCGCTTTCATCTTCCTCATCATCTTCACCAGCATATTTCTCATCTTCTTTTTCATCTGACTTCTTCTAACTCTTAATGCTTCTTCTTCCACACCTACTAATCCCCCCTCCTCCTCCTCCTCCTTCCTCCTCCTCCTCTCCTTCCTCCTCCTCCTCCTCCCTCCTCCTCCTCCTCCTCCTTCTCCCTGCCTTTCTCCTCGTTCGTCTTCTTCTCCTTCTGTTCACACCTACTAAACCTCCTCCATGCTGACTCCTCCTTCGTCCCCACTCCCCTCCATTCCCTCCTCCTCCTCCTCCTCCTCTCACCTCCCCTACCGCAGAGGACGCTTCATGTCCTCCCTCCTCCTCCTTACCTCGTAGTCCTCTAGTACGTGCTACTCCTCTCCTCCTCCTCTTCTTCTTTCTTCTTCTTCTTTTCTTATCTCGTTCGCCTGCTTCCTCTCTTCCTCTGCTAGTAGTCCTCCTCTTAATATTATTTATAATTCTCCTTCTTCCTTCTTTCTATTTACCCCCCCGACCACACCCCACCCCATCCCTCATTCCCTCTGTCCACCTCTCTCCATAATTTATTCGGTCCGTAATACTCTCTTGTCCTCGGAACACCATCACCTTTCCTCGCCCTTTCCTTTAACCCCAGACCACTTCCGCTTATCCTCCTAGCCGTTCTTATCCTGCTGTATCTTCCTTCTTCCTACGTATCTTCTTCTTCATTCTAGCCCATCTTCCTTAACCTTCCTAGCCTTCTTTCTTATCTCCTAGCCGTTCCTTTTCTTCTTCCTATCATCTTAACCGTTCCTAGCCCTCTTCCTATCCTCCTTCTTCCTTCTTTCTTCTTAACCCCTTAACCTTCTTAACCTCTCCTTCCTTCTTCATTCTCCCTAACCTCACAACCGTTCCTCCCCTCTTTCCTTCTTCTTTCATTCCTAACCTCCTCTTTCTTCCTAACATCCTAGCTCCTTCCTAACTTTTTAACCGTTCTCAGTCTCTCCCTTCTTCCTTCCTCCTTCCATCCTACCTCCTCTTATCCTCGGAACATCACTCTCTCTTTCCTTATCAAACTTCCTCCTCTTCTTGGCCGTCTTTTGGCTCCTTCTTGCCCTTCCTCTTTCCATCCTACTTTCTCCTTCGCTCGCAAACTCAAATCTTTATCACTCTGATTATACTCCGCCCACGGCCGTCCTCAGCCACTTAACTCCTTCCATCCTGTATTTTCCTATTCTTCAAGTTTCACATTTCCTGTTTTTGATACTCCCTCCTTCCTTTCAGCTCCACCCTCCTCCTCCTAAATATTTCTTCTCTTCTCCCTACTTCTCTATATTCCTCCTTTTCTTCCTCTTCTCCCTCTTTCTCCTCTTCTTCCTCTCCTCCCTCCTCCTTCTCTTCCTCTTCTCCTCCTCTTCTACCTCGTTCTCCTCCTCCCTTCTCTTCTTCTTCTCCCTCATCCTTCTCTATATATCTCTCCTCTTCCCCTCCTCTTTCTCCTCCTCCTCTTCTATCTCCCCCCCCCCTCCTCTTTTTCCCTCTTCTCCCTCCTCCTCCCTGCTCCCTATCCTTTCCCATCACATTTACTCCACCATCCCAACTCTCTCTCTCTCCTCCTTCCATCCTAGTCCTCCTTAAACCTCCTTTTGATCTTCCTTAAACCTCCTTTTAAACTTCCTTAAACATCCTCCTTTCCATCCTATCCTTCCATAAACCTCCTTTTAAACCCCTCTCTTCCCTCCTTCCATCTTATCCCTCCATTTAAACCTCCTTAAACCCCCTCCTCCCTCTCTCCTTTCCATCCTCGCCCTCCTTTTAAACTTCCTTAAACCTCTTACTTTCCATCCTATCCCTCCATAAACCTTTTAAACCCAACCTCTCTCTCCTCCTTCCATCCTCGCCCTCCTTTTAAAACCTCCTTATAAACCCCTCTCTCCCCTCTCCTTCCATCCTCGCCTCCTCTTAAACATCCTTAAACCTCTTCCTTTCCAAACCTATCCCTCCATAAAAACCTCCTTTTACACCCTCCTCTCTCCCCCCCTTCTCCTATCCCATCCTTTTAAACCCAACCTCTCTCTCCTCCTTCCATCTGGCATCCTTATAAACCTTCCTTAACCCCCCCCCCCGCGCCGCTCCTCCCGCTGGCGCCAAGAAGTTTCCTCGTGTTTCAGAAGTTTCCGAGACAACACTCCCGGTGGTGAGCTTAATCGCAGACAAATCTCTCCACGCCTTCGCCCGCCCGCCGCGCTTCTGCCCTCCTTCAGGCGGCCGGTGGGGGTGGGGGGCGAGCTGGCCTCCCTTTTCTCTCCTTTTGGGGTCTTCTCTTTCTTATCTGTTCTCTCGGTGCTATCCCTCTACTCCCTTTTAGTCTATGTCTATTATTTCGCGGGTTTTCGGAACGAATAGATATCAAGATTAACGAAAGATAATGAATGACTTAAGTGGGACAGAGACCTAAGTACCATTACCGACTCTTAAAAAAAAAGAACATGGCTCATTTTCTCCTTTTCCCAGCAGGGGCATTTCTCCCTCAGAGAGAGAGAGAGAGAGAGAGAGAGAGAGAGAGAGAGAGAGAGAGAGAGAGAGAGAGAGAGAGAGAGAGAGAGAGGAGAGAGAGAGAGAGAGAGAGAGGAGAAGAAGAGACAGAGAGAGAGAGACAGAGACAGACAGACAGTACAGACAGACAGAGAGAGACAGACAGAGACAGACAGAGAGAAAACAATTCTTTCAAGTAAGAAGGACAAGAAAAGAGCGAGAAAATTCCATGGCCCCCGCAACTGTCCCCTCCCTCACTCTCCGACGCCCATCGCCGAGTGCCAGTCGAGCTCCTCCTTGGAAGTCGGGCCGAGACACTTCAGGAAAGAAATCTGTGGATCATTCCGAGGACGTCGTTCAAACTCCTTCCCGGCGCCTTCGGGGACAACTTGCCGTCCTCTGATGACTCTGGAGGGGTTTCTCTCGCTCCCCTGAGTTGAGGGGTCCTTTGGGGGGTGTCTTTAGGGGGAGAGGGGTCCTTTGGGGGGGGTTAGGGGAAGGGGCCTTTGGGGGTGGCTCTTTAGGGGGAGAGGGTCCTTTGGGGGGAGGTGCTTTAGGCGGGAGAGGGATCCTTTGGGGGGGTATCTTTAGGGGGAGAGGGGGTCCTTTGGGGGGGAGGTGTCTTTAGGGGGGGAGAGGGGTCCCTTTGGGGGTGTCTTTAGGGGGAGAGGGGTCCTTTGGGGGGGTCTTTAGGGGAGAGGGGTCCGTTGGGAGGGGGGTCCTTGGCGGGGATGTCTTTAGGGGGGAGGGGTCCTTTGGGTGTGTGTCTTTAGGCGGAGAGGGGTCCTTATGGGGGGTCTTTAGGGGGAGAGGGGTCCTTTGGGAAGGGGGGTCCTTTGGGGGG
>NW_020872326.1:160531-161928 GCF_003789085.1 Penaeus vannamei | reverse complement strand
TGGACATATCAGACAACACTTTCCGGTCAGCGAGGGGGACTCCTTCCGCCCCCCCACCCCTTCCCCCTCCTCACAACCTACCCCGCCATATGCCCCCCCCCTCCCCCTTTCCTTGCTCTTCTTTCCTCCTTCTTCCCCTTCTCCTTCTCTCTCTCTTTCTCTTTCTCTTTCTCTTTTCTTTTCCCCTTCTTGCTTCTACGTTCTTCTTTTCCTTCTTCACTTGTCTCTCTTTTTATTTTTATTGCTTTATTTTTTTTGTCATTTTTGTGTTTATTATCAGACCACACACACACACACACACACACACACACACACACACACACACACACAACACACACTCACACACACACACACACACACACGCACGTACCAACACGGACCCACCCACAAGTACACGCACACACACACACACAAACGTCCACACATAACCCACCGTACACACATACATATCCCCACATATATTAATAACCCTCTCCCTACAAAGCGACCGAGGATGTACCCGCATATCCACACACGCAAGCCGACCAGCGCAAACAGACCCACACACGCACACACGCACACACACGCACACACGGTCCCTCTCCAATACACAAGGACCCGTCCTCTCGACTATTTGCACCCGGACACACAAACAAACAAACAAGCACAAACAGTCTCCTGCAATTAAGGGGAGACAAACAAACAAACACGATTGTCGGTTGGACTAGGATGATCTGTGTATTATCCTCCCCTCCCCCCCTCTATGTCCTTACACCCTTACCCCCCCCCCCTCCTTCCCCTCCTCTCCTCCCTCTTCTGATCCCTGTCTTCAGGTTCCCCTTCTCCTATCTCCCTTCTCCTTTTCCCTCGTTTTCTCTTTGGTTCGTAATTTCTTTCGTCTTCTCTTCTTTCTCCTTCTTCTTCTCCATCTTTCCTGATTCTCCTTTCTTCTTTTCCATCTCTCCTATCTCCCTTTCTTCTTCTCCTTCTCTCCTTATCTTCCTTCTCTTTCCCCTTGTTTCTATTTGGGTCGTAATTCTGCCCCTTCTCTTCTTTCTCCTTTCTCCATCTCTCCCTATTTCCCTTCTCCTTTCCCTCATCTTCCCTTTTCTTTCGCTCCTCATGTGCCCCTCTCTCCTTCATCTTCTCCATGTCTCTCCCTATCTCTCTTCTGTTCCTTACCTCCTTCTTTCTAGCTATGTCATTCTCTCACTCCTTCCTATATCTTCCTTCCTTTTTTTATCACCCCTTGCCTTTCACTTATTTCCTCCTTTCTATTTCTCTCTCTCTTCTCTTTCCTTTCTCCTTCCACTTATCACTCTCTCCCCTTTCTTTTCACTCACCTTCCTTATCCCCCTATCCTCCCCCTCCCCTCCCATCCCCCCTTATCTCACTCCTTCCTTTCTCCACCCCTTCCC
>NW_020872326.1:143031-155531 GCF_003789085.1 Penaeus vannamei | reverse complement strand
TCAAGCGCATTCACACCTCGCCTTCTTGACGCATTGAAACGTCGAAAACCCCTTTTCGCTTTTGCACTTGATCATTATTAGTCCTCCAGCGATTTCGATCCCTTCTAACTACTTCTACATGTAGGCCTAAACTCCCTATTGTTTATGCACTCTTTTCCATGATACATTCCTTCTTATCTCATTCAACCATACATTAATGATGATACATCAATCCCACGATAATCCACCATAAAACTGGTCTAATGTAAAACTCGAATTTTTGATATAACTTTATCTGCAATAATCACCCATATGCACTTTCTAATTTCCTCTTTACTTCTACATATTAATTTTCTCTCCATACTAATTTATACTCGCACAATAGAAATAACTTAACTCATCCACTATTCCATTGTCATGCATATGCTATCTATCATCCTTCCCCCCTCTTTTCGTCCATTCATATCTCCTCCATTATAAACCATCTAATTGTTCCACCTCTCACTCTTTCATTGAAACCTAGCTCATTAACTGAATGAAAATCGACAACTAAGCTATATATAGCCCATACTTCACTACACTTTTTATCCACCCCCCCTTCAACTCGCCAATCAATGATAAATATATGAGTAATCTACTGACGATGAATGGTCTATAACTGACTACTCCCCCTTACCGCTCAATACACTCCTATCAAAAACTCTCCACATCGACAATCCATTTCCAATCCACATTTTCATTCACTCGACATTCCAATCCATCTCATAATGGAACACTCAACGGCGCGAATAATATATACAATTCAAAAGTCTGAATATAAACGTTCATCCCCCCTGCCGACAAATCGAGCGCTATTAAGCCTCCCTTGCACGAGTAATATCTTCTCGAAAAATACACCCTCCTATTGTACGTCGTTTCTAAAACTGATAATATATTTACTGCCATTTTTACATCACATTCAATGCAACGGGAATTATTTTACTCACCACAACTTCCTCGAGTCTTTATGATACATATCTCTATACTTCTTCAACAATACTCCGATAATCCCTATTTACCTGAATGCGCACACCTCAATGATCCTTATCACACCTACTCATACACTTATTATTATGATACATCCTCCTGTTATAATTACTGCAATACCCCCGCTAACTTATCTTAACCTGCCATATTCTATTATCAATTTTCCAATACTAATAAAGCATCAATAGAATACACCCTCTCTCATTGTCATTATACATTACATTATTTCCTAACCTTATCAACCTCTTCACTTGTTATTACTTCCATTTACTAATCACTCCACCACACTCTTACCCGCTTTTCACTCACCCTCCCAATATTGATGACCACCACATCGTACAACAACCACTATAATTCAGTCATACCATACCTACTACCTATTTCATACCACTGCGCAACTATTATCCGCTCAATCGATAGGCTGTATAACTCACTGACCTGCACCTATTCCGCACTACTCAATCGAATCAACTCATCACAACAATCACATGCTTACTAATCTCGCATTCCAAATTTAATACTCTATCGAGTCATGCTCTCTCAATCATGACACATATTTTTAGGGCCAACTCAAGTAAATCCACAAAATCCACCTCAAAAGTGTCCGAAAAACGCGCAAATATCGGATCTCGCGTCATCTAACTATGCCGTTTTGAGCGAAACGCTGCAAAACCCCTTATTATTCGCCTCTATAATTATAATTATGATGACTCTGTCTAACTATCTGCGATCCTCCGCCACGGCTTAACTCCTACCTACATCCTCGACTCTATTTCAACGATCATTAAACTCTTTATTCACTTAACATTTCTCTCATTTCTGCTAGATTTATTTCATCGAATACAAATCCCCCTTCCACACTCACTCGCACTCTCGCTCACATCACACTCGACACTATTACTATCGCATCTATTCTCTTTGATAATTATTAATCCCCGCGCACCCATATTTAGTCAATACATTCACCTACCTCCTCTCCAAACATCAAATTTTCATCACCTTACATAATGGCAATGCAGAACACTCACTAATAATCCTTATCAATTATCCCATTTGTCATTACACATTCTTTCTATTATTGCTCCATCTTACTTCTAAACATTATCATTTTTGCTTATTCCAATTATCACCATATAAATACGCTCTAATCGATTGCCATAATACTCAGCTTAAATGCCATCATCTCAGGCATCATCCCATTATCTATTACATGGGAACTGCAATAATCGATTTTACATCACATCAATCGCTACATCCCATCATAAATCTTTTCCGACTACTCATTATTGATTACTTACATTCACGAAAAATAATGACCAAGTTCAAATGCATACTATACTCTCGACTGATCAATGTATTCCCATTTCAGTCCCTCGCACTCTTACTACACTCGCACATCCCACTCATTACGCGCCAAAGCTCTATCAATAATTCCACACAGTCCCGACATAACGCAGAGAGAGAGCACAATCGTCGCAACAAAACCCCTCTTCTCTTCGCTTTCTTCTAATCCCGTAACTCACTATGAGGATCTTCTTCAATACTTTAATCCTTCGCAGTATATTATTGATGAGTTTTTCCACGATAATCTCCCTTTATTTTTGCCTAATCCTATCTCCGCACTTTATACACTCCCCCCTCCACGCTTGACCATCACTCCATTCAAATTTTCTCTAAACATATATTATATTATTACCGGGGATGTAATGTGCCTTGAATAATTCACCCTCGGCAATAAATACGCAACCTTACTCAACTCTACACTCTCCCTTCAACTCAAGTCTTTAACTCTCATTAACTTTCGCGCATACAATAGATATATAATTCTATTTCTCGTACATACCTAACATAATCCTATTCATCGTCTAATCTTATTTTCTCACTTACCGATCCCTTACTCACTATCTATTTGGCCCATCCCTATCTATTATACTGCATATTTTAGCTCTATCACACTCGATGATAAATTACCGCAATTAAATACATTAGCATCCCCTTAATTCACATCTTCATACACTCGCACTATAACATTGCGATGATGCATTAGCAGTGCAAATCAATCATTCAGATGCAATCCATATGACTCCATATCCACCTGCGAAATTCTCAATATCACATGTCCACTAAAAAAATCATCTCCCGACAGCTCATAGATAATCGCACTCCCTATCACCATCACCCTATCTATCTCATTCAGTCCATTATAATGCAGATAACAGGCTCAAAAACTAATAACACTATCTACACGTACACTTGGACAAAACGGCTAAAATCGAGCGTTTTACACTGCCCTTTCTGAGAGCGACAACGTCTACAAACACAAAAAAAAGCCTCTTTTTTCGGCTTTTTAATCGCGTAATCCTATTGAATGGATTCTCTCCATGCTATTATTTCTCATCATTATTCGACACATGATGATCGACCACATCGGAACAATATCAAGCCACTCACCGCGTAACCTCCCTTTTTTAACATGACTCTACACACAATCCTAATTATACACACTGTGTATCACATTTACTACTCTTAATCTTTGCCTTCACCCATTCGGGCCTTCCCCGCTCCCCCTCGCATCCTTCCCGCACGTCTCATTCAATATGCAATCTTAATGCTAAAGCTTCTTATCTACCAATAATCCTTCTCAATACTAATCTATATGGGACATCTTACGCAAATAACTAACACCCTTCCCGCTCGTCATTATTAGATCTCGTTATTATTCACTACCCTTCATTTCTCCATAGATTGTCCATTTTTATTTCTAATCCATTATAATTATTCGCTACCTTATTCCCACTTTCTCACCCTACCTTACACTACGCTATTACGATCACACATAGTTACATATTTCGTCAATACCCATCGCACTTTATCTAATCCACTCACCACTGCAACCTCGATTGACTAACCAATAATTGCACTAATAATAACCCATCAACATATACACACTAACTTCATGACAGTCACATCGTCATAATAATACTGATAAACCTTATCCAGCTTCTCTTCATTCACTCAGAATAAATCGCGCCCAAGAAATACTTAAAAATCCACATAGTTCGGAACAAAATCGGCCACACATCTAGGGCGGTATACTGCTGACAATTTTGCACAGGAAGTCTCCCCCTCTCTATCACCATTCACCTCCCCCCATTCCCCTCCCCCCTTTCCCCTCCCCCTTCCCCTCTCCCTTCCATCCCCCTTCCCTCCCCCCATTCCCTCCCCTCTCTCCCCGCTTCGACTCTCCCTCCTTCACCACCTCCCCTCCCTCCCCCTCCGACCTTCCTCTACTCGGATCTCCCCATTGCCGCCTTCACCTCCCTCCAACCTTCCCCCTCTCTCTCCCATTCCACCTCCCCCTTCCTTCCCCCTGCCACCTTCCCCCCTCTCGTCTCGCCATTCCACCTCCCCCCCTCCCCTCCCCCCTCCACCTGTTCCCCCCCTCTCTCCATTCACACTACCCTTCCCCTCGCCCTTCCCCTGCTCCCCCCACCTTCCCCTCTCTCTCCCATTCTCATCCTGACCCCTTACCCTCCAGCCGCTGTCCCCTCCCCCTCCACCTCCTCCCCTCTCTCTCCCTAGTTCCACCTCACTCCCCTTTCCCCTCCCCTTCCCTCGCACTTCCTCCCCCCTCCCCCTTCCCCTCCCCCCTTCCCCTCCCCCCCTTCCGCTCTCCCCGCCTTCCACCTCCCCCTTCCCCTCGCCTCCACCCTTCCTCCTCTCTCTCCCATTCCGCTTCCCTCCCCCCTCCACCTTCCCCCCGTCTCTCGTCCCATGTCCACCCTCCCCCTTTTCCCTCCCCCCTTCCACCTCCACCTCTCTCTCATTCGCGACCTCCCCCCGTTCCCCCCCTTCCCTCCCCCTGTCCCGCCGCTCTCTCTCCATTCCAGCCTCCCCCCTTCCCCTCCCACTTTCCCCTCCCTTCCCTCCCGTCCTCCCCTTCACCTCCCTTCCCCCCCCCTTCCCCTCCCCCCTCCCACCTCACCGCCACTTCCTCCCCCTCCACCTTCCTCCCTCTCTCTCCCCATCCGCCTTCACGCCTCCCCCCTCTCACCCTTCCCCCTCTCTCTCCCATGTCCACCCCCCCCCTCCCCCTCCCCCCTTCCCCTCCCCTTCCTCCCCTCCCCTCCCCCTCCCCTCCGCCCCTTTCCCCTCCCTCCTCTCTCCCCCCTTCCCTATCCCCTCCACTCCCCCTTCCCCTCCCCTCCAGCCTTCCTCCCTCTCTCTCCCATTCCGGGCCGCCTTCCCCTCCGCCCTCCGTTCCCCCCTCTCTCCTCCCATTCCACCTCCCCCTTCCCTTCCCCCTACCACCTTCCCCTCCGTCTCTCCATTCAGCACCAGTGTCCCCCCCTTCCCTCCTCACCTCCACCTTCCCCGTCTGCTCGATCCCATTCCACCTAACCATCCCCCCCTTCCCCTCCCCTCACCTCCCCTCACTCTCGCATTCCCCTCCTACCCCCCTTGCCCTCCCCCTTCCCACTCTCCCGTCGCACGCTTCCCCCCTCTCTCTCCCATTCCAGCGCTCCCCCCCTTCCCCTCCCCCCTTCGCGCTCCCTCTTTCCCCTCCCCCTCCCCTTCCCCTCCCCCTTCCCCTGCCCCTTCCTTCCCCCCCCCGTCCACCTCCCCCTTCCCCTCGTCCTCACTTCCTCTCTTCTTCTCCCATATCCGGCCTTCCCCTCACACCTCACACCTTCCCCCTGTCTCCCTCCACACTACCACTTCCCCTCCCCCTTCCTCCCCAGGCCCCCCTCCACTTCCCACCTTCCTTCCCCCTCTGCTCCTCTCGCATTCCACCGTTCCCCCCCGTCCCCTCAACCCCCTTGCGCCTCCCCCTTCCCACCCTCTCTCTCCATTCACACCTCCTCCCCTCCCCCTGTCCCTCACCCTCCTCCCTCCCTCCTCTGACCCCTTCCCTCCCCTTCCCCCTCCCCCCTTCCTCCCCCCGTCGAGCCTCTCCCCCTTCCCCTCGCCCCTTTCCCTCCCCTCTCCCTTCGCCCTACGCCCCCTTCCCCCTCCCCCCCTTCCCTCCCCCCTTCCCCTCCCCCTTCCTCCCCCTCCAAACCTCCCCCTTCCCCTCCCCCTCCACCTCCTCCCTCTCTTCCCATTCCCCCTCCCCCTCCCCCCTCCCTCCCCCCTCTCTCCCATTCCACCTCCCCCTTCCCTCCCCTCCCCCTCCCCCCTCCCCTCCCCCTTCCCCCCCCTTCCCCTCCCCCCTTCCCCTCCCCCCTCCCTCCCCTTCCCCTCCCCCCTCCCCTCCCCCTTCCCTCCCCCCCTCCCCTCCCCTTCCCCCCTCACCTTCCCCCTCTCTCTCCCATTCCACCTCCCCCTTCCCCCCCCTCCACCTTCCCCCTCTCTCTCCCATTTCCACCTCACCTCCCTCCCCCCTCAACCTTCCCCCTCTCTCTCCCATTCCCACCTCCCCCCCTTCCCCTCCCCCTTCCCTCCCCCCTCCCCCTCCTCTCCCATTCCCTCCCCCCTTCCCTCCCCCTTCCCCCCCTCCTCCTCCCGACCTTATCCCCCTCCACCTCCTCCCCCCTTCCCCCCCCTCCCCCCTTCCCCTCCCCCTTCTCCTCCCCCTTCCCTCTCACCCTTCCTCCCCTTCCCCCTCCCCTCCACCTCCCCCCTTCCTCCCCTCACCTTCCCCCTCCTCTCTCCTCCATTCCCCCTTCCCTCCCCCCTCCACCTACCCCCTCTCTCTCGCCCCTGTCCCCTCCCCCCCTTCCCCTCCCCCTTCCCCTCCCCCTTCCCCTCCCCCTTCCCTCCCCCCTTCCCCTCCCCCCTTCCCCTCCCCTTCCCTCCCCCTCCCTTCCCCTGCCCCCCTCCCCCCCTTCCCCTCCCCCTTCCCTCCCCCCTCCACCTCCCCCTCTTCTCCCCTTCCCACCTCCCCCCTTCCCCTCCCCTCCACCTTCCCCCCTCTCTCTCCATCCACCCTCCCCCTCCCTCCCCCTCCCACCTTCCCCTTCTCTCCATCACCCTCCCCTTCCCCTCCCCCTTCCCCTCCCCCTTCCCGCTCCCCTCTTCCCCCTCCCTTCCCTTCCCTCCCCCTTCCCCCCTCCCCCTTCCCCTTCCCCCTTCCCCTTCCCCTTCCCCCCCCCCCTCCCACCTTTCCCCCCTCTCTCTCCCATTCCACCTCCCCCTTCCCCTCCCCCCTCCCTCCCCCCTCTCCTCCCACCTCCCCTCCCCCCCTTCTCCTCCCCCTTCCCTCCCCCTTCCCCTCCCACCCTTCCCTCCCCTCCACCTTCCCCCCTCTCTCTCTCCACCTCTCCCACTCCCCCTTCCCTCCCCCCTTCACCCTCCCCCCTCTCTCTCCCCATTCCACCTCCCCCCTTCCCCGTCCCCCTCCCCTTCCCCTCTCCTCTTCTCCCCCCTCCCTCCCCTATCCCCTTCCCCCCCTCTCGTCCCAATTCCACTCCCCCCTTCCCCTCCCCCTTCCCGCGCCTTCCCCTCCCCTCCTCCCCATTCTCTCCCCCCCTTCCCTCCCCCCTTCCCCTCCCCCCTTCCCCTCCCCACCCCTCCCCCCTCCACCTTCCCCCCTTCCTTCCCCTCCCCCTCCACCTTCCCTCCTCTCTCTCCACCTTCCCTCCCCCTTTCCCCTCCATCCCTCCACCTTCCCCCTCTCTCTCCCATTCCACCTCCCCCTTCCCCTCCCCCCTACCTTCCCCTCCTCTCTCACCCCTATCCCATTCCCTCCTCCCCCTTCCACTCCCTCCTCCCCTCCACCTTCCCCCCTTCTTCTTCCCATTCCACTCCCCCCCCCCCTCCCCCTTTCCCCTCCCCTTCCCCTCCCCCTTACCCTCCCCCTTCCCCTCCCCCCTCCACCTTCCCCCTCTCTCCACCATTCCACCTCCCCCCCTTCCCCTCCCCCTTCCCCTCCCCCCTTCCCCCCCCCCCTTCCCCTCTTCCTCCCCCCGTCCACCTTCCCCCTCCTCTCCCATTCCACCTCCCCCTTCCCCTCCCCTCACCTTCCCCCCTCTCTCCCCATTCCACCTCCCCCCTTCCCCTCCCCTCCACCCCCTTCCACCAACCTCCCCCCCTCCTCCACCTTCTCTCCCCATTCCCACCCCCTCCCCTCCCCCTCTCACCCCCTCCCCCTTCCCTCCCCCCTTCCCCCCCCCCCCCTCCCCCTTCCCCCCCCTTCCCCTCCCCCTCCACCTTCCCCTCCCCCCGCCCATTCCCTCCCCTCCCCCCTTCCCCCCTTCCCCCTGCATCCATGAGGACAGTCGAGCAATCAGAGATAAAATCCCCATGTGGGCGCTGAGGGGATTTATCTATTTATTCATCTATTTATAAACTTATTATTATTTTTATCTATTCATTGATTCATTAATCTTTTTTTTTTATTTATTTATCTATTCATTTATTTATTTATTATCTATTTATCTATTTATTGATTTATCTATTAATTCATTCATTTATCTATTTATTTATTCATCTATTTATCTATCTATTTATTCATTCATTTATTTATTTATCTATTTATCTATCTACTTATTCACTCATTTATCTGATTATACATTTATTTATCTATTCATTAATGTATTTATTAATTTGTATATCTCTTAATTCATTCATTTCTTTATTTATCTTGTTATCTATTTATCTATCTATTTATTCATTCATTTATCTGTTTATCCATTTAGTTATTTATTCATTCATTTCTTTATCTATTTATTCATTAATGTGTCTGTTTATTCATTAATCTATCTGTTTATTCGTTTACATATTCATTTATTTATCTATTTATTGATTTATCTATTCATTCGTTTACTTTATATCTTAATTCATTTATTCATCTATTTATCTATTCATCTGTTTTATCATTTATTCGCTGACCTCACTCTGGGCTGAGGTGCTTGTGATTTTTTATTTATTTGGTTGGTTATCTGTCATTTTATCATTTATTTATTTGTCTCTTTATTTATCTCAATCATTGTTACTATTGTCATCATTACCATTATTATCTTTATTATCATTATCATTATTTACTATCATAATTATTTTTATTATTATTGTTATCACTACTAATAACAATTTTATTTTTTATTACTATCATTATTATTGTTATCATCACATTGTTATTGTTATTATTATCATCCTTATTGGTGTTATCATTATTGTTGTTGCTTTCTTGTTGTCACTACCACTGTTGGCATTATCATCATCGTCATCACTAATATCACAATTATTATCATTATCATCATCTACTTCTCTTTCACCTTCCATATGACTTTGCAAACTCACAAACCTCTTCCATGCTTTCTTTAATAAAAATGCGATATTTCTGAGAACCCAATGTTTGTCTATATCATTTTCCGTCCTTGAGATATTGTATTACATCATTTTAAGATTTTATTTTAAGATACGGTAATATGAATTGTATTAAGATAAGGGGTTGTTTGCAGGATATAAGCTGTGTCTGTTCTTGCTTCTGTCTTTGTTCGTGTTTGTTGTTATTTTCTTCAATTTGTTGTATATTGTTATATATCCTTTTCTGATATGTACATAGATATAGATATATACATAGAGTATAGACTCTGTGTAGATATCTATGAATGAACATATTTGATTACTTATTATGATGTCATATGCAAAGGAATCTGTAATAATACTTACCTAAAATTGAATAGAAATACCATTAAGAAAGAAAAAATAAAAAAATGAATATTAAAAAAGGAAAAAATGATATAAAATAAGCTGATATTATGAAAGGGAAAAATGATATTAATTACAATATCTGATTATGTCAATAAACGAGAAATGTGTATTAAGTGTCAAGTTTGCCGTAGAAAATATAACTTATATAATGGAGGATACGAGAGTTGTAAGGATCACATACACACAAACGAACAGTTTAAAGAACGTTATGCTAATTAATGATCAATACCCCCTTGGAATACCGTACCTCGTGTGTATCGCATAAAAATATATTTACTATTTTGCGCTTTTTTTTTCTTCTTTTCTTTCTCTCTTTTATACTTTCTTACTTTATAACCTCTCTCTTACTTTCTTTATCATACCAAAACAAGCATGCGGAATATAAGCTTATCTTTATTTCCCGTTTTTCTTCTTCCTCTCTATCTCTCTCTCTTTTATACTTCCTTTACCTATAACCTCTTTCTTTCTTTCTTTATCACACCAAAATAAGCATACGGTTGAGACAGCCTGTTTACTCCGGCGTCGCCACTGATCATCGTTCAAATTCTCGTTCAAATTTTCAAAATGTAACGGACTCTTTCCACCGGTAACGGACGCCTCGCACACGCGGACAGATGCCAAAGGCGCGATAATGGACGGGTGATTGATATTATTTTTCACGCGTGTGATGGAAAAGTCCAAATAAGAATGCGGGGAGATGGGAGGACAAAAGAGGAGGATGGGGGAGAAGGAGGAGGGTAAGGAGAGAAGGGGGGAGGGTTTAGGGGGAGGTGGAGGAGGAGGGTAAAGTGAGAGGAGGGGGGAGGGGTATTAGAGGGAGGTGGAGGAGGAGGTGAAAGGAGGAGGTGGAGGAGGAGGGTGAAAGGAGGAGGGTAAGGTGAGAGGGGGGGGGTATTAGAGGGAGGTGGAGGAGGAGGGTAAAATGAGGGAAGGAGGAGGTGTGAGAGGGAGAGGGGGAATTAAAGAATTAAAGGAGGAAGGAAGTGGGGAAGACGAAGAGGTTGGGGAGAAGGAGGAGGTGGAGGAGGAGAGTAAGGAGAGAGGGGAGATGGAAAGAAGAGAAAATAAAGAAAGGAGGAGATATGAAAGAAAAGTGAAAGGAGGAGGAGGTGGAGAAGACGAAGAGGCTGGAGAGAAGGAGAAAGTGGAGGAGGGAAAGGATAGGGGGAATGAAGGGAGGAAGAGGAGTATGAGTTAAAAAAAAAGAAGGGTAGGGAGAATAAAGAAAAGAGGGAGAGGAATAAAGGGAATAAGAAGAGAGAGAAAACCAAAAGGAATAAGGAAGAGGAGGGAGGAGAGGAAGACTGGAGAGAGAGGTGAAGAAGAAAAGGGACTGTAAAATAAGGGAAGGAAGAAGGTAAGAACAGAGGGAGAGGGAGAATTAGGGGAGGGAAGAAAGGCGAGTGTGTGATAAAAAAGGGAAAGATGAGACAAAAAGGGAAGGAACGAGACAGCGAGAAGATGAAGGCAAGGCGAGAGGGAAGGGAAGAGAAGGATAAGGGAGGAGGAGGAACGGTCAGTAAAGAAAGGGCGGAGGGAAAGGGGGAAGAAAAGGAAAAGAAAAGGAGAGCGAGAAGGAGGGAAAGGTGAGAAGGGGGGGGGAGGAGGGTTACCCCGGTGACCCTTTCCCTCGCTCTTCGCTCACACGCACACATACACGTACACACATACGCACGTGCGCACTTACATGCACACACACATACATACGATCATGCACACACACACGTAAGACACAAACACACATGCAAACGCACACAGACACACATGTACACACTCACATCTCTCCTCTCTCTCTTCTCTCTCTCTCTCTCTCTCTCTCTCTCTCTCTCTCTCTCTCTCTCTCTCTTCTCTCCTCTTCTCTCTCTCCTCTCTCTCTCTCCTCTCTCTCTCTCTCTCTCTCTCTCTCCTCTCTCTCTCTCTCTCTCCTCTCTCTCTCTCTCTCTCTCTCTCTCTCTCTCTCTCTCTCTCTCTCTCACACACACACCACTCTCTCACACACAACACACACACACAACACACACACACACACACACACACACACACACACACACACACACACACACACACACACACACACACACACACACACGTGCGCGTGATGAATGAATAAACAAGCCAGTAAATACGTAAACGGACAAATGAATAAAAAAAGCCAAACCCCAGACCGAACCCAGGGAACGAGTAAGACATCTCTCCAAACTCACGCAAGCAAGCAAGCAAGAAAGCAAGAAAAATCCAAAGCAAGTAACCAAGCAAGCAAGGAGGAAATTTCAACAATCAAGGAAAGAGGAAAGCAAGAAGAGTGTTCGGTTGACAAGCAAGAAAGCGAATTGATAAATAAAGAAACGAAAATAAATCAAGGGAGGAGGTAAGCAAACAAATTGACAATTCAGTGAGCGGAGAGCAAATAAGAAAATAATTGATAAACAGACAACAAGAAAGCAAGCAATAGAGAGAGATTTTAAAAAATAAGAGAGAGAGAGATACAGACAGAGAAACACAGAGAGAGAGAAAATAAGATAGAGATATATGAAAAAGAGAGAGAGAGATGAAAAAGAGAGAGAAAAAAGATTAATAGAGAGAGATAAAGAAACATACACAGATAGATAGATATAGAAAGAGAGCTGAAAATCAAATTAAAAGAGAGAAATACACAAAAACGAACAAAGGAAAGACAGAGAGAGAAAGCGAAAGAGAAAGACATATCCAAACAAATGCAAACAAAGAAAAGGAAAACCGAAAGAGAAGACCCAAGCAGACTCGATCATGAGGTGGGCGAAAGAAGCGATTTGGTCACGGGGGATTTACAGGGAAGCGAAGGAGAGGGAGGAGAATGGAAG
>NW_020872326.1:130531-138031 GCF_003789085.1 Penaeus vannamei | reverse complement strand
CTCATCTCTCTCTCGCTCTTCTATTTTTTCCATTATTATTATTATTATTCATTATTATTATTTTTTTTTTTTTTACCTTTTTGTTTTCTTCTGTATTTTCTCTTTCTTCTCCTTGCTCCTTGTTTTTAATTTTTATTATATCTTTTTTCTTGATTCCAGAAATTTTCTTTGCTTTCTCTTTCCGCTTTCTCACTTTTGTTTTATTTTCTACTCTCCATTTANTTCGTTTGTACTTTTTTTTTTTTAATCTTTATCGATATCTTTATTATACCTATATCTTTCTATATATCTAAATGTTTATCATACACACACACATACACGCTATAAGTAATATATATATATATATATATATATATATTATATATATATAATATATATATATATATATATATAAATATCTATCTATCTATCTATGTATATATGTGTGTGTGTGTGTGTGTGTGTGTGTATGTGTGGTGTGCGTGTGTGTATGTGTGTGTGTGTGCCTCACATGCCACCTTTAATAAACCCTGTGTCAAGAAATAGTTGATGATTCTAAAGCAACGCGAGAACAATAACCTCTCTCAGTTTTCTAAATACTCTTTGTAAACTCGAGAGGAAAACAGACCCTCGCTGCCTCTCAACTCCACCCGGGAGAGAAAGAGATCAATTAAATCTCACTTTTACGCAATATGAAGAAGAAGAAAAAAAAAAAAAGAAAAAAAAAATCAAAGGATATGACAAATATTTTGAAATTGACACGAGTTGCGTCTCTTGATCTCACTCAGTGACCCTTCTGGCTGGCACTTGGAGCAGCGCGATTCGAAAGTGTTTTGATTAAATCGTATAAGGTTGTTGCTGCTGCTTTTGTATGTTCATTGACACACAGATCCATTTATGTGATACACACACACACACACACACACACACCACACACACACACACACACACACACGCCACCACACACACAACACACACCACACACACACACACGCATACACACACCACACAACACACACGCATACACACACACACACACACACACACACATACACCACACACACACACGCACACACACAACAACACACACACAACACACACACACACACACACACACACACACCACACACACACACACACACACAACACACACACACAACACACACACACACATATATATAATAGTTGTGTGGTTGTGTGTGTGTGTTTGTGTGTGTTAAGTATATGTGCTTGTGTGTGTTTGTGTGGTAAATATATATGTGTGTGTGTGTCATGTTCCGTGTGAATGTAAAAGTATAATGTGTGCTTCTAGCCTGGTCGACCTACTGTGTTGGCCTGTGGTAATACTATATAGTGCTGTGTCGGCCCCGCGCTCGTGTGTAAGAGTATTATATGTTGTGTTGTTGTGTGCTGCTTGTAACATATATATGTGTGTCTCGTGTAGTTCTGTGTGTGTAATAGTAACTGGGTGTCGTTTGTGTACGTTGTGTAAATCAGCATAATGGTGTCTGGCTGGTTGTGTTTGCCTGTGGGGTGTAAGATACACAGTGTGCTGCGAACATACCTCAAATATATAGGCTGGTGTGTTGCTCGTGGACCACAGCCCAAATGCTACTGTGTATGTATGGTGTGGGATACCTGATATGCTGTAGCATAGTGTGTGCATAGTATCTCATCACGCTGTAACGAAGGCAAATATAAGCATAACACCCACCCCTGGTGCGCTGACATTGGCAACTTTTCCCGCCTCGTGCTCAGCCATTGACTAACAATTCAATAGTGGTCAGAACAACAGTGGGCGACGGACGGAAACGGATGAAGAATGGTTACCAATTAATGAATAAAAACGGTGGGGGAAAGGCGTTAATGGCGTTTGCGATGAATAACGCCACCTCCTTCATGCTCAAAGCGCCAAACCTTAAGTACAGAGACGACCGCAGAGACGTAGGGGGGGGGAGTGAGGGAGGGCGAGGAGGGACACGCAGGGCAGCACGAGCGGTCCAGCAGACTTAGGCTACTATGGAGCGGGAGGACAGGAGAGGGAAGGAGGGAGGAGGGGAGGAAAGGGAGCGGCAGTGAGGGAGAGAGGAGCGGAGGAGGGGAGGGAGGGGCAGGGAGCGGAGAAGCACGGAAGACGAGAGAGCAGGGGGTGAGAAAGGAGGGGGAGGAAGCGAGGAGGCACGGGAGGGAGGGAGGCGAGAGAGGGAGGTCGAGGCCGAGGGAGAGACGGACGAACGGAGAGATACCCCCGGAGAGAACGGAGGAGACGAGAGAGAGAGAGAGAGAGAGAGGAGAGACGAGAGAGAGAGAGAGGAGAGAGAGAGAGAGAGAGAGAGAGGGAGAGAGAGAGAGAGAGAGAGAGAGGAGAGAAGAGAGAGAGAGAGAGAGAGAGAGATGAGAGAGAGAGCAAGATGGAGAGAGAGAGAGATGGGAAGGAGGGGAGTGAGGGAGAGAGAGAGAGAGAGAGAGAGCAGAGAGATAGAGAGAGAGAAGAGAGAGGAGAGAGAGAGAGGACGAGAGACTAGAGAGAGAGAGAGAGAGAGAGAAGAAAAGAGAGAGAGCCGACACTAACACAATGTTTTGAAAACCAAAAACACAGCATCAGAACAAAACCAGCAAAAGCATGTGTTCATTTTACGAAGAGGAAGAAAGAAAAACATCAAAGAAAAATAATGGGATTAAAACGAATAAAGAGAAGTAAACGGAATGATGAAAATGGAAATGAAAGAGAAATGAAAAAGCTACAGCGAAAGAGCGAAAGACTAGAATAATTTCTAAAAATGTTTTTGAACATTCTTTTTGGATATTCATGATAAAACTTTTGAAAAATGTCCTACCTCAAGGAAGATTTTATTTCACACTGATCGGAATAATAATAAATATTGTATTCTAATCGTCATTCCTGAGAGCTACTTTTATTACACAATCTAAATTGCATATTAACAATTCATATGCAATTTGGAACAATGATTTATTAATCATTTTTGGACATTTCATAGAATATAAAGTTCTTTTGGTACAGATCTAGTTATTCAGGTATTAATGAACTATGACTTCAGAGAGAAAGCGTATTTATATTTTTCTCTCTCTGTGGGGAAGGTGTGGTCACTTAGGATTAGCACTGAATAAAACACACCGAGGATTTTTTTTTCTTTTTTTCTTTTTTTTTGATCGGTCGGCGGAATTCGAAAATCGTTATTTTCAAATTTTCCGAAAGGTACCGTGAATATGGATAATAATATTTTAAGAAAAAATAACATTGGAAGCAATGAATCAACTCTGGGAGATATGATTGTACTTAAAATGAAAAAAAATCGATGTTTGGTGATACAATTATGACGTGAAGAGCAAATGTGCCTTAAAAAAGGCCAAAAAGCGTGTTCAATAAATGTTAAAGTGAACTTCATAAAGGTGAACAATACAAAGCAATCCAAAAAACATAAAAAAGTCATGTATAGTTTTTTTTCTTTTCTTGAGAGTGAATGTGTTAATCATACTATATTTTTCAATAGATATATTTTAGTTCATATCACTCACTTATATGGATAATGTAAGGTAATTTCAATTGATTCTCAAATTATTGTCTATCTCGATTATATTAACTTAAATGAACAGATTACACGGGTAATAGAAGGTAATTAACAGAAAGACAGGCAATAAAACAGATTTCTTAACCGGATTTACCACATTCAGATACGGTCCACTTAGAGTATCTGATTTTTTTTATGTGGCAGATTATACTGGCAATGGAATTTAACTGTACATATTAAATCACAGACAGCAAGTCTCTGAATTTAAGTATTGCCAAATTTCGGTGTGAAAGCAGATAAGAGTTTTGTTAGCAGGAAAATGTAATGCCAAACATCCCCCATTCAAAGATGTGATATTCATGCTAAATGGATAATCGTGATCCAGACATTGATTATACATTTCAGATGATTCACATTCATATAAAGATTCAGGTGACCGTGAACTTACGAGAGAGGACTGCAATAAGCCGTGAAGGAGAGATACGGTGCGCAGTGACATGAACAGAACTAGACATATAAAGGTAGAACTACATAGCACATATAAAAAATAGTAAAATGGGGCAGCAGCATATTTGATATAACGCTACGATAATCTATGAAGGATCATTGTAATGATTTATGAGGCAGCGGTATAGTGTTCGTATTCCTGTAGTAGTAACAAGGTATATATCATATAGAAGTGTTTATCGATACTCGCTCTTTTCGCTCGAATTACTTCGTTGACCTAAATTCTCTCTCTCCTCTTTCTCTTCTTCTCTCACTCTCTCTCTCGCTCTCTATCTCTCTCACTCTCTCTATCTCTCTCTCTCTCTTTCTCTCTGCTGTCTCTGTCTCTCTCTCTCTCTCTCTCTCTCTTCTCTCTCTCTCTCTCTCTCTCTCTCTCTCCTCTCTCTCTCCTCTCTCTCTCTCTCTCTCTCTCTCTCTCTCTCCTCTCTCCTCTCTTCACTTATATGTTTTGTAAGATGAGTTCACTTCACTTTATTGGGTTTTCATTGTCAAATATCACCATGCACTTCCAGCGGACTTGCATAACAGTATTTGTTATTACTATTGTATCTATGCAAATTTATGCAGTCTTCGATTAATAATTGTCAGAGCAGAGAGACCTATGAGACAATCTATAAATAATTTCTAGTTTTGCTGAACATATGATTTTAAAGAATATATAGAATCCAAGGTATTTATGATTCTTTTCCTGAATGTTCAGAACCTTTTTTTTCTCTCTCTTTTACGATTCCTGTTTCTAAATGTCTCATCCCTTATTCGGTGTTACACTTTCCATTTGATCCATCCAGTGTTTCAAAATGCTTCGTCGTTCAGTGTGAAATTCCCTCTCTTGAAACGCTCATTGCCTTCACAATGGAACTGCTGCGTATTGTATCGTTCAGATTCTGCTGAGTTTTAGTCAAATAATAATCGAGTGGTCCGGATGTTTTTTGTCTATTAATATGTCTAGCTAACAACGCTTTGCGCCAATGGTCGTCCCATCCGATCTGCCCTCCTACTCACCCTATACGCCTTTCTATATTGATACTTATTAGTGTTTATACTAATATATATCTATATATATATACTTTATAATATATATTACTTTATCTCTTTTTACTGCGCGCCTAGTTTCTCTATCGGGTTCCCCTGCCTAATGAGCTACACGATTCCTCTTATATTAACTAGACTTATATGATCTGTTATATATATACTATATGTTCATCATATTAATAACGAATATGTTACGCGCACTATCTACTACTACATTATCTCTCTCTCTTACTATATATTATATCTTCCCGTTATACCGCGCCCCTCACACACTAAAATGATATCTATACGTACTATCTATATATATATCTATCGTCATATAACACGTAGTAATGGTATGCTATGTATGTGATGTTATGTATGTAGAGATATGTATCATAATCTTATAAGAGGTACAAATAATATATATATATATATGATATTTATATGATAGAACTAATCAAAGGCATATCAGTATATTCTATAATAAAAGTTATATATATATATCATGGTTGAAATAAATAAAGTAGTCACGACTAAATGATAATAATAAGATACATAAATATATAATATATAAATATTAATATATATATATACTATGTGTGTAAAAAAATGTGGTGTGCTGGTGTGTGTGTGATTATATAATATATAGATATATCTTACTTTATCCCCTATTACATATACACCAGCAAACCCTACACATGAATATGTATAGTATTGTACTATATATAAAAAATATATGTAATGCTGTGTGTGTGGTATTATGTATATATATAACTATATACTATATATAGTAGTATATATGAGTTATATATATATATATACACATATATAAATACATTACACTACATGATATAATAATATATCAATATTATAAATATATTATATATATATATATATATATATATATATATATATATATATATATATATATATATAAACACCACACATATATGCGTGGTGTCTGAGCCCATGTACGGCACCCCCCCCCCGCCTCGCCGCGCCGTCAATTTCCTCCCAATTCGGCGACTTTTGCCCGAACAATCACGGATTACCGCGCGGCGCGGCGTGGTGAGATAGTGCCAACGGCGATAAAGGATGGGAAGAGCAGTTCGAAGCCGATCTAACTCGCGCGAGCGCTCTATTTGCTGGCGCAAGTTCGCTCGGGGTAAGAGGAGACTAAGCGGGGTCTCACGTTCAAAATCTTTTTTTCTGAATCAATCGTAAATACGAAACAAAGGATTTTTTTTAGGGATTTGTTATTGATTTATTGATCATCGATGGCCGAGTATGGTTGTCCACGGCTTCAACGGCTCGCACGCACACACCACGCAACACGCAACCACAAAACCTGATAGACAGGAAAACAGACATGCACATACATACGCATGCACTTATAAATAACTTTTTATATATACATGTGTTTATGTAGGAATATGGAATGTATGATGTATGAATGTAGGAATGTAAGATTTATGTGTTTATATGTAATATATATATGAATGTATGTATGTACAATGTCTGCACGTTTGTATTCACACACACACACACACACACACACACGATACATACGGATATATTACATTCCAGACATTACTTTACTTGATTTCTGATTACTCTCTCTCCTAGATTACAAGTGATAAGAATATTCCTCGACAACACAAAACAAGGTCAGAACACCCCCTACAACCTGAACAAAATGAACGGGGCGCGGCTGAACACTGACCAGTCGCCAAGTAGCTGTCTCGCCTGTCAGATCACACCTGGAGTAGTTCTCGTCTGCAAGTTGGGATAACTTTCTCCGGGAGTTTGCTCTCAGAAGCACTGATGCAAATAGTGTTTGCAGGGGCGACCGCTTGCCTTGGCAGTGACAGCGCCGTCTTGTAACTTTTTGGGTTGTAACGACAATGTCAGTTGATAACTGTAGTTCATAATTTGCGTTATACATTTTTATTTGATATATTATATATATTATATATATATATTATATATATATATATATATATAAATATATATATATATATATATATTATATATATATATATTATATATATATATATGTATGTATATATATATATATTATATATATATATATAATATATATATATATATATATATATATATATGTGTATGTAATAATATATATATATATATATATATATATATATATATATATATATGTATATTATATATATATATATATATATATATATATATATATATATATATATATATATATATATATATATATATATATATATATATATATATATATATATTATATATATATATATATATATGTATATATATTATATATATATATATATATATATAATATATATATATATATATATATATATTATATATATATATATATATATATATTATAATATATATATATATATATATATATATATATATATATATACATATATATATATTATATATATATATATATATATATATATATATA
>NW_020872326.1:115531-118031 GCF_003789085.1 Penaeus vannamei | reverse complement strand
CTGTTTGTTTTCTCCTGCTTTTTTAACGATTTCATTTGTTTATATTTTGTTTTTGTTTTTCCTTTTTCTAATATATACTTATCTATTTATCTATTGGCAATATTCCTATATAGAAAATCATTAACTTTCATATTCTTCAGATAAGTTTTCTTTCAATTCCTCTTTTCTTATTAAGATTTCAGTTCTGATTTATTTCTTAATACCATTTTTATGTGCGTGCTTATGACTGGAATAATTAACTTATGGACTATTTTTTTTTTTATCTTCCTATTTTATAGCATATCAAACGTATTTTTCAGGATTAGTTTCCATTAAAAATCATTTTTTTTTTTTTTTTTTTTTTACACTCAAACAGAAATCATTATTAACATCGACACTCCTAAATAAATTGTCCGAATCCAATCACTCGATAATTTCCTTCCATCGGTGTTCGGTTAGACTCGTCGAGAGAGAAATGTATTTGTTTGCACGCTTTCGGACGCGGGGGCTTGACACTGTGAATAGAGGCAGTCAGGAGTGGCGGGGGGAGGGGGGGTCAGTAGCAGAGGGAGGGAGAGAGAGGGAGAGGGAAAAGGAGGGGAGGGAGAGGAAGAAGAGAGAGGGAGGGAGAGGGAAATGAGGGAGAAAGAGGGAGAGGGAAAAGGAGGGATGGAAGGTGAGAAGAGAGAGGGAGAGGAGAGGAAAGGACAGGAAAGGGGGGAGGGAGAGAGAAAGACGGTGAGGAAAAGGAGAGAAAGAGGGAGAGGGAGAAGGAAAGAGGAAGGGAGAGGAGAGGAAGAAGAGGAAGGAGAAGGAGATTTCAAGAAGAGGAAAGAGGGAGAAGGAAGGAAGAAGAAAGAAAAAGGGGAGAGTCAGTAGCAGAGAGAGGAAAAACATAAGAGGGAGAATGAATCTTAAAAGAAAAAAACAAATAACTAACAAACTAAATGAACAAACTAAAATAATTTTGATGGCAAATAGAGACAAAAACCCCTCTCCTCTTTCGCCATCTCTCTCTCGCCTCCATTTTGCCTCTCCGCCGGTCCGAAGCCAAGGACTAATTCCTCGGTGATGAATCTATTAGACCTCTGACAAACTCCCACCTCCCCTCCCTCCCCTCCCTCCCATCCCTCCTTGCTCCCTTTTTCTCTTCCTCCCTCCGTCCCTCCCTCCCTCCTTCCCTCCTTGCTTCTTGCTCTTCCTCCCTCCTCCCCTCCCTCCCTTTCTCCTTCCCTCCTTGCTTCTTCCTCTCTCTCCTCCTCCCTTCCCTCCTTGCTTCTTGCTCTTCCTCCTCCCTCTTTCCCTTTCTCCTTAGCTCCTTGCTTCTTCCTCTCTCTCCCTTCCCCCCTTCCCTCACTTCTTCTTCCTCTCTTCCTCCTTTCATTCCCTAATCCCTTCCCTCCTTGCTTATTCTCTCGACCTCTCCTCCTCCTTGGCTTTCTTTGTCTCTTCCTCTTCCTT
Organism: Penaeus vannamei; assembly: GCF_003789085.1. NCBI lineage: Eukaryota > Metazoa > Arthropoda > Malacostraca > Decapoda > Penaeidae > Penaeus > Penaeus vannamei. Next base: position 116,591 of record NW_020872326.1, on the reverse strand, counting down.
CTCCCTCTGGTCCTCCTCCTCCCTTCTTCCTCTTTCTTTTTTTTTAAAAACAAGGAGCCAATTTTATTGGACAACAGCTTGGTGTGTGACGGGTATTTTGGGTTTTTCGTCAGATGCCACTTTCCTTGTGTTTTTTTTTTTTTTTCTGTTTCTCTCTATCTCTTCATTCTCTCTCTTCCTCCTCTCTCTCGTCCGATCCACTCTCAGGTCAATCTTTTCTCTCTCTCCTTTCTCTTTCTCCTTTCTTTTTGCTCCTCCCTGCTCCCTCCTGCTTTCCTTTCCCTTTCCCTTCCCTCTCTCTTCCGCCTTCCTTCGTCCCGTTCCTCCCCCCCTCCTACCTCCTCCTTCCGTCTCTCTCCTCCTCCCCCTTCTCCCTCCTCCCCGTCCCTTTTCCCGGTGTTCCCTCCCCTCCCTCCTCTCCCTCTCCCTCTCCCGCGCCCTAGTGTGAAAGCTTCCAACGGGGTGTGAAGTAAGCACCCTGGTTGACTCCGAGCCAGTTGCTCAAAAATAATTGGTGCTCAAACTCACTTCCTCTCCTCTTTCTCTTCTTCTCTCCTTCGTTTCCTCTTCTCCTCTTTTCCTCTCCCCTCTTATTTCACTTTTTCTTTTTTTTTTACTTCCCTATCTGCTTCTCTCTGTCTCTCGTTTACTCCCTTCGTTTCTTCTCCGTTTCTTTGTCTCCCTCTTTTTCCTCCGTATACTTCTTTCCTTCTTCTCCATTCCTCCTTCTCTCTCTCTCTCTCTCTCTCTCTCTCTCTCTCATCTCTCTCTTCTCTCTCTCTCCTCTCTCTCTCTCTTCTCTCTCCTCTCTCTCTCTTTCTCTCATCTCTCTCTCTTCTCTTTCTTCTCTCCTCTCTCCTCTCTCTATCACATACCCTCCCTTTCTCCCTCTTCTCCTTGCCTCCTCTCTATTACACACCCTTCGCTGTCCTCGAATTAAATATCTCTCCCTCCCTCTCCCTTCCCCTCCCTCCCCCCTACCGCCCCAAATGTGTTCGCAGGGGGTGGGGGAGGGAGGGGGTGATTTATAGGCTCGGATTGGCTGTGTGATCGTCTTTTG
>NW_020872326.1:99621-107121 GCF_003789085.1 Penaeus vannamei | reverse complement strand
CTTTACTCCCTCTCTCCCTTACTCCGTTATTCCTTTTCTCTCTCTCTCTTTCTCCTCACCTTTCCCTCTTCCTTCGTCCCTCACCATGTTTCCTATCTCCTTTTTCTCTCCCCTGTGTGTATGTTATATATATAATAATATATTATATATATATATATATATATAATATATATATATATATATATGTGTGTGTTGTGTGTGTGTGTGGTGTGTGTGTGTGTGTGTGTGTGTGTGTGTATTGATTATGTATGTGTGTGTGTGTGTGTGTGTGTGTGATGTGGTTGTGTGTGTGTGGTGTGTGTGTTGTCGTGTGTGTGTTGTGTGTGTGTGTGTATTTGTCCTTCCCTAGCTTGTTTTGCTCTTCTCTCTCTCTCTCTTTCCCTCTCTCTCTCTCTCTCTCCTATGCTTTTCCTTGCTTCTGTTTCTCTCTCTCCCATACGTTTCCCTCTTTCGCTTCATGGGGTAGTCGAGCTGCCCCTATTCTCTCCTCTCTCTATTGCGTATTTTTTTTTTTTTCTTTCTTTCTGTTTTCACTATTTTTTCTTTCGCTTCTTCTGCTTCGTCATCGTCTTTTCCTCTTCCTTCTTCTTCTTCGTCATCTTCATCTTCTCATCGTTCTTTTTTTTCCCTCTTTCTTATATTTCTTCTTTTTTATCCAAGTTTGAGACGTGTTTTCTGTATATTTCTCCTATTACCTTTGCACTGTTGTTGTTTTATTCGTTTTGTGTTTTTTTTTATTGTTGTTGCCGTTATTTTGTTGTGTTTAGTCATATCACCATAATCATTAGCATTAAAAATCACCATTTGATCACCATCATTACTATCATCACCATTACTATAGCTATCACTATTATATCATCATTATCAATTATCACAATTATCTCCTTATTCCACATCATCATCCTTATCATCACTCCTCCTTTTCCTCCTTTCCTTTATGTCTTTCGCGGTGTTTATGTTGCGTCTGTTCCAGCTACTTGCAGATGGAAGATGCAGCTGCAGACAGCTTTTGCAACATGGGTTTATTCTGACTCTTGGGTGATTGATGTCTGTTTGTTTTCTTTTGTTTGGTTCTGTTTTCGTATCTTGTTTATTTATTTATTTCTGTATTTTGTTTGTGTCTGTCTATTTTGTTTCGTGTTTATTTATCTATTGTTTTTATCATTATTTTTATTCTCATTTTCATTTGTGGTTGTACTTTTTGTTCATTTTCGTCCTATTTGTCTATTATCTAATTTTAGTATCTATTCAATTAATTCATTTCATCAATAATTTTTCGTTCATTTTCGTATATTTTGTCTATGCATTAATTTTAGTATCTACTTGATTATTCATTTTCATTCAAGTAAATTTCCTATTGATATTTTAAATACAGTTTGCCTCTATGCATTCCAAGACTATCTGAAGTTAAATCAATGCAATAAGATTTTGAAGTGAAAGAATAGAAGATATCACGCACATAATTCTCTCTCCCTCCTCTCTCTCTTCTCTCTCCTCTCTCTCTCTCTCTCTCTCTCTCTCTTCCTTCTCTCTCTCTCTCTCTCTCTCTCTCTCTCTCTCTCTCTCTCTCTCTCTCTCTCTCTCTCTCTCTCTCTCTCTCTCTCTCTCTCTCTCTCTCTCTCTCTCTCTCTTCTCTCTCTTTATATTTATATATATTAATTATAATATATATATCTATATAATAATATATATAATATATATATATATATTATATATAACTGTTACATTCACCAGGAGTATTGCTGTATGTATTGACACATTACTTACAAGCCTGGAACGAAGAAATCAAAATCTGAGAAAACCTAATTCAAAAGTATATGTTTAATCTACCAGTGCTATACCATAACGAAAAAAAATCTATTATGATGGAATATATTGAATACTGTATTTGAATTTTAGAGAGAGAGAGAAGAGGAGAGAGAGAGAGAGAAGAGAGAGCGGAAGAGAGGAGAGGGAGAGTGGAGAGGAGAGGGAATGAGAGAGAAAAAAAGAGAAGACAGACAGAGACAGACCAGAGAAAGAGAGAGACAGACAGAGACAAAAATAAATAGAGAGAAGAAGAGAGCGAGGAGAGAACAGATTACAGAGAACAAACGAGATACATAGAGAAGAGAGANGTGAAGGAGAAGGGTTTATTTTTTTTTTTTTTTTTTTTTTTTTTTTTAGGAAGGACGGAGGAGATAAGATTGTGGGGAGGAGGGATAAAAGAGGGATAATGGAAAGAGAACGGAGGTGAAAGAAGATGAAAGGAGGAGAAGGAGTAGGAGCAAGGGAAGAGAGGAGGAGTAGGTGAGGAGAGAGAGGAAAGATGGGAGGGAGGAGTGGAATGAAGTGAGGAAGAGAAGGAAGGGAAGATAGGAGGACGAAGAATGGAAGGGGAGGGAGGGAAGGGTGGGTGGGAGGGAAGGGGAGGAGGGAGATAGGACAGGAGGAAAAGGATGGGGAAGGGAGGGAGAGGGAGGGGGAGAGGGAAGAAGAGGGGAAAAGATAGAAAGAGAGGAGAGGTAGAAAAGGTGAAAGAGGAAGGGAAGAAGAGGAAGGAGAGGGAAAAGTAAGAAGGAGAGAGGGAAAGAAAAGAGAGAAGGCAGGGAGGGAGATATAAAAAAAATGTGAAAGGAGGAAGGAGGGAGAGGGAAAGAAAGTTAAAAAGGGTGAAAGGAGGAAGAAGGGAAAATTAGGAAGAAGAGAGGAGAAAAAGAGAAGAAGGAAGAGGGGGAATAGAAGACGTGAGAGAAAGAGGGAAGGAAGGAGAGCTAGAGAGGCAAGAGAGAAGGTGTTCTTGCCGTGAGTGGAGGAAGAGGAAGCGAAAATGGAATAAGGAAAAATAAGAAGAGGGAGCCAAAAAAAAAAAAAAAAAAAAAAAAAGAGAGAGAGAGAGAAAAGAAAAAAAAAAAAGTGTAAAAAAAGAAAGAGAAAAAACGAGTTCAATAAAAAAAAAGTGGAAGAAATAATAAGAAGGTTGCAAGAAAAAAAAAGAAAAGGGAGAGAGAGAAAAGGAAGAGGGAGAGAAGAGAGTGCATAGCAAAAGGTGAGAGAGCTAAAAGAGGATTATGAAAATAATCTCGGAAAAGGAGACTAAGGGAGAGAGAGAATTACCAGTAGCAACAGGATGCAGCTGCATTCACGCTCAAACAGTCCCGCAAACTGATTTACTAAAAAAAAAAAAAAAAAAAAAAAAAAAAAAAAAAAACAGAAATTGATGACCAAATATGAACTCTCTTTAATCACTTTCTCTCTCTTCCTTCCCTCTCTAATTCCCTCTCTTCTCTCTTCCTCTCCTCTCTAATTCCCTCTCTTCTCTCTTCCTGTCTTCTTCCTTTCTTTTCTTTTTTTTCCTCTCTTTTCCTTTCCCTCCCTTCCCTCTCTTCTTTCTTCTCTTCTCTCTCCCTTCCTTCTCTCTTTCTGATTTCTTCTCCTTTCCTTCCCTCTCTGTCTCCCTTCCTTGTTTTCTCTCTTCCCTCCCTCCTTAATTCCCATTTTTCTCTATTCCCCTCTTCTTTCCCTTCTCTCTTTCCCTCTCTTCTGCTTTCCCTCCTTTCCCTCCCACCCTCTCTCCTCTGTTACCCTCTCTCTCCCTTCCTTCTCTCTTTCTGCTCTCTTATCCTCTCTCTCCTTTCTTTCCTTCATTGCCATCCCTCCTTGTCTTCTTTCTTCTCCCTCCCTTTCCTCCACTCTTCTTTACTTCCTCCCTCCTTCACTCATTTCTTCCTCACCTCCTTCCCTCCCTTCATTCCTACTCACTTCTCTCCTCTCTTCCTCCCATGATCTCTTCTTTCTTTTCTCCTTCCTCTTTTCTACTTATCTTATCCTCCTTCCTTTCCTCCTTCACATCACCTTTCTCTAGTTTCCTCTTCCCTTTTCTTCCCTTCCTTCACTTCTCGCTCCCCTCCCTCCTTGCCAACTTCCCTCCTACCCTCTCTTTTCTCTCCTCCATTCTCTCTTTCACTTTACTTCTCTCTCCCTTCCTTTATTCCCTCTCTTTTCTTTCACCTTCACTTTCTTTTCCTTCCTTTCGTCCTTCCTTCCTTCCTTTTCCTCCTCCCTTCCCCTCCATTTCCGGTTATTTATTCCCTTCCCTTTCCTCTCTCTTTTCCCATATTCTCTTCCCCTTTCCCTCCTCTTTCCCTCCTTAATTTTATTTTCCCTTCCCTCATTAACTTCCCTCTTCTCTCCTATTTTCCCCTTCCACCCCTTTTCCATTCCCCCTTTCCCCTTCCATCCTCTTTTCCCTTACCTGTTCCTTCCATTTCTCTTCCCTTCTCTCATACCATTTCACGCCTTCCCTTCCCTCATTCCATTCCTCCATTCATCTTTTCTCATTCCCTTCCCACATTCCCTCCCTTCATCCCCTTCCCTTATTCCCTCCCCTCATCCCCTTCCCAGACTCCCTTCCTTCACCCCCTTCACACATCCCCTCCCCTCATCCCCTTTTTTCACATCCCCTTCCCTCATCCCCTCCCTTCCCTTCCACACTCCCTCCCCTCATCACCTCCTCTCATCCCCCTTCCTTTCCCTTATCCCTCCTATCATCCCCTTCCCTCATCCCCTTTTACCCTTCCCACATTCCCTTCCCCTCATCCCCTCCCTTCATTCCCTTCCCACACTCCCTCCCTCATCACCTCCTCTCATCCCCTCCCTTCATTCCCTTCCCTTATTCCCTCCTATCATCCCCTCCCCTCATCCCCTTCCCTCATTCCCTTCATCAGTCCCTTCCCTCATCCCTTCCCCTCATCCCCTTCCCTCATTCCCTTCCACACGTACACCTTCCCAACACAACAACAAAAAAACAAAACACACACTCCCTTTTAACAACACTCCAGTCCTTTGCTTCTCTCTCTATGAAATTTTACAAATACGATTCTGTTTCGAAAATAGAATTTCACTTAATCCGACCCCCGTAGGCACCCAGAGAGACACCTGGCGGCCAGATTAAGAAGTATTAAATAGTTAGCTGAAACTTTGTCTTCATAAACGAATTGCACGAGAAGTATTTTGCACTTCCGTTTTCTCTCTCGCTACCTTTTCGGGGCAGACTCGGGTGTTTTTGTCTTTGTTTTTGTGTGTTGTGTTTGTGTATTGTGTGTGTGCGTTTTTTTTTTTTTTTTTTTTTTTTTTTTTCTTTTTTTTTCTCTCTCTCTCTTCTTTCTTCTTTCCCTGCTTTTTCTTCCTCCTCTTTCTTCTCTTATTCGTTTTTCATGCGATCTTGTTTGTCTGTTTGTTTTAGATCATATTATAAAGAGAAGAATAATTTTCTCTTTTCTTTGCGTGTGTCTACTTTGTTAACTGTCTATCTACCATTCTGTATCTGTTTGTGAGTGCGAATGAGTTAATCCCCGTTGAGTCCCTTCTCTCTCTCTCTCTCTCTCTCTCTCTCTTCTCTCTCTCTCTCTCTCTCTCTCTCTCTCTCTTTCTCTCTTTCTTCTTTCTTTTCTTTCTTTCTTTCTTTCTTTCTTTTTCTCTCTCTCTTCTCTCTCTCTCTCTCTCTCTCTCTCTCTCTCTCTCTCTCTCTCTCTTCTCTCTCTTCTCTCTCTTCTCTTCTTCTCTTTCTCTCTCTCTCTCTCTCTCTCTCTCTCTCTTTCTCTCTCTCTCTCTCTCTCTCTCTCTCTCTCTCTCTCTCTCTCTCTCTCTCTCTCTCTCTCTCTCTCTCTCTCTCTGTTTGTCTGTCTGTTTATATCTGCCTATCTATCTATCTATATATGTATACATATATACACACACACACATATATAGATAGATAGATAGATAGATAGATAGACAGATCGATAGATAGATAGATAGATATATGCATACAAAACGTACATACACACACAAACAAACAAACACACCTACATGCACACACACACGCACACACACAAACAAACAAAAACACCCACATGCGCATTCCCCTAATAGTATGTATTTATTCAATAAAGCGAATGGCATAAGCTAGCCTGAGTCGGGGATAAGCTTGCGTTAAACAAACTCCAACTTGTGATCTTCGAGTCTCGTGGATCCTGGCAGCCTGCGATACACTGGGGTCGGCGCTGCGTCTAGTTCCCTTCGTGGATTGGTATTGTGGGGTATTTCGGGGGGGGCATTTTGGGGGGTCGGTATTGAAAGGGGTTATTTGAGGAGAAGGAGGTTGGGGTGGGGGGGGTGGGGTGGGGGGGTTGTTGGTTTTATTAATTTATATCAATTTTTTTTCTTTTCTTTTTTTAGTTTTGGATGGATGTGGTGATACTTTTATGAATATTTGGTGTGAATAGATTCCTTATATTGCATTTTATTTGTATCATTGTCATTTGTATAACACTGAAAGGCACCAATGTTGGTATAACTTTAGCTCGAAGATATAACCAACATCATTTGGTATCTCTTGGTAATAAAGGGTAACTGATACCATCTGATATTAATGAAAATAAAGTAGATGTACCTGGGTCTAACTTCCACATAATCTGATACTGATTGATAACTGATATGATTTGGTATCACCCGATACTTAGAGAAAAATATAACCCCATTTTTGGCATCATTCGATATTGGTAGATACTCGATACCGCACTTGGTATTTGCATAATAATAAGGGTAGATGGAAAAAAAAGATAAACGATAAAGCCAGAGTAAACTGATATCACAAAGGTATCATTTAATATAATTTAATAATTTAATAATCTTGGTACTGAATGTCAAGCAACGCCGCTGTTGATTCGGTTTCATAAGAATGACGTCAATTGATGGCGTTTCTCGGCGCTATAAAATGATTGATAATTGACATTGACTAATTAAGATCAGGGAGAAGCAAGGCAACCTACTGTTATTATAGCTAAATATTGGTGATTAATTGTTATCATTTAATACTACTTGTTCCTAGATGATAACCGATTTTATTTTACTTGAAAAAATATTTCATATTACTTCATGCAAAAAATATTGTAGATGATTTTAATGCTTATGGCAATGAGGATAATAATGTTGAAAATGATAATGATAACAAGTATAATTGTGAAGTTGATATGAATAATGATGATGATGACGGTGATTATTATAATGAAAATAATGATGATAAGAATAAATGTAATCATAATCATAATAATAATGATAATAATAATAATGATAATAATAATAATGATAATAATGATAATAGTGATAGTAAAAATAATAATGATAATAATGACACTGATAATTAAATGATGATGATGATTATGATGATGGTAACAACAATAAAAATGATGATAATGATAACAATGCTAGTATTGATAATGTCAATGATACTACTATACTAGGACTATATCTAATAATAATGATTATAACAATGATAGCAATAATGATGATATTGATAATGATTATTGTGATGATAATGATAATGCTACTAATGAAAGAAATAATTATAGTAGTAATAATAGTAATGGTGATAATCGTTGTAATAATGTTAATGATGTAAGTGTATTTAATTGTTCGCACGTTAAGTTTAGATAAATTAAGTCCATAAATCTCTTTCTAGTCTAAGGTAACAGGAATTTA
>NW_020872326.1:89621-92121 GCF_003789085.1 Penaeus vannamei | reverse complement strand
GATAACTGGTCGTTTGTCTGTCTATCTGATGATTAATTTATGTATCATTCATTAATTTTATCCGTTTATCAGCTCCACGCACACAAAGACACATTTCAGCACACATGTGCACACACACACACAACACACACACACACACACACACACACACACACACACACACACACACACACACACACACACACACACACACACACACACACACACACACGCGTTCGCACACCACAGATTCCCACACACATGTTATCTATGTAGGTTCTATGTTACCATGAATAAATATGAAATTAGAAAACAAATGAAATATTTACCTGTTGAAAAATTGAATGCAAAAATATAAACCAATTTTTCGCCCCAAAACAAGGAACAAACAAAATGTTTAAGAATAAAAAAAGTCTTTAAAACATTCCTAAAATACATTTTTTTATCATATCGAAATTAATAATGACATGGCATATCTAATTCACTTATTGGTAAGATAACAACGAGATCTTTACAATTAATTAAATCAATAATCAAAGTCATAAAAAATAAACATTCCACATAATTAGATATAAGAAACCCCTCCGACTCGTATCAAAAAAGCTTAAATAAATCAATTAAAACGTCAATAAAACATTAACAGTTTCTCACCTCAAACCTTACCCATAATGCGGTGACCTCGCTTGACCTCATTCGCGGGTAATAAATCAAAAAAGTAAGAAAAAAAGGGAAGAGAGAGAGAAAGAAAGAAAATGAGAGGGAGAGAGAGGTGGGGGGAGGAGGTGGGGAGGGGGTGGGGGGGGAGACTGACCACTCGGCCACCAGCTGTGAGGGACATCTGTCAAGGGGGAGGGAGGAGGGAGGGGAGAGGGGGTGTCTTTGGAACATAGGGGGGGAGGGGGGGGGAGGGGAGATGAACAAGGCACTCGGGGTTCAAGCGGAGGCTGTCATCTTTGGCTACTGTGTTGGGGGTGTGGGGGCCTTGGGGAGCGGGGGGGGGGGCGAGAAGTTAGGGGTGGGAGGCAGAAGTCAGGGATTCTTGTTTGTTTTTTTTTTCCGTCTTTAGTTCTCTTTCTCTATTTTATTCTTTCTGTCTTTCTTCTTCTTCCTTTTTACTCTGTTTTCCCTGGAACTTATTCTCTCTATCTCTGTTCTCTTTTTATCTCGGTCCTCGGATTTTCTGTGCCTGTTTCTCTTTGGTTCTATGTCTGTTTTCTGTTTATCTCTATGTCTTTTGGTCTTTGTTTCTGAAGATTTGTCGGTCTGTCGGTTTGTCTGTCTCATTCTCTCTCCTCTCTTTTTCTTCTCTCTCTCCACCTTCGCCTTTTCTTTTCCTTCTCGTTCCCTTCCCTCCCCTCCTTTCCCGCCCCCTCCTCTCTCTCTCCTCCTTCTATCTCTCCCTTCCACCCCTCCTCTATCTCGTTCCTTCTCCCTTTCCCTCTCCCCTCTACCCCCTCCTTTATCGCCCCCTTCTCCCTCTCCCCCCTCTCCCTCTCCATACCACCCTCCTTTATCTCCCTCTCCCTCCCCCTCCTTTTTCCCTTCTTCACCCTTTCCCTTCCTCTCCCTCCTTCCCCTTTCTCTCCCTCTCCCTTCCACCCCCCTCCTCCCTATCCCCCTTTCCCCCCACTCCATTCCATTTCCCTCCCTCCTTCTCCCTCTCCCCCTCCCTCTTTTTTCTCTTTCCTCTCCCATACCACCCCCTCCTTTATCTCCTCCTTCTCCCTTTCGTTCTCCTCTCTCCCCCTCCTCCCCCTCATTTTCCTCTCCCTCTCTCCCCCATCCTCCCCCCTCATTTTCCCTCTTCCTCTTCCCCCTCCTCCCCCTCTCCCCCCTCATTTCCTCTCCCTCTCCCCTCCTCCCCCCCCTCATTTTCCTCTCCCCTCTCTCTCATTTCCTCTCCCTCTCCCCCCCCCCTCCTCTCCCTCTCCATACCACCAAGGCGGTTCATGGGTCTAAATCCATGGCTCAAGTGTATTAGCGTCTCGGCCTGTTAGCACAACCCGTAAATAAGACATTATCCTCTGCCCTTCCTCCCCTTGCTTCCTTTCCTTTCCCTCCTCTTCCCTCTTTCCATCCCTCCTCCCCCTCCTTGTCCTTATCCTAAGACCCCTCCTCTACCCCCCCCCCCCATTTCTTTTTCCTTGCTTTTCTTGGAGGTTTTTTTCTTTATTTGGTTTCTCTTCTCTTCTCTTCTCTGCCTCTGTCTCTATCTCTTATCTATTTATCTATTTTTCCCTATTTTACCTTTTCTTTCCAATTTCCAATATGCCTTTCCCTCATATATCCTTCCTCCTCCTCTACCTCCCCTCTTCATCTTCATCCTCCTTTCTCTCTTCCTTCCTTTTTCACTCCCCCACTCTACCTTTTCTCCTTTCTCCTTTCCCTTTCACCCCTCGTCTTCTTAAAAACAATTCCCCCAAAAATTAAATTTTCCTTTTCTTTTCCCCTTTTTTCCTCCCTTTTTTCCTCCCCCCACTTCTACCTTCTCCTTCTCCTTTTCTCCACCCTCTCGTTCTAC
>NW_020872326.1:79621-84621 GCF_003789085.1 Penaeus vannamei | reverse complement strand
CACTCCTCGGCGATCAGCTAAAGGTCACTCCGTCGCCGAGAGGAAGGGTCATCTGCTAACGAGTCACTCCGTCGGCTAATCTGGGCGGGCCAGGTCACTCCGTCCGGAGGTATCTGCTAACGCGGGCCAGGTCACTCCGTCGGCGAGAGGAAGGCGATCTTGCTAACGGCGGGCCAGGTCACTCCGTCGGCGAGAGGAAGGCGTCATCTGCTAACGGCGGCCAGGTCACTCCGTCGGCGAGAGGAAGGGTCATCTGCTAACGGCGGCCAGGTCACTCCGTCGGCGAGAGGAAGGGTCATCTGCTAACGGCGGGCCAGGTCACTCCGTCGGCGAGAGGAAGGGTCACTGCGAAGGGAAGGTCATTGAAAAGGGCGAGAGGGGAAGGTAGGGCATTGGGATACTGAAAAGCGAAGGAAAGTTCACTGAAGGAAAAGGTCACTGAAAAGTGAACGAAAGGTCAGTTAAAAGCGAAGGAAAATGTTAATGAAAGACGAAGGAAAAGGTCACTGAAAGGCTAAAGAAAGGTCACTGAAAGGCTAAGGAAAGGGCATTAAAAGAAGGAAAGGTCACTGAAAGAGTAAGGAAAGGCTAAAGAATGGACTGAAAGACTAAAAAGAAAGGTCACTGAGAGGTCAAAGAAGGTCACTGAAAGCTAAAGAAAGGTCACCGAAAGGCCAAATAAAGGTCACTAAAGGCTAAAGAAAGGTCGCTGAAAGGCTAAAGAAATGTCACTGAAAGGTTAAAGAAAGGTCACTGAAAACTGAGAAGGTCACTGAAAGACTAAAGAAAGGTCACTGAAAGACTAAAGAAAGGTCACTTTACGTCTAGAGAAAGGTCGCAGAAAGGTTAAGGAAAGCTCACTAAGAGGTCAAAGAAAGGTCACTGAAAAACGAAAGAAGGTCGGGTATTGGGATGGGATGTGAGGAAGCATATGTTATTAAGACACCTAAAAAAGGGAGAAGGAAAGGTAGGTCATATGGATACTGAAAAGCCGAAGAAAGGTCAGCAGAGACCTGAAGTGGGGGGGGGGGGGGGAGAACAGGATATGAGGATACTGAAAGACAGGAAGCAGAGCGTCAGGATACCGAAAGGGGGGGGGGCGTGGCAGGACGATAGGATACTGAAAAGGAGAAAGGAAAGATACTGAAAAGTGTGTGTGTGTGTGTGTGTGTGTGTGTGTGTGTGTGTGTGTGTGTGTGTGTGTGTGTGTGTGTGTGGTGTGTGTGTGTGTGGTGGGTGGGGGTGGGGGTGTTAGGGCATTAAGTTACCGGTTAGGGCATTAAGATATCAAAAAATAGCGAAGATACACTTAATGACACTGAATGACAAATCACGGGGCGTAAGGGAACTGGGAGGGAGAAAGACAGAAAATAGGACACTAGAAATAAATATAAATAGAGCATAGACACTGAAAGGGGGGAGAGGGAGAGATAGGACATGAGGACACTAAAGGGGGGGGGGAGGATAGGACATAAAGACATGAAAAAGGAAAGGTGGAAGGCAGGTTAATTAGACACTTGAATGACGAAGATATAAGAACACTTTAAAGAAAAAGAAAATTAAAAAAAGGAAGAAAGAAGGACATAGAAAAGAGACGATAAGGCATGCAAATATAAGGCACTAGGATAGTAGGACACACGAGGTCATCAGGACACAAGGAAAAGGGGAAAATATATGTCTCAGTAAGGGAGAGAAATTCTGGCGTGTCCTTATAAGCAACAATAATTCTCGCTTGAACTGAAAACTCAGTACACTGTATTTGGAAAAAAGTGAGAATGAGAAAAAGACATCGGAAAAATGCCCGGGTTACTATGGCAACCAAGATATAAGTCACTTAAGCGTAAGGTAATAAGGAAAGCGAAGAGAGAGAGAGAGAGAGAGAGAGAGAGAGAGAGAGAGAGAGAGAGAGAGAGAGAGAGAGAGAGAGAGAGAGAGAGAGAGAGAGAGAGAGAGAGAGAGAGAGAGAGAGAGAGAGAGAGAGAGAGATAGATAGAGAGAGACTAAGAGACAGAGACATAGAGACAAACAGACAGACAAAGACAGAGAAATAAGAAAAAAATATTCTTTTGCGACTTCGGACATTAATGTTCACATCGCTGAACATTTATTAGTAGAAGAACAATAGCACTTCGGACTCCAGACCAATAAAAGTTCATCATTTTTTCTAGTGCAACTGATTGGTTCGTAAACACCATATATATATATATAAGACTTTTATAAGTACCCTAAATCTTTTTGGCTGTCTCCAGTAGACAATGAAATCTACTAATGGATAGAAAAAAGAATATATTTCCTACTTTGTTCTTTAATCCCTTTTGGAATTAGAGAGAAAAGGAAGAAATGGTGAACCTTTTTTGTTTTTTTGGTAATCATATATCAATGAACATTAAATGTGTCATTTTCTCAGAGCAAAAATCGTAAATTATTCCTTTTAATGGTAGCGTTAATGTTTTAAGAAAGAAGTGAGAGAGAGAGAGAGAGAGAGAGAGAGAGAGAGAGAGGAGAGAGAGAGAGAGAGAGAGAGAGAGAGAAGAGAGAGAGAGAGAGAGAGAGAGAGAGAAGAGAGAGAAGAGAGAGAGAGAGAGAGAGAGAGAGAGAGAGAGAGAGGAGAGAGAGAGAGAGAGAGAGAGAGAGAGAGAGAGAGAGAGAGAGGAGAGAGAGAGAGAGAGAGAGAGAGGTGGAGGGGAGGGAGAGAGGAGAAGAAGGAGAAAGAGACAGAAAAAGAGAAAGAAAAGAGAAAGAGAAGAGAGAGAGAATGAGAAAAAGAATAAAGATAAATAAAGTGAGAAAAATAAAGACGACGAGAGATAAAAACAGTAGAGATAATAGAAATAAAGAGAGAATACGAAATACAGAAGGACAATAAGAAAAGTCGAGAGAAATGATAATGATAATAATAATGATAATGATAATAATAATAAAAGTAAGAGACGAAAAAATCATATTTCAAATCAACTATTTCCTAAGAGGTGGAAATTTACACCCACTTGTCAAACACTTTATAGCATTATGGTGATTATATGCAGTAAATTGCCATTTTCTGTCTCTCGATAAAATTTATTGAAATTGCCTCCCACTTGAAAGCTCCAGCAGCCGATTTTTTAAAGTGATGAAACAGTAAAAAAAAATATAGACGCATTAATCCCATAGGGATAACATTTCGAAAAAAGGAAATGGTAATAAAATGAATTAGAATAAGTGAGTTATATTATATATATATATATATATATATATATAATATATATGTATATATAGATATGTATATATACGGTATATATGTTGTATATATATATATATATATGTATATGTATTACATATATGTAAATATTATGTGTATGAGTGTGTGTGCGCGAGGAGACATGTATAGATATAAAGAGAGAGAGAGAGAGAGAAGAGAGAGAGAGAGAGAGAGAGAGGGAAGAAGAGAGAGAGAGAGAGAGAGAGAGAGAGAGAGAGAGAGAAAGAGAGAGGAGAGAGAGAGAGAAGAGAGAGAGAGAGAGAGGATCGAGCTAGGTAAACGGGAAAAATTGTAAGGCATGAATATGTATGAATATACAGAACATACCTGATACCTGAATATTCATATATATGCTTGTACATACACACGCATATGCATACACGTACATGCAGTGAAATAAATATCCTCATTCAAATATAAACACAGATAGAGAGCAACTTTACATGAAATATTAGAATTTGTCTGTACGAGAAAAATAAACAATAAATAGTGTCACTTTTTTTCTCCTTTTCCAATACAGGGATAAACAACTTTTTCTGTATACAAGGATTTTATTGATAAACAGTCAAATCATTCACAAAAATGATATCGAAGAGAATGCAAATCATAAACAAGAGATTTTTTTAAATCAAGATAAACGCAATTAGCGAGACGACAACTTCTGTTTACTTTGAAATATTTTTTTTTTTTTTTTTTTTTTTTTTTTTTTTTTTTTTTACCTTGAAGTGCAGTTTCCTTTCTTTCTTTCTTTCTCTTCTTTCTTTTTTCGATGGATAAGAAAGACTTCCTTTTTGAGAAGAGCTTATTGCAACAGTAAGTGCTGCCACGGCGCGTTGAAACTATACACTATTACTTAGTCAATGGATGAGAGAAACCATATATAGGAGCCATTAGATACATTCGGTACTCAAAGATACCAACTTCTATACACTTCATAGATAATATACATCAATCTTTGTATAGCATAATCAAGTAAATACGAAACAGAAAGAAGAAAAACAAACAAACATATCTTGACTAACGAGGGGGGGTTGCCAGTTAATGGTTTCTCGGGACGGTTTTCTTGGCGAAACTGTTCTACGTTTAAAAAAAGGCACCGCTGTTGGCAATAATATTGGATAATTTGATAACTTGACATAATAGTGATAAAAGTTATTTGATAACTGACATATAAAAGCTATTTGATAATGATATATTAATGATAAAAGTTATTTGATAACTGACATATAAAAGACATAATGAGTGATTGAGTTAAAGTTATTTGATAATTGATATATTAGTGATGAAAGTTATTTGATAACTGACAGAATAGTGATAAATGTTATTTAATAACTGACATAATAGTGATAAAAGTTATTTGATAAATAACGGGAGAAGACATTTTCGCATCTAAATCATCTTCGAAGCTTTGTTACGGAAATAAAAACAAATAAAAAAAACATTGAATTTGTAAGAATTGTCTATGCCAAGAAAGACACCGATACCACAGAGAAATGTTTGTTTATATCTCATAAAAAAAAAAAAAAAACAGATAGCGTGTTTTGACTGCCATTACTGAATACAATTCCTTGCTATTTACATGAATGAAAAAGGGGAAAGAAAATGTATACAAAACACTATCGTTCAAAGGAGCAAAGGACAGAAACTAAACAGATCATGTCCTTAAATACACGACCGGAAGTTGAAAGAATGACGGGCAGCAGCAGGGGGGGGGGGGGGAGACGGGGCGGGGTAGGGGGAGGGGTGGGGAGAGCTCTCGTCT
>NW_020872326.1:60817-68317 GCF_003789085.1 Penaeus vannamei | reverse complement strand
GAATAAAATGTGGAGGAAGAGAGAGAGGGAATGGAAATGAATGGACAGGAAAGGAGAGATAATGAGAATAAAATGTGGAGGAGTAGAGAGAGGGAATGGAAATGAATGGAAAAGGAGGAGAGATAATGAGAATAAAATGTGGAGGAAGAGAGAGATGGAATGGAAATGAATGGAGAGGAGGAGAGATAATGAGAATAAATGTGAGGAAAGAGAGAGGAGAATGGAATAAAGGACTAGAGAATGGGAGGAATGAATGGATAATGAGAGTGTAGGAAGAGAGAGAGGGATGGATATGAATGCAGAGGAGGAGAGATAATGAGAATAAAATGTGGGGAGAGAGAAGGGAATGGAAATGAATGGACAGGAAAGGAGACAATGAGAATAAAATGTGGAGGAAGAGAGAGGCGAATGGATATGAATGGAGGAAAGAGAGAGAGTGGAGGAAGAGAGAGAGGGAATGGAATGAATGGGGAAGGAGAGATAATGAGAATAAATGTGGAGGAAGAGAGAGAGAATGGAAATGAATGGAAAGGAAGGAGAGATAATGAGAATAAAATGTGGAGGAGAGAGAGAGAGGAATGGAAAAATGGACAGAAAGGAGAGATAATAGAATAAATTGTGGAGAGAAGAGAGAGAGGGAATGGAATGAATGGAAAGGAAAGGACAGATAATGAGAATAAAATGTGGAGTAATAAGAGAGGGGATGGATATGAATGAAGAGGAATAGAGATAATGAGATTAGAGTTGTGGATGAATATGAAAGGAGAGGGAAGGAGGATAATGAAAATAAAATGTGAGGAGTAGAAAGAAGGGATATATGAATGGAGAGAATAGAGATAATGAGATTAGAATGTGGATGATATGAAAGGAGAGGAAAGATAGATAATGAGAATAAAAATGGGAGGAGTAGAGAGAGGGGATGGAAATGAATGGAAAGGAAAGGAGAGATAATGAGAATAAAATGGATATGGATGGAGAGGAGAGAGATAATGAGATTAGAATGTGGAGGGAGAGAGAGGGGATGGATGTGAATGGAGAGAAAAAGAGAGATAATGAAAATAAAATGCAGAGGAAGAGAGAAAGGTGACAGAAAGAAATGGAGAGGAGAGATAATGAGATTAGAAATGTGGAGAGAGGGAGAGAGGTGATAGAAACGAATGGAGAGGAGAGATAATGAGATTAAAATGTAGAGGAAGACAGAGAGGGGATGGATATGAATGGAGAGGAGGGGAGATAATGAGATTAAAGTGTGGAGCAGTAGAAAGAGAAGATGATAAAATATAGAAGGATGTTAATAAAAAATCAGAAGATAGAGATACGACAGTGTGTAAAAATGTAAAAGGTAAATAAATAAAAAAGTACAAAAGGAAAAGAGAGAGAGAGAGAAAAAAAAAGGTAAAACCGAAAAAAGATAAATAAAAGACATGAAAGGAGATAACAACGTAAAGTAAGAAATAATTGGAATAAAATGAAGAAGAATGAGAAGTGAGGAAGGGGAAGGAGGAAAAAAAGTTGGTGATGAAAGACAAAAATATAAAAAGAAATGGAATAAATAGAGAGAAAAAAAAGATAAAAAATACGTAAAATGTAGAGAAAAAGACGAGGAAAAAGGTAAAGGACAAACGAGATATAGACAGATAGATAAATAGATAGACAGATAAATAGATAATAGTAATAGTAATAATAACAATGAAAAAATAGAGATGATGATGATGGTAGTGACAATATATTTTTTTCTTTTTTTATATTCCCTTATTGTAATTCACAAGTTTTATTTGCAAGAAAATACATATACGTTTCTTTGTATTATATAACCTATTTCATGTTTCTTTATTCATTTTCTCATAACTCATCTTTACATTTCAATTGTTTTTCCCCGGGAAGCAGTGATAATGATTATGATAATAATAATAATGATATAATAAAAATACTAATGAGAAGGTTTCCAGCAATAATACTACAATAACAAAAACAACAACAACAACAACCATAATAATGACAAAAATAACAATAATAAAGATGATGGCAGCAATAATAGATATAGCAACTCCAACCAAACAAGCTATGACAGCAATACCAACAAAATCAGACGCCATTACCGTAATAAACTAATTAAAAACAACCCCTTTTGTTTTCGTCTTCCAGTCTCCTCTCCCTTTCTCCACTTCCCCGGTGACTTTCTCCAAAACAACAAGAAAAAGAAGGATTTATTTCCTTGCATCACAGTTAACAACATTCTCCAATCGACTGCTTTCTTTCGGCGAATTACACTAAGGTTTTATCGCGGACAAACAAACAAATAAACAAACAATAGACGCAAACACAGTGCGAGAAAAAGACAGAAAATTAGCGGTTGTTTTTTTTTTGTTTTGTTTTTTAGTTTTTCTAAGGTTGTAGATTTGTTGTGCTTCGTATTTTTTTTTATCAGTATTATTATCTCTATAGTTTGATTGTGAAGGGATAGAGAGAGAGAGAGAGAGAGAGAGAGAGAGAGAGAGAGAGAGAGAGAGAGAGAGAGAGAGAGAGAGAGAGAGAGAGAGAGAGAGAAAGATAGAAGAGAGAGAGAGAGAGAGAAGAGAGGAGGGGAAGAGGGAGATAGGAGAGAGGGAAAGAGGAGAGAGAGGAGAGAGAGAGAGAGAGAAGAGAGAGAGAGAGAGAGAGAGAGAGAGAGAGAGAGAGAGAGAGAGAGAGAGAGAGAGAGAGAGAGAGAGGAGAGAAAGAGATGAGAAGAGAGGCAAATATATATATATATATATATATATATATATATATATATATATTATATATATATATATATATATATATATATATATATATTGGTAGTGTGTGTGTGTGTGGTGTGTGTGTGTGTAATATATATAATATATATATATATATATTATATATATATATATATATATATATATATATATATACATATATATATATATATATATATATATATATATATATAATATATATATATAGATATATATAGACATACATACATACATATATAGATAGATATATAATTAAGATATATTATATATATACATATATATAATATATATATATTACAATATATATATTATATTATATATATTATATATATTATATATCATAATATATAAATATATATGAGAGAGAGAGAGAGAGAGAGAGAGAGGAGAGAGAGAAAGAGAAGAAGAGAGAGGAAGAAGGGGGGAGAGTTTAGAAGATAGAGAGAGAGAGAGGAGAGACAGAAGAGAGAGAGAGAGAGAGAGAGAGATAAGATAAAAAAAAGAAAACCAAAAAGGCCGACACACACATAAAAAAGAACATCAACTGCGCTTGTGTCAACAGATTATTGACATTATGGAAAAGGTTCATCCCCCCCCCCCCCCCGACTTTATAGGCCGGATAAGGGAGGGTCGTAGAAGGGGGGGGGGGGTAGGGAACCCACGAATAATAGACCGGGGAAAGAAAGACGAAGGGGGGAGGGAGGGAGGGGGAGAGGGGGAGAGGGGAGTAAAAGTACAATCTATCATCGTCCTGATATGAACCTCATCCATTATCATTTCCTTATCTCATCGTGGGTTTTATCGCTCCTAATATTTTTTATCGCGTAGGACGTAAACCTCGACGTAGAGTCATCTTTATATCTTGACTTCTGGCACTCTACGTCTTCTCTTGACTTATACTTCCCTCTCCTAGTCTCTGCTATTGATCCGTGCTACAATATGTTACTGATTTATTCACTCTCTTCCATTCTCTCTCTTTTTCTATCTCGGTTTGTTGGGTTCTCCCTTTCTCTCTCTCTCTCTCTGTTTCTTTTGAAGTTATTTTTTCTCTCTCTGTTTCTTTTGAAGTTTTTTTTTTTTTCTCTCTGTTTCTTTTTCCTCTATTCTTTTGCTCGGTCTTTATGTTTTTTTTTTCTGTTTCTATTTCTCTCATGTTTAACTAGATTAAAACCTTGTTAACGGCCAAACGACTGATGTACTGTTTAACTAGCATTTTATTTTATTTTATGTATTTATTTATCTGTCTATCTATCTATCTATCTATCTATCTATCTATCTATCTATATAATTATTTATGTAATTATTTATTTATTTATTTATCAAATTAATGAATTTATTTATCTGTTAATTTATTTTATTTTATCTTATTTTATTAGTTTATTTATTTATTATTTTTTGTGGAACGATCACTTTCACTAAATATTGAAGCGAGCAATACCCGTTTCGAAGCCAATTTACTCGGGGCGCCTGGAGCTCCATTGGCCTTTAAGCTGAAATGAAATATGTAAAATCATAGTTCCTCTGCCTGGCTTTTCGTGAAGATATGATGGCCTCCGCTTCCATTGCTGACCCACGAGTACAATATGTTTTTCTTCTGGTATTTTTTTCTGGTCCATTAAATGTAGCAAATGTTCAGAAACTTGTAAATTCATAGATTGACCATTTGCTGTTGAGAGAGAGAGGCACTTGATATAACGACTGTGTTCACCAAACATAATTTCCACTGAAACTGTTCCTCAATATTTCACAAGTTTTACATAGTGTTTTTCTTTCTTTCTTTTTTTTCTTTTATGAGCGAGCTAACCATGAGCCTGTAGCCTGACCTGTATAAAGCATTGATACAACCGACCAATATTTTACCCTCTTGTCTAAACTTGAACATTATTTACTTCGGGGTATTTCATCGAGCTCAATCTACATGTTATCTGACAGATACCAACATATAAGCCTGTATGGTAAAATTTCAACGAAGGACTGGGTCTCATGTGAAGTAACTAAGGACTTCTTTTTCCTTATGTACACTAGTGATTTCGTGCTTCAGATGACTCAACCTTCTAGAAAAGATACTATTCTCTTTACCTTGACTTACGTAGCCAAAATTCACTAAACAAGAATGGCTATAAACCAATATATCAAGAGTAAACATTAACCACTGATTCAATCATCCTCCACTGTTTGCATAGCTTCTATCTGTTAAAAAATAAAATCTGAGGATGTGACAACAGAAAATCACTTCTATTGACATCCAAACACTAGAAACTAATTAAGGTGATTCCAAAACAATGTGATACTTCATACTTAATGAGAAATTGTTTAAAAAAATCATTAGTGTCGTTTCCCTTTTGTTCTCTCATCTCAATGGGTCATCCAGATTAAATATCACAAAGTCAGAATGTGAAGTAGCCTCTCTAGCTCTATTTTGCCTCTGCGGATTACAGCCGTTGATCACATTAAATATTCTTTCTAAATTTGTTCAAATGTAATTTCGCTCTACGGTATTATGAATGAACACGTGTTATTAATGACTCCGCTCTCATATGACCTCGTTTTTCATTCATTATTTCAAATAGCTTAATCAGTTCTAAATTGAATGTTGCTTCATGTAAAAGGATCCTTGTGGGACGAACTAATTTAACGAAAGAGCTTGGTCTATTGAAAGCTTTTGTATGTACATGTTTTAGACAAAGTAAACATTTCAATTGCAAAATTCGAGCTCAGACCTCCTACTCTCTCTCATTCACTCACTCTCTCTCTCCCTCTCTCTCATCACTCTCTCTCTCTCTCTCTCATTCACTCACTCTCTCTCTCTCTCTCTCTCATTCACTTCATTGTGTGTATGTGTGTGTGTGTATGTATGTACGTGCGTGTGTGTGTGTGTGCTATCTACTAACCTTCATCACATTTCCCTTTTTATCTTTACCTTTGTATCTACCATTAGCATTTGGTTCCCGCCCGACCCTTGCCAGCAACCCGAATGTAATACCCACAAAAGTCTACGGAGGGAACGCCACTTTTCACTTACACTTCGGACGCATCAACAATGTCCTCGCACTAACACATATTGGCAATGGCGTAACTAGTGGGTGCAAGATTTAAATTGCATATGTGAGAAAGGAACGTCTCTTTTACCTTACTGATGTATTGGTGTTGTATTCAATATCAGCATCAATGCTATAATCCTGTTTGTCTGTCTCTCTCTCTATCTGTCCGTCTCTCTCTCTCTGTCTCTTTCTTTCTCTTTCTCTCTCTCTCTCTCTCTCTCTCTCTCTCACCATCTCTCTCTCTCTCTCTCTCTCTCTCTCTCTTTCAGTTATCTGTCTTTCTCCTCCTGTCTTTATCAGCTCTTCCTCTACTCTCCTTTTCTATTTTCTTTCTCCCTCGCCTTCACACACCTTCGTTCCTGACTTTTTAAACCCGTTTTCTTTAACTTTCCCACGCAGAGGCGGGCGAGGCCAAGCATACACAACAAACTAAACAAACCTCAAAACTCAAAAATAAACACCACCACGAAACTGTGCTATGACAATGTAATACCCGTAAAAGTCTACGGAGGAGAACGCCACTTTTCGTTTACAATTCGGGTACATCAACAACGTCTTCGCACTAACACATACTGGAAATGGCGTAATTAGTGGAAACTAAATCTAAATTGCATATGTGAAAAGGGAAAGACTTTTTTTTCTTTCTTTTTTATCTTCCTATGACAAAATCTTCGTTATGAATTCCGAAAGACCGGATTACAATAACGGAAAGTAAAAGACTGTGAATGAATTAATTGTTCCTTAATCGGAAGACTACGACAGAGAAATCCAACGCATGGTGTACTGTAATTAGATTTCTGTGGGATTCTGTAATTAACAACTGTAAGGATTAACTGGGATTGTACTACTGCGGCGTGGATAAATTTGTGTGTGTGTGTGTGGGTGAGAGAGAGAGAGAGAGAGAGAGAGAGAGAAGAGAGAGAGAGAGAGAGAGAGAGAGAGAGAGAGAGAGAGAGAGAGAGAGAGAGAGAGAGAAGAGAGAAGAGGATATCCGTGAATAAATTTATGCTTAATGTATGTTAATATATTGTAACATGAGTAAACCAGACGTGAATAATGGGACAGTATAGAGTGAATTGCTGTAAAAAAAAAAAAAAAAAAAAAAAAAAAAAAAAAAAAAAAAAAAAAAATAGTCCGCTGCTAGTTGCCGACTTCCGGTTTAAGTGCAGAGTGTTCCTAATAGCAGCCTGTGAGTAAGCATACTCATCCCCCGAGATTAGAGCCGAAGATATCCTGTGGAATGAGGACGGTCATTTAATCCACATCTCTTACTCCAGAAAGGTATGTGCTTTTTTCTTATACTTTATACCAGCACGTTACTTTTTATTATACAATTGTACCATTCTTATATTTTATCAAATAAAAGGTCGCATTCTATTCCCCATTTCAAGTGACAAATTTCTCTTTGCAGAACAATTTGGCGCAAAAAAGGATATTTAGAGATTCCTGGCTCCATGACCCTGACTCTCTGCCTTGGCTTAAAAGGTTTGAGGGTAATAATACCAGGGCATGTTGCTGTTCTTGCAAGAGGGATGTTGCAGCTGAGGTGACAGCTATCAAGAGCACAAAGTGTGGAACGCAACTTCATGCCTGCAAATCAACAACACTGGAAGTCCAACCGATCCCGAACAGCGACAAATGACCCCTAATGGCGGCTGCATCTGCAATAATACTATTCTGTTGTTTTATTGCAGAGTCAG
>NW_020872326.1:37759-42759 GCF_003789085.1 Penaeus vannamei | reverse complement strand
GAAAAAAAAAAAGAGAAATAGATAAATAAATCTATCAACGAATAATCCACAGTGATAACGATAATAGTACTCATGAAAATGGTGATGATGATATAATGATAATAATAAAACAATAATAATAATAGTATAATAATAATAATAATAATAACGATAATAATAATAATAATAATAATAATGATAATAATAATGATAATAATAATGATAATAATAATAATAATGATAATAATAATAATTATAATAACAATAATAATAGTGTTGATAATGATAATAATAATAATAAAAAAAAAAAAAATGATGATAATAATGATAATGATAATGATGATAATAATGATAATAACAATAGTAATAATAATAATAATAATAATAATATAATAATAATAATAATAATAATTAATAATAATAATAATAATAATAATATAAAAATAATAATAATAATAATAATAATAATGATAATAATAATAATAATAAAATGATAATAATAAAATAGTATAATAATAATATGATAATGATAATAATAATAATGATAATAATAATAATAATAATATAATAATAAGATAATAATAATTAATGATAATAATAATAATAATAATAATGAAATAATACGATAATAATATATAAATAATAATAATAATAATAATAATAATAATGATAACAATGATAATAATAATAATAATATAATAATGATATATAATAAATAATAATAATGATAATAATATAACAATGATAATAATAATAATACGATAATAATAATAATAATCAATATAATCAATGATAATAATAATATAATGATAATAATAATGATAGTTATAAAATGTAATTGGATACCATTTCTGAAGTATTCACAAGCAATGCACAAACGATAAACAAATATTTAGAAAACAGGCGTGGAAATAGAAACAAATTAAAGCAAAACAAGAACACAATATTATATATATATATATATATATATATATATATATATATATATATATATATATATATATATATATATATATATATATATATATATATATATATATATATATATATGTATATTATATATATATATATATATATTATATATATATATATATATATATATATATAATATATATATATATATATATATATATATATATATATATATATATATATATACACAAATCAAAGAACAAGACAGTGAAAAAAAGATCCCTCTCTCAGGCAAAAAAAAAAGAAAGGAAGAAAAAAAAGAAAAGAAAGAAAAAAAAAAAAAAAGAAGAAGAAGAAGAACAAATATATATACTAAACATTCAAAAGACCAAAATAAAAAACAAAATGACAAATGCAGTCTGAAACTTAGAAATATTTTCGTTCCGATCCCTCGCAGACTGACACATGTGGCAGAGGATAACAAACCTCACAAAACACAAACCCGAAACAAATGAAACTAAAACAACTGAAAAAAAATAATACAAAAAACAGATAAAGAATAAACGACAACAAATGAATACTTCTGCTTGATCCGAAGTACGAACGAAGAAATTCAGCTTGTATCCCCCCCCCCTCTCTCTCTTTTTTTCTTCATCTTCTCTCTCTTGTCTGTCTGTCTCTCTCTCTTTCTCATAATCCCCCCTCTCTCTCTCCTTCTCCTCCCCCCCCTCTCTCTCTCCTCTCTCTCTCCTCTCTCTCTCTCTCTCTCTCTCTCTCTCTCTCTCTCTCTCTCTCTCTCTCTCTCTCTCCTCTCCCCCTCTCTCCTCTTTCTCTCCCTTCTCTCTCTCTCTCTCTCTCTCTCTCTCCACTCCCTCCCTTCCTCCCCTCTCTCTCTCTCTCTCTCTCCCCTCCTTTCTCTCCCTCTCTCTCTCTTCTCTCTCTTCGTCATCCGGGACCTATCACAACTCGGGCAAACAACAACAAAGGCGTCAGGAGCAGCAACCACAACTTCCGGCCAGCTTGTTAGCAGCTCAAGTCTGTCCCAACGAGATCTCGCGAATGAGGAAAACTAACGCTGTCGTGGTTCACTTTCTTGTTGTTGTTGTTGTTCTTCTTGTTCTTCTGGCTTGTGGTGGTTCTGTTCTCCTTTTGGTGGGTTTTGTTTGGTGTTCTCTTTCGTCTCCTTTTTCTTTTTTGATGTTATCGTGTTTTTTTTCTTCATTTTCGTTAGTTTATCTTCTTCTTCATCACACTATCCTTCCTCCTTTTCTTTCAACACCTTTCTCATCCTCTTCTTCGCTGACCTCTTCATCTTATCTCATTTTTCCTTTTCCTTCATTTCACTGCTAAATTCCCCCCCCTCCCTCCCCCTTCCCTCCCCTTCCCCCCCCTTTCTGATCTCACGCATGACAATGACAAGAGAATGTGTCACCGCTGCTTGTCGTTAATGACTTAATTAAAGCTGCCTGTCTCTTCTTAATTTCATTTTCTCCATTTCTCTTTCTCTTCTCTTTTCCTCCTTTTCCTTTCTCTCTCTCTTCTCTTTCTTCTTTTTCTCTTTCCTTTTCTTTTCCTTTCTCTTCCTCTTTCTCTTCTTTTTCTTTTCTTTTTTCTCTTCCCCCTTTCTTTCTCCTTTCTCTTTCTTTTTTTTTCTCTCTCGCTTTCCTCTTTTCTTTCTTCTTTTTCTTTTCCTTCTCCTTTTCTTCCTCTCTATCTCTCTCCTCTCTCTTTCTTCTTTTTCTTTTCTCTCTTTCTCCTTTTATTTTCCTTCTCTCTTTCTTCTTCGCTTTCCATTTCTCTTCTCATCTCTCTCTTTCCATCTTTCTTTTCCTCTCTCTCTCTTCCCCTCTCTCCATTTCTCTCCCTAATCTACTTTCCTTTCTTTTGGGCTTTCCTCTTTCTCTTCCTTCCCTTCTTTCATTATCTCTGTTATCTCTCTCATCTTCCTTCTCTCCCCCTTTTCCCTCTTTCTCCTTGTTGTTCTTTCTTACCCTCTCCTCTCTCTCTTCCTCCCTATCTCATCCACTCTCTTCTTATCCCTCTCCTTTCCTTTACTCTATCTTATTCCCTCTTTCTTCTCCTTATCTACTTCCACTCTCTTCTTCTCTTCTTCTCTCTCCTTCCCCCTCTCTCTCCCACGTGAATCTATTTTGAGACGCTCTCCTTTGTGAAGCTGTAGAGAAGAGGGAAGAGGAGGAGAGGAGGGAGGAGGAAGGAGGAGGGAGGGGAGGAGGGAGGAGGGAGGGAGGAAGGAAGGAGGGAGGGGGAGAGGAAGGGAGGAGAAGGGAGAGATGGAGGAAAGAGGAGAGAGAAGAGAGATGGAAGAAGGGAGAGAGGAAGGAGGGAAAAGAAAGGGGAGAGAGGGAGGAAGGGAGTGAAGGGAGGAGACTTCACTTTGCGTTATCCGCGATGTATTTTATTCTGAAACTGCTGTAGTGAAGCTTTTTGTTATATCATCTACTTATATGCGACAATTTTTTTCGTATATTCATATTACTATCATTATCATAACTTTCTTCTATTCTTATCATTATTATCATTATCCTCTTCTTCCATGACCACACAAAGTTGTATTAACTATTACTTCAACCATTATTATTATTACCATTATCATTATTGTTATCATCATCATCCTTATCATTATTATTATTATTATCATTCCCGTTATCATTATAGTTATCATCATCATAATTATCCTTTTTATTATCAATATTACTATCATGGTTATATTAATTATTGTTTTTGACATTATCGTTATCATTATTGCCATATCATTACATACGATATCATCATTATTATCAATCCATTATATCTCCCATTTAGTGCAAACTCGTATCTTACCAGTATAAACTCCGTATCTTAAGTACAAAACGTATCTTACAGTATAAACTCGTATCTTACAGTATAAAATAGTATCTTACTGTATAAACTCGTATCTTGCAGTATAAAGCTTACAGTATAAATCGTATGCAGTATTAAATCTATCTTACAGTATAAACTCGTATCTTGCAAGTATAAACTCGTAATTCGCAGTATAAATCGTATCTTGCAGTATAAACTCTATTTCAGTATCTTTTGCAGTATAAACTCGTATCTCAGTATAAACTCTCTCACTAATTAAACTCGTATCTTACAGTATAACTGTATCCGCACTCTATCTTGCAGTATATAACATCTTAGCAGTGATACTTGCGTATAAACTCGTATCTTGCAGTATAAACTCGCATCTTGCAGTATAAACTCGTATCTTGCAGTATAAACTCGCATCTTGCAGTATATAACTCGTATCTTACAGTATAAACTCGTATCTTGCAGTATAAACTCGTATCTTGCAGTATAAACTCGTATCTTGCAGTATAAACTCGCATCTTGCTATAAACTCAGTATCAGCATCTTGCAGTATAAAAACTCGTATCTTAGTATAAAATTATCTGCATATAAATTGCTATAAACTCGTATCTTACAGTAGTAAACTCGTATCTTTGCAGTATAAACTCGCTTGCAGCTTGCGCATAGTTATAAAACTCGTATACTTATAGTTATAAACTCGTATCTTGCAGTATTAAACTCGTCTTGCAGATAACTCGCATCTTGCAAGTATAAACTCGTATCGTATCTTGCAGTATAAACTCGTATCTTGCAGTATAAACTCGCATCTTGCAGTATAAACTCGTATCTTACAGTATAAACTCGTATCTTGCAAAACTCGTATCTTGCAGTATAAACTCGCAATCTTGCAGTTTAAACTCAAAAACTCGTATCTTACAGTATCAACTCGTATCCTACAGCACAATCTCGTATCTTACAGTATACACTCGTATCTTACAGCACAAACTCGTATCTTAAAGTACAAACTCGTATCTTACAGTATAAACAAAAAACCGATAGATAATTCTTCCTCTCTATCTACTCCTTCTAAGACGGAAAATCCTTTTAAAAGACGTTGGTCAAATCGAGATCTCAGACGTACCAAAAAGCGAAGATGCAAAACGTGCATTCTGCCCTATATATTCAGTTTGTTAGTTCCCGTGGATGTTCAATGTGGAATATTTCAGGAGATCTACATACTTGTAAGAAGAACTGTCACAAATGAGATAGAGAGATTTAGG
>NW_020872326.1:25000-31110 GCF_003789085.1 Penaeus vannamei | reverse complement strand
TGAAATAAAGAAAATGATAATTAAAGGAAGAAAATTGGGGAAAAAAAGGGAGAAAGGAGGAGAGAAGAGAGAAATGAATAAGGAAGGAAATTGGGAAATGAGATGAGAAAAGAGAATAAAATGAAAGAAGAAAATGAAACAGAAAAAAAGGAGAAAAAAATGAAAGAAGAAAATAAAACAGAAAAAAGAGAAAGGAGAAGAAAAGAAGAAGAAAATGAAAGAAGAAAAAGAAACAAAAAAAGGAAAAGAAAGAAAAAAAAATGAAAGAAGAAAAGGAAACAAAAAAACAAAAAAAGGAGAAGAGAAAACGAAGTAAAAGAAGAAAAGGAAACAGAAAATCGGAGAAAGGAAAAGAAGAGAAAAAGAAAAATGAAAGAAGGAAACAGAAAATGGAAAGAGGAAAAAAAAATACAAAAGTAAAATAGAAGACAAAAAAAAAGAAAAAAAGAAAAAATGGTTAGAGGGAAAAAAGGAAAAGGAAGAAAACTTAAGAAGAAAAGAAAAGAGAGAATGGAAAGAGAAAAAAAGAAAAGAAAAATGGGAAACAGAAAATGGAAAGAAGAAAAAAGGAAGAAAAAAATGGAAGAAAAAAAAAAAAAAAAATAAAAAAAAAAAACTATCCATCAATTTGTAAAATAAATCTTGATGTAAGTGAACCCGGGTTGGTTGTTAAGTGAAGGAAAAAGACAAAAAAGAGACAAAATAAAGACAGAAAATGGAAAGAAGAAGATGGAAAGAAAAGAAATAAAAGTAATAAATGTCTTAGATATGAGTGAGGAAGGACTGTTGAATGTGCAGAGTGGATAAGAAAAAAAGAGAAAATGAAAAACGAAGAAAGGAAAAAGAGAGAGGGAAAAATAAGAAAAAAAACACACGAAAATAGATTTTTAAAATTTTCGTTTTCGGATATCCATTCGTAAAAGGCAATAAAGTAACGAAAAAGAAATACAGAAACAAAGAAAAAAAAATTGGTCTTTGATATTCATTTCTAAAAAAGAAAAAGAAAAAGATATATGGAGATGAGCGATGACTCTCGGATGAAGGAAAATCTTGAATATTGATTTAGAAAAAAATGCAGTGTGTAAATTAAGGCAAAAATAAGAAAAAAAATATATATATATACAATAAAAATCAAGAGAAAAGATATAGGTTCTTGAATATTGATTAATAAAAAAGAGTAAGAATGAAAAAGAAAAAAAAAATCAAGGTAAAAGAAATGGGTCTTGAATACCAATTAACAATAGATAGATAAATTAATTAAAATGATATATAAAGATAGAAATAAAGAGAGAGAGAGATAGATAGATAGATAGATAGATAGAGAGAGAGAGAGAGAGAGAGAGAGAGAGAGAGAGAGAGAGAGAGAGAGAGAGAGAGAGAGAGAGAGAGAGAGAGAGAGAGAGAGAGAGATCCTGAAATATCGATTCATAATAAAAACATCAAGGAGTAGGTGAGCAACAGCTGGTTAACAGAACAAGGGGTGGACAATCTGAATGAAAAAAAAACGAGAAAACAGCTGTGCGTTATTGATTGAGTGCAAAGGTAAATCTTTAAAGGCATATATATATATATATATATATATATATATATATATATATATATATATATATATATATATATACAAATAAATGAGTGGAATGAAAATAAATGGATTACGGTAATGAAAGACTAATAAATGTGAACAATAGCTGATCATAAAAAGAAAAAATAATAAAGACAAGAAAAATTAACGAAAAGAAAAAAATATATATCCGTTTACTGATGTGAAGAAAATTAAATACAAATAGATAACTATATAAAGAGATAATGATAAAACGGGTATATAGACATAAAGAATTAAATCCAAAGAAAACAAAGGAATAAATATTAACAATAATTACAAAACAAACAAAGAGGAAAACAATTATTAACGATTATTACACAAAAAAAACGCAAAAATAAGCATTAACAGTAATTACAAAAAGGAATACAAACAAAAAGATAAACATTAACAATAATTGCAACAAATGAATGAACAAATAAATAAACATGAACAATAACTGCAAAAAGACAAACAAAAAATAAACACCAACAATTCCAAAATAAACAAACAAACAAAAAATAAACACCAACAATTGCAAAATAAACAAATAAACAAAAAAATAAATACCAACAATTCAAAATAAAGAAACAAACAACCAAAAAAAAATAAACACCAACAATTCCAAAAAAACAAACAAACAAAAAATAAACACCAACAATTCCAAAATAAACAAACAAACAAAAAAAACACCAACAATTCCAAAATAAACACCAACAATTCCAAAATAAAAAACAAACAAAAAAAACACCAACAAAAAAATAAAAAACAAACAAAAAATAAACACCAACAAAAAAAATAAACAAAACAAACCAAAAAATAAACACCAACAATTCCAAAATAAACAAACAAACAAAAACCAACACCAACAATTCCAAAATAAACACCAACAATTCCAAAACAAACAAACAAACAAAAAATAAACACCAACAATGACAAAATAACAAACAGACGAACAAACAAACCAAAAAAATCGATTGCACTTTCGACTTCCCTCGAGTGACGGATGGCGCCTCCGTTTGCATGGCGGATCCTGTCGGGTGAAAAAAAATATATATTGCAATATTTCGATGTCAAATTGATGTGGAATTTTGCAAGGTGTATCGAAAAAGATTGCGATAAAAGAGGGGAAGAAAATAGAGGAAAAGGGAGAGGATAGGGAGGAGGAAGGGGAAGGGGAGGGGAGGGGATGGGGAAGGGGATGGGGAGGGTTGGGGGAGGGAAGGGGGGAGGGTTGGGAGGGGAAGGGAAGGGGTTGGGAGGGAAGGGAAGGCGAGGAGCTGGGAGAGGAAAGAGAGGGGGAGGAGGAGGAGGAAGAGAAAAATAAGGAGAAGGAGAAGAATAAGAAAGAGGAAAAGAAAAAAAAGACGGATAAGAAAAAGAAGAAAAAATAAACAGGCAGAGGAGGAGTACCGGCAGGGGAGGGGGGGGAGGAGGAGGAGAGAAAAGGAAGAGGAAGAAGAAGAAAAGGAAGAGAAGAAGAAGGAGAAGAAGTAAAATGAAAATGAAAAGGAAAAAGGAGAAGAAAAGAAGAAAAATAAACAAGCAGAGAAGGCGTGGCGTAGCGACAGCATAGGATAGGACAGTCTTTCCCGACCCCAGAGTCGTGACCTCAAGTGGGGTCACCAAGCGTTTTCCTGGGGTCACCAAGTCTTCCAAATGTCAGACGTGATCAATGCTCTAATTTGAGATGTCTTCAGCATACACGGAGTCACATACTGATTGAGAGGTAATGGCTAAATTTTGTTTGATTATTGCGCAATACTTTAAAACAGTCGAAATAAAAATCCAATGAATTCTGACGATACTCGAACTATAGAAACTATAATCAAAATTGTGGATTTTTGCTTATCGAAATATTTATGTTTATTGAATAAAATGAATAACATAATGATATGATGTAATATGGTGAAACTCCAACTATAGAAACTATAATCAGAATTGTGGATTTTTGCTTATCGAAATATTTATGTTTATTGAATAAAATGAATAACATAATGATATGATGTAATATGGTGAAACTCGAACTATAGAAACGATAATAACAACTGTGAATTTTTGCTTATCGAAATATTCATGTTTATTGAATAAGATGAATATCATAATATCATGATGTAATATAAGCCTATATATTATAGAACAATCTGGGGTCGCGGTCATGTCTGAAGGTGCATCATTGGGGTCGCTTGAAAAATGGTGGAACAACTGGAACAGAAAATATTATATTGATGATGATAAGTAAATCTAAAATCTAAAAATCTTAAGTAGTAGTAGTTATAGAAGAAGAAGAAGAAGGAGGAGGAGGAAGAGGAGGAGAAGAAGAAGGAGAAGTAGATGTAGAAAAAGAAGAAGAGGAAGACGAAGAAGAAGAAGAAGGAGAAGAAGAAGAAGAGGAAGAAGAAGAAAAGAAAAAAGAAAAGAAAAAAAAGAAAAAGAAAAAAATAATAAGAAGAAGAAAAGAAGAGGAGGAGGAGGAGGAGCGAAACATCAAGCGAATCAAACACTTCGAGAAAAAAAAAAAAAACGAAGCGCAGCGAAGACTTGTCTCGAACATGTTGTGAACTTCGGGACGAAAATCAGGCAGGATCGGGTAATTGTTCGGTAGTTCGGAAACATTTGCCGACTTCCCCGAACAACTAATGAAGCAATCCAAGGTTTAATTCAACCCCCCCCCCCATACATCCCTTAACCCCCCCCCCCCCACCGAATATTCTTACAACCCGCTTCTCTCTATCGTTTTGTTTTCCTGTTCTGTTAATCCTTTCCCCTTATATTTAGCATTTTTTTTTTTATATCTAATAGAATCCACCTCTCCTTCCCTTTTCTACCCTCCCCCCTCACTTGTAGTTTCACTCTCTCCACCCTTCCTTCCACCCACCTTCGCCATTTCCACTCTTCCACCTTTCCCCCTCCACCCATTTCTCTCCGCCTGTCCTCCTTCCATCCTCCACCACTCCCCTCCTATCCACCAATTCCGCCCCAAAAATGAACAGCAAATCCTCAAAACAACGAAAACGTATTATTCCCAAATGCCTTCTATCCTCCATCCCCGAATCTAATACACCGAACTATCCTTATTATCCCCCGCGCGAGACTAGCTTCAATCCCGAATCTAATGCACCCGAACTATCCTTTAAGTGCGTTCGATTCCCTGCCCACGATCCGCGGCTACGACTTGGAGGACCTTGGGGTAACGGTTCCGGGAATGTGTTCAGAGCTGATGTGGGGGGGGGGGTGCGGGAGAGTTAAGGGTTGGGGGTTGGGGGGTTGGGGGTACGGCTTGATTAGTGGGAAGGATTGGTTTTAAGGGTCATTGAGAATTTGGCAGGATATATATATACACAAGCACACGTACGATCTCTCTCTCTCTCTCTCTCTCTCTCTCTTTCTCTCTCTCTCTCTCTCTCTCTCTCTCTCTCTCTCTCTCTCTCTCTCTCTCTCTCTCTCTCTCTCTCTCTCTCTCTCTCTCTCTCTCTCTCTCTCTGTATGTGTGCACGTGTGGTGTACGAGTGTGTGTATATATATATATAAATAAATAAATATATATATATATATATATATATATATACATTTATTTACTTATTTATTTATTTATTTATTTATACATATATATATATATATATATATATATATATATATATATATTCATATATATACACAAAAAAATATCTACCCATCGACACACACACACACACACACACACACACACACACACACACACACACACACACACACACACACACACACACACACACACACACATATATATATACATATATATATATATATATATATATAATATATATATATATATATATATATATATATTCCCCTCACGCTCCACGCCCCTGGTATACAAAAACATACGAATTGTCTACAGCTGAACGACTCCCAAACAAAGGTATTTACGAGGGTCATAACAAGCAATAACCTCTTTGGGGCGGTGCCAAGTCAGGCTTCATCCCTCCCTTCCCCTCTCCCCTCTCCTACTCCTTCCCCTTGTCTCTCTCCCCTCTCTCTCCCCTCTTCTCTTACTCCCTAACCCCCTCTTCCTCTTCCTCCCTCCCTCCCCTCCTTTTCCCTCTCTTACCCGCTCTCTCTCCCCTCTTCTACTCCCCTTTCTTCTCCCTCTTTTCTTCCGTCTTTCACTCGAAGCTTTCTTTTTATTATCTCTCTAGCTCTTCCCTTTCTTTCCTTCTTTCTCCCTTTCTCCCTTCATCGTCACCATCGATTCTTTTGTTCTTTTCT
Source organism: Penaeus vannamei (assembly GCF_003789085.1). Classification (NCBI taxonomy): domain Eukaryota; kingdom Metazoa; phylum Arthropoda; class Malacostraca; order Decapoda; family Penaeidae; genus Penaeus; species Penaeus vannamei. Next base: position 25,283 of record NW_020872326.1, on the reverse strand, counting down.
TCTCTACTTCTCATCCCCTTCTGGTACCCTTTGTCTAGCCTCCCTTTTCTTCCTCTTTCTTCCTTTTTCTTGTCGCATTGTCTCCTCCCCTTTCTTGGTGCTTTATCTCTCTCCTTTTCCTTTCCCCTTTAGGAAGTTCGTTGTTCCATCTTCCTTCTTTAGCGTTGTCTCCTCTTCCTCCTCTTCCTTTTTCCTTTAACTTCCCACTTCCTCCCTTTTCCTCTTCTAGTATTTCCACCTTTCCCATTCCCCTTTCTGTTCTTCCAACCCCTTTAGCGTCAGT
>NW_020872326.1:15000-17500 GCF_003789085.1 Penaeus vannamei | reverse complement strand
TTTTAAAGGCTGTGTGATGTAGGCATGATAAATGAGGAAGAGAGAGAGAGAGAGAGAGAGGGGGTGGTGGGAGTAGAGTGACAGAGGAGAGGGGGGGGGAGGCAGAGTGAGAGAGAGAAAAGAGAGAGAGAGAGAGTGGGTGGGGGGGAGGAGAGGAGGGAGAGAGAGAGAGAGAGAGAGAGAGAGAGAGAGAGAGAGAGAGAGAGAGAGAGAGAGAGAGAGAGAGAGAGAGAGAGAGAGAGAGAGGAGAGAGAGAGAGAGAGAGAGAGAGAGAGAGAGAGAGAGAGAGAGAGAGAGAGAGAGAGAGAGAGAGAGAGAATTAGAAAAACAGAAAGGAGAGCGGAAAGAGGTTAATAACAATAATGACGATAATGTTATTAGTGATGATGATGATGATGATAAGGTTGTCTTACTGGTGCTATAGCTAATATAATGATGATACTAATAATTAAAAAGTTAATACTGATCTCAGTAATGTTCTGAGGGTCATCTTAACAACATGAACCTTAGCAATGAAGATCATGATAATGTTGACAGTAATAATGATAATCATGATTATCACTGTCCGTCATCATCATTGATGTTTTTAAAGCCCTATTCCGTTAATATTGCAATGAAGGTTAAGACGCTGTAAATGATAGTGACGAGATACAAGACTTCAATTCTAAATATTTCGGATCGCAAAATGGCAACACGGAGATGGTTAAGTTTATGATTTTTTTTAAAGCCAATTAAGAAAGTCCAGTGTAAGTTAAGCTGTCATTTTCTTATTTTTTTTAAAGCCTTAAAGATGAAGTTCGTAACAGCCTGTAGGCAAGGTAGGCCAAATACTGCCAATGTTTAGAGTGTAAAATGCGTAAAACATGTAGAACGTGCTAAAGGGGGAAAACGAGCTAAGCGCGTAAAAGGATCAAAACGTGCAAAAGAAGAGCGAATCGTTTAGAATGCGGGAAGGGTGTAATCGCATCGCGTTTGAAGGAAATAAAAGGAAATTGAAAGACAAGACACATAGAATGCAAAGTAAATAAGTAAATAAAACACAAAAAAAAAACAGGTAAGTAAGATCATAAGAAGGAAAATAAGAAAAAGCTGAACGCGGAAAAAGGATCAGAACGTGCAAAACAATTTTAGAATGCGGGAAGAGGGATAAAATCGTATCACGTCTGGGGGAAGTAAAAGGATATTAGCAACAAAACTGATATAGCATGAGAATAAGCAATTCAGTAAATGCAGACATACACAATTAAATTAATAAGTACAGGATTATATAAACACGGCAATGAAAAGTTTATAGTAAGGACGAGACAGGTATATATCAGATCAGTTTGATATCGTATGACTGCTCTTTCACAAGGTACGAACATAAAGAAAATCCAAAAATACTTTTACTTTTTATTTACGTTTTTATTCATTTTATTTTATATGCATCTATATATTTTTTTACTTTCCTTTTCCTTTTTGAAGTTTTCTCAATGTCATTAAAACTCACTCAGGTTTTGCTCCCAATGCGGTAAACCCTCTCCCCCCTCCCCCCAGTCTATCCGCTACCCCCCCCCCTCTCCCTTTTCCCGAGCTTGTCACCCCCCCCCATTCGCTCCCCCCTCCCCTTCCTCTATCTGTTCTTCTTCTCTCCCTCTCGCCCTCACAATCCCATGCCTCTTCCTCCTCTCCCTCTCATTCTCCGTTTCCCTCTCCCTCTCCTTCTCTCCCCCACGCTTCCTCCTCCTCCTCATCTTCCCCTTCATTTCCTACTTCCCTCTCCCTCTTCCTCTCTCCCATCTTCCATTCTCGTGATACTCCCTCTCCCTCTCTTCTATGCCTCTTCCCCCTCTTCCCATTTCCTCGCCCCTAACCCCCCCCTCCACCCCCCCTGCCCCGCCATTGGGTGTAGATATAGCTTGCAAGAACATCAACGGAGAAATAAGAGCTAATTGCAGTGTGATGCAGTATGATGCAAAATGATACAGTATGATACAGTTTAATACAATGATGTAGTATGTAGTGATAGTATGATACAGTATGATACAGTATGATGCAAAATGATACAGCATGATACAGTATTAGATAACGCCGCTACTCTGCAGTGTTCTCATACACACACACGCAAAAAAAAAAAAAAAAAATACAAATGCTAATTCTGGTTATGGGGTTTTGGTGTATCTGGCTACACTGCGGGGCCGTCCTTAGCAACACCAGCTCCCACAGCGCACTATCGGGGTATTAATGCTGCCTTTTTCATGGACTAATGATGATGGTGGTGGTAGTGGGTGCGCGTTGTTCGCTCCGCCTTATTTTTGCAGACATTAATGCTGTCGTTTGTGTTGTGGTATAATTCGTCTGTGTGTATGATGCACCGATATGTACGCATGAATATACAGGACACACACACACACACACACGAACGCATACATGCAGACTTGCACACACACACAGACACACACAGACACACACACACACATGCACACACACACACACACACACACACACACATACACACATC
>NW_020872326.1:0-5000 GCF_003789085.1 Penaeus vannamei | reverse complement strand
CCCATTCCCTGACCCCATCGACCCCCCTCCACCTCCCCCACCAAGCCCTCACTCTCCTCTCCCTCCTTTCCCCCCAACCCTTCCAACCCTCGCACTCCTCCACATCCTCGCTCCCTTCCACTCCTCTCTCCATCCTTTCCCCCTCCCTCCCCTCCACCCTACCTCCTCTTTCCCTTCACCCTCCTCTCCGTCCCCCTTCACCCCTCCTCTCCCTCCTTTCCCTCTACCCTACTCCCCCCTCCCCCTCCCCCTCCCTCCTTCCCATCCCTTCGGCCTTCCTCTCCTTCGCCCCCTCCCTCCCTTCTACCCCCTCCTCTCCTTCCCCCTCCCAACCCTCCTCCCCCTCCCCCGCCTTCCTCTCCCCCCCCCTCACTCCCCTTCCACCCTTCCACCCCGCCCCCCCTAAAAGTCAACCCCCCAGCCGCACTGCCGGCAAAAAAAGCGCATCTCGAATCGTCAGCTGATTGTCGTCCTTTTGTGGGCGGGGCTTAGAGACGACGACGAAACAGAAGGAAAAAAGAAGAAACAAATCCAGTGCTTCGGTGAGGCTCGTGTGTGTCGGATCTCCGCGTCGCTTTATTAAAGAAAAGACAGGAGTTTGGAGTGTGTTCTTGTTTATAATGAATCTTCTTTGATGTGAGGTAGGGTTGTGGCGGGACGGGTGAGGGGGGAGGTGGGGGAGGATTTGTGTGGGTGGAGGGGAGGGGGAGGTAGGGGGAAGGTTTTGTGGGGGATTGGGGATGAGGGGTGAGGTGGGGTTGGGGGTGGAGGTGGGAGTGGGAGGGAGGGGAAGGGGTTTGTGAGGAGGTTTGGGTGTGAGGGTCTGGTGGAGGCTTGGGGTGAAGTGGGGTGAGGTGGGGTGAAAGTTGGGGAGGACACAGTTCTAGTTTAAATGAATGCGAGAGAGAGAGAGAGAGGAAGAGTAGAATTGATAGAAAAGATAAGCAGATACACAAACAGATAGTTAATAGATACGATAGTCATACTGAAAGCTAGACAAGCCAGCCAGACAGACAGATTAGATAAATATTAATCGTATTCACCTGACAAATGTAGATTAAATATGAATAAGAATGAACATATCCCTTGTATTGGGAAAATATTCATTCTCATTCGTAACTTTTCCACATGGATGGATATAGAAAATAAGATTGATGAAAAGGCAGATAGATAGAGAAAGCAAGAGAGGGAGAAGAAAGAGTTTTTATTCGTTGTTCATCTATCTATCGCAACAGAAGCTGGTGGAGTCTATCGGTTGTGTGGGCATCGGGGTTGGTGGGCTGAGGGGAGCAGCTCCTTTTAGGCTGTGGCCCCTTCTGTCGGCTCTCGCTGTCTGTTGTTTGTGTGTGGTGTGTCATGTCCTGTCTGTCTCTGTCTCTGTCTGTCTGGTCTGTCTCTGTCTCTGCTCTTTCTCTTTCTGTTCTCTCTCTCTCTCTCTCTCTCTCTCTCTCTCTCTCTCTCTCTCTTCTCTCTCCCTCCCTCCCTCCCTCTCCTCCCTCCCCCCTCCTCCCTCCCTCCCTTCCCCTACCCCCTCCCTCTCCTCCCCCTCTCCCTCTCCTTCTCCTCTCCCCCCCCACTCCTCTCCTCCTCCTCTCTTCTCCCCCCTTCTGTCTGCTCTCCCCTCCCTCTCTTCCCTCCTTCCTCTTTCTCTCTCTCCAACTCCCTCTCCTCTCCGCTCTCTCCTCTCCCCTCTCTCCTCCCTCTCTCTCTCTCTCTTATCTCTCCACTCTCTCCCTCTCTCTCTCATCTCATCTTCTTCTCTCTCTCTCATCTCCTTTCCTCTTCTCTCTCTCTCAATCTCTTCTCCCTCCCTCCCTCCCTCCTCCCTCCCTCCCTCTCCTCTCTCCCTCTTCCCTCTCCTCTCCCTCTCCCCTCCCTCTCCCTCTCCCTCTCTCTCTCTCTCCCCTCTCCCTTCTCCTCTCCCTCTCCCTCTCCTCCTCTCTTCTCTCTTCTCCCCCCCCCCCTCTCTCTCTCTTATTTTCAATCCCTACTGGTTCTGTTATTGATTCAAAGCCGTTTATCCTTAATCCGAAAGACTTTTGCGAGAAAGAATGAAGAACATCGGCTTCCCCCTTGTCTGAGACGAAAACCTTAAAAAAAAAAATAAAAAGAAAGTAATAAAAGAAGAAGAAAAAGATTTTAAAAAGACTGAAAAAGGAGTAAAAAAGAAAGAAAGAAAAAAAGAAAAAACAAGCAATGTCTGGAAGTGGCCCCGAGGACGGATCACGGTATCACGACCCGGAAATATCTTGGGAGGGAAAGTCACTCTGTTTTTGATACTCATATGGGTGAGAGTTATTTTTTTTTTCTTTTTTTTACGTGTTCTTTTTTTTTAATATTATTTTATTTATATGTTTAAAGTATATTTAAAGAAAGAAAAAAAATGGTATGGTGTGATATATGGAAGGATCACGGTTTGACGACCCGGATATATTTAGGAAGCCTGGAGAGGTCATATCACTCTGTTTTAATTTTGTAAGTTTAAGTCCAACATTTGTTCACTTGTTGTTTCCTTCGTTTCTCAAGTAAAAAAATAAAAGAAAGATTTATAATATATGAAAGAGACCCTGCAGAAGCATTGCCCGTAACATGACACGGAAATATCTTTGAAAGGCAATTGACGGAACATAATTTAATATTCAAAGCTAAGAGTGCTTTCTGTCTCTTTCTCATAATAAGAAAGTGATAAGTTCCTGTAAAAAATAATAGAAATAATAATAATAATAAAAAAAAAAGTTGCAGTGTCCGTGCCCAGGTATCACTATATCACAACACGGAAATGTCCAGCCGTGGAAAGGCCAAAGACAGAACATGATTACAGTTCCATGTTTCAGAGAATTCATTATCTCTTCACCTGTGATATTTTATTTGCTTTTCGTATCAGCGAAATGATACATTTCAGAAAGACAGAGAGAGAGAGAGAGAGAGAGAGAGAGAGAGATGAGAGAGAGAGAGGAGAAGAGAGAGAGAGAGAGACGAGAGAAGGAGAGAGGACTAGAGAAGATAGATAGATAGAGAGAGAGATATGAGATATATATATAAGCTCATAAAATGTGAAAATATTTAACTGAGGACAGAGAAAACGAAAAGGAGAGATTGGTATTAAAGACGATTTTGGAATGAACCCCCGTCCGCCCGGCCCCTAATGAGGCAAAAGCAAAAGGATAATCAATGGAGAGAGAAAGAAATCTGTTTCCCGGAAATTGTATGAAAAATGTAATGAAAGCAATCAATGATTTTTTTTTTTTGGGGGGGGCGAGGGGGCGATATGAGATGGTTTTCGTAATATATCCAATTAATGTTCGTAAGTATTTGCCGATTTCTTGGTATGTGTGGGTGTATTTGTGGCTGTGTGTGTGCGTGTGTCCTAGTATAAATAAATATATGAAATTATATAATGAACACATACACATATACACATATATATATATATATATATATATATATATATATATATATATATATATATATGTATATTGTATATGGTAATGATGATAATAAAGGCGGGGGGGGGGGATGAGGTAAAAATCGAAAGGGAAGCAAAAAAAGGAAATTTTGATAAAGAAATAAGAAGATAAATGAAAAAGAAATTGCAACAAATATACCCCCCCCCTAAAAAAAAGTCAAAAAAAAAACACACACACACAACATCACAATAACATATATATATAATATATATATATATATATATATATATATTATATATATAATATATATTATATATATATATATATATATATAAATAAAATAAAGAAATAAATAAATAAATAAATAATATAAACAATAATAGATAGATAGATAAGATAAATATATCATACAGAAAACACATCCCATCGGCGACATGCAACAGGTCGATCAGCAACCCCCCCCCCCCTCCCGGACTACCCCTGAGTTCAGCGTTTCATAAGGGAATGGGTCAGGCTATTAACTCTTAATGACTCCTCTCCCCCCCCTACTCCACCCCTCGCCCACCCTCTCCCCCCACCACTACCTTCCCCCCCTCTCTCCCCCCTCCCTTTATAATAGGCCCACCCCATTACCTGTTCAAACCAAGTCTATGTGAACAGGTAATGGAGTTTAAACGTAAGGGGTATAAAATGATAGGATATATGAAGAGCTGGCCGGAGGGACGTACTTGAGGAGGGGGAAGGGGGGAAGGGAAGGAGAGAGGAAGGAGGGAGAGGGGTAGAAGGAGGAAAAGTACTGAGGAGGGAAGGGAGGGAGAGGGAGGGAGAGGAGGGAGAGAGAAGGAAGGAGGAAGGAAGAAGAGGGGAGGGAGGAAGGGGGGGAGGGGAGAAAAGGGAGAGGAGGGAGGGAGGGGGAGGAAGTCGAAGGGGGGAGAAAATTACTTGAGCGTGGGGAGGAAGGAGGGAGGGGAGGGAGGAAAAACAGTCTGAGGCGGGAAGGGAGCGAGAGGAGGGAGAGACTCCTGAATGAAAGTCAAGACAGGAGAGGGAAGGAAAGGGAGGCGAGAGCGAGGGAGGGGCAAGTCGAATGTTGCAGGAGGAGAGAGTAAGGGAGGAAGGAAGAAGAGGGGAAGGAGAGATAGGGAAGGAAGAGGAGGGGAGGAAAGAAAAAAGCTTAACAACAAACAAACCGGACAAACCGAATTCAAAAAACAAACAAACAAACAAACAACCGCTCTCAAACAAACAAACAAACCTCCGATCACAAATTAGAACAAACAAACAACCGGACTTCTCAAAACAAACAAACAAAACCGACTCACAACAAGAACAAACAAACAAACCGACTTCCAAAACAAACAAACAAACAAACCGACTCACAAACAAACAAACAAACCGACTCCCAAACAAACAAACAAAACAACCCGACTCACAAACAAACCAAACAAACAAACCCGACTCCCAACAACAAACAAACAAAACAAAAATCCGACTCCCACAACAAACAAAACAAACAAAACCAAACCATCCAAAACAAACAAAACAAACAAACACCGACCCCAAACAAACAAACAAACCAAACCGACCCACAAA
>NW_020872325.1:705343-726131 GCF_003789085.1 Penaeus vannamei | reverse complement strand
AATAATAAATTGAATAAAATATCAAGGAATAGTAATAAAAAGGAGGTATAATTGATATAATAAACGAGAATATTACACATTTAAACATATCATTAACCATACACCCACATTTTATAGAAAATACATCATACCACACATTATATATATAGTACAGTAATGGGGATAACGCTATTGTCTATTATATGGAATACATATAAATGTATATATGTGCATATATATATAAATATATAATATATATATATTATAATATATATATATATATATATATATATATATATATATAATGTATATAATGTGTGTGTGTGTGTGTGTGTGTGTGTGTGTGTGTGTGTGTGTGTGTGTGCGTTCGTAGAGAGAGAGAGGAGAGAGAGAGAGAGAGAGAGAGAGAGAGAGAGAGAGAGAGAGAGAGAGAGAGAGAGGAGAGGAGAGAGAGAGAGAGAGAGAGAGATTTGATTTGATTTGATAAGATGAGAGAGAGAGAGACAGAGAGAGAGTGAGTTTGCATGTGTGCACGGCGCCTGCATAATCTCTGATGGATGGTCATCCAACCACACACAAACATGATTACATAAGTTGGCCAGTTGGAATGAGTTCCTTGTTCGTGATCAAGGACCGCAGATAATTGTAGTGACGCACAATAAATACGTTTAGTTAATTGTTTTCACAGTCTAACATTAGAGCCTAAACCAATTTGAAAATAGCGATACGGGATACACATACACAGTCACGTATATATGTTAAGTGTCTATCTTTTTACCGATCAGTTTATGCAAATGGTCGAATTCCCGTGATCAATAATTTTCATTAATCATAAGGACATTTATAATATTCTAATAACGAAGGCGTAATTCCAGATGATTCTGAAACATCATAAAATATATTTTCTTATTTTTTCGCTTAATGTCACTCTGAAAGAAATATCCTTGAAAAAAAGTTTCATGTTTCACTTAATTTAAGACCTTCGATAGCTCAGTTGGTAGAGCGGTGGACTGTAGTTGGTTCAGAAGCAGATATCCATAGGTCACTGGTTCGAATCCGGTTCGAAGGAGTATTTTCTACGAAGAGATAATACTATTCGTTTAGAGATATCATTTTCTTGTCAAAATAATGATAACCTCGACCCGACTGTAATCTGGAAATACCACAATCCCATATGAATCACGTGTCTGATATTATAGCTCTCCGATTACAAGGTATAATATTTCTAAGAAAGTTGGCTACTTGAATCTAAATTGTATATTTGCTTCTTTCTGTCGTATCAAATTACTAATTGGTCTTTAAGCTCATTATCATTAAAGGATCTCTCTTATAGTACACACAAAAGGTTTCATTCACCCTTGTAAAATCAAGCTATGAATAGTACAATCAGTCGATATAACTTCTATTATTAAGTACCAATTCCTCGGTAGTATAGTGGTTAGTATCCCCGCCTGTCACGCGGGAGACCGGGGTTCGATTCCCCGCCGGGGAGGTTTTTAGCTCACCTGTTTGCTGCGGTTGCTAATGTCAGATGTAGAATTATGGAACGGTATCAAGGTCAACTGAATCGCAGACCCAGATACCTACTGTCTGGAGGCTGAATGAGGGAGACGAGAATTAATATTCCAAGTGAATATGCACTTTTGAGGTCACTACATCAACCACAGGGGCACCCACCTTTGTCCTCCATTTCCTTATATGAAAGTATGTAGACTGCTTTTCTCTTCACCTGCTGTGGCAACTTCGCACAGGTAAATAAAGAAATATTTATGACTGATAAACAGCGCCGGAAACGAATCGAATTCTCTCAACAACAACTCAATAGATTATTAAAGGTATTAAGGCAGGGAAGTCCTATTTAAAAACTGCTGATCCTTATAAATGATAAACTAAGGCCATTTATGGTAAATTTGTAGATTTTTAAGAAGTATGTATGCCGGGGGCTTAAGTTACACTCGACTGATGACTCCATCTGTACGTTTATTTATGCCCATTCCTCCACCCTCTACTGCGCTTCACTCAACTACCTGAAAAAAAGCATCCAGCAATGACCTCCACTTACCAACCTGTTCCACCTTCTGACTCCTCAACCTCCACATCACTCACCTTCTATCATTCCTCTTTTTATTTACTTCTCAGTCGTTTCCCTCACCGTCTTCAGATAATTTTTCATCACCGTTAATGTCCATATATGTAAGTTAATGTGTCGGTAGGTAGGCTGATAGGTAGAGAAGGGGCTGACTTGGGAATATGGATCCAATACTGAACTGTTTATATATTATATATATATATATATATATATATATATATAATATATATATATATATATATATATATATATATATATATATTTGTGTGTGTGTGTGTGTGTGTGTGTGTGTGTGTTGTGTGTGTGTGTGTGTGTAGAGAGAGAGAGAGAGAGAGAGAGAGAGAGAGAGAGAGAGAGAGAGAGAGAGAGAGAGAGAGAGAGAGAGAGAGAGAGAGAGAGAGAGAGAGAGAGAGAGAGAGAGAGAGAGATGCGTTAATGCGGCATTTCGGTACATCGGATTGTAGAATAAGACATTCTTCGAATCGGCTATAAAAATGGCCATAGCAATGGGAATTTTCTCCAGATGCATGTTTATCTTCTGTCTGTGTCTTTCTGCATTTTCGAATGATTTCATCTTGTTGCGTCATAAGCCATTGATCCTGGGTTGCAGAATGAGGTTTTTTGATGATAATGTCATTTCCCATTTTCCCCTCTTCATGTTTCACGTAAAAAGAGTAACATATCTTGCGTGGATTAAAGCATTTTTCTCTCATGCACCTATGCGTTTACATCCATAGAGTCGTTACTCCTATATTCTCTTTATCTGATAATTGCCTTTCACTAACTTTCTGTTTATGAGCTGTTGATTACTTTGCTTAAACAGAGAGAAACAACGATTAATATAACTGATATTCCCATTAAAAATAAGTGCAAAGAGACAACGTAAATTGTACTACTATTTGTTGATACATTGGCACACTGCATTCAGTTTCTTATCAATAAGAAGTATAGAAAACAGAGATTAGAAGCCGGACACATCCTCAAAAAATACAATAGTAAATAAGTGATGTTAAGAGAATACCATAATGGTCTTAACAACCGGGCGACACCTGTACCGTACAAGTGCGGTTACAGGTGCATGTAATGTGTCGTATATCTAGGCTTCATATGTTCATGCATATGTATATATATATATATATATATATATATATATATATATATATATATATATATATATGTATGTATATATATATATATATATATATATATATATATATATATATATATATATATATATATATATATATATATATATATATATATATATATATATATATATATATATATATATATATATATATATATATATATATGGGTGTGTGTGTGTGTGTGTGTATTCATACATACACACACAAACACACAAACACATAAATATACATACATACATACATACATATATGTGTGTGTGTGTGTATGCACTGTATGTAATGTATGTGTACACTGTATGTAAATAAATGTATGTAAATGTCTGTATGCACACACACACACACATATATATTGCAGGCTTAGTCAGTAAGCCGAATGTACAAGTACTTGAGTATGCCGAATACAGGCAGAGTCCGGTAGGTTTGACGTCTAACATGGCGACAGGGTACAAGAGTCGACTATTTTCTAGCTTGCTAGAGCTAAGTAGTCAAATAAATAAAGGGCTGAATAAACAGTAGGTGAAGTTTTTTTTATCAAACACTACGATGTGCGTAATGTACTTTATTCATTGAGATTTGAATATGAATCGGGTTTTATGTAAATCCTAAACAAAAGGAGGAAAGTCAAAGATAACAAGAAAGGGAAGACCCAGATTAGACGGATAGCAGAATCTCGGAGAACCGGCGAAAAATTTGCACGTTTTTTTTTTTTTTTTTTTTTTTTTTTTTTCGCGCCCGGTGAGTGTTCAGTCGCAGTCAAGGCAGAATTAAGGCGGTTATGTATGTGGATGCAAGTGAAGTAAGAGCGTTTGGGAAGGGGTATATATGTTAACTGAATGTGGAATACAAAGTTTATAGAAAATATTTAAGAGAGCGAATAAAAAATACAGTGCATGCACACACACATATATATATATATATATATATATATATATATATATATATATATATATATATATATATATATATATATATATATAACATATATATACACACAATAGTATATATGTATATATATTACTGAACGTTTATGTAAAAATATGTGTTTATATATACATATATGTGTATGCACTTCTTCCAATGGTTTATTTTTTTGTACATGTGGGATTAACGTCATTCATGTGTTTATTTTCCCACCTTTTCACATTACCACTTTCATTTCCTATTTATATATACATAGTAATGCATGCTACAAAGCTAATGCAACTGAACGCCCTGTGTCCCTAGTGTATCCTGAGCTAGCGTTTGGTCAGGCTTTGCCTTTGGCGGTGCATCTGCCTTGCATTTGCCACCGCAGTGCAGAAGCAAAAGGCCTCCCCGGCGGGGAATCGAACCCCGGTCTCCCGCGTGACAGGCGGGGATACTAACCACTATACTACCGAGGAATCGGTAAGTGACACCTGGTTATTTTCAGGTAACACTATGCTTATGGTTTACTTGTATTTAGTTTCTTGGTGTTTTGCTGGGTACAGAAAGGATATATTTCCATTTATATATGCACATATAGATAAGTAGATGAACTGCCATATGTAATAGTACATATATATATATATGCATATATATGTATACACATTATATATGTATGTATATATGGACAAAGTAAATCACGCAAACACACACACACACACATATATATATACCTACCTGTCTTCATATATATTATATATATTAAATGTGTATATATAATGTATATGCATATATATATGCATATATAAATATACACAAATATGTATATATCTATATACATATATATATGTATGTTTGTATTATATATATATCTTGCTTAAAAGAGCAGTGATATTTTTCCATGTATATATGGACATATAGATGAACTATATATAATGGTACATATATGTATATATACATATATATGTATATACATTATACATATATTCATGTATGTATGTATATATGGGCTGAAAGGAAATTACGCATATATATACATTATCTATCCATCTATCTATATATATGGACTTGGGCGTCCCATGCAGCGAGGAAGGTGGGTAAGTACTATAACACATATACATATATATAGACATATAGGCATACACGGATACAAAACTGACGTATATATCATATACATGTATATGCAATGTTTACATACATACATATATGTGTGTGCGCGCACGCTCATGCGTTATTTACTATGTGTCTATAAAACACACCACACACCTATATATAAATATATATATTCATATATATCATCTATATGTCCATATATACATGGAAAAATATCAGATGTATTCTGCAAAACACCAAAAAACGGAATACGTTGTTTTCAGCAAGCGGAAGCAGGATGTCAAGCCATAAGTATAGTGTTACCTGAAAGTGATCTGAAAATACTTTCCTAATTCCTCGGTAGTATAGTGGTTAGTATCCCCGCCTGTCACGCGGGAGACCGGGGTTCGATTCCCCGCCGGGGAGGCCTTTTGCTTCTGCACTGCGGTGGCAAATGCAAAGCTGACCAAACGATACCTCATTGATTGGAATTAAATAAGCTTTGTAGCGTATATAACTAATGTGCATGTATATCGGAAAGGAAAAAGTAAACATTAAAGGTTAATAGACGAGGTAAATGTAAAAAGATAATGGGTTAATGACCACAGGAACCACATTAATTTCACATGTACAAAAAACTGAAGCCGTATCTAAGGGTCTTCATAATGAAAACCTTACTGCCCTTATTTCCTATGATTTCGGACATTGTCACCATCACGTTTGCAAACCAAAAGACATACAAGCATCAGTTTTTTTTTTTTTTTTTTTTTTTTTTTATACATGCGAAATTAATGTGGTTCATGCGATCATTTACCTTATTATTTTCTTGCCTATTACCTTTATGTTTACTTTTTTCCTTTCCTATTACATGCAATTAGTTATATACGTTACAAAGCTTATTTAATCCAGCGCTGCTGAGCTAGCGTTTGGTCAGCCTTTGCCTTTGGCGGTGCATCTGCCTTGCATTTGCCACCGCAGTGCAGAAGCAAAAGGCCTCCCCGGCGGGGAATCGAACCCCGGTCTCCGCGTGACAGCGGGGATACTAACCACTATACTACCGAGGAATCGGTAAATATATTTAGGTTACTTTCAGGTAACACTATGCTTATAGTTTGACATCCTGCTTCCGCTTGCTGAAAACAACGTACTCCGTTTCTTGATGCTTTGCATCAGAGATATTTTCCATGTATAATGGACAAACACACACACATATATATGTGTGTGTGTGTCCATAGACACATTGTAAATAACGCATGCGAGCGCGCGCACACACACATATATGTATGTTATAAATACATATACATGTATATGATATATATATATGAGTCTGTTTGTGTGTCCGTGCATGGCTATATGTCTATATATATGTATATGTGTGTTATATTTGTCATGCCATCTCCTGCTATCCATCTATATGTATGTAATATATATTACTTCCTGGTTCACTGTTCACGTGAACTGTTCCATCCATCATGACCTACAGTATCTATGCCTAATATATAGAGTGAAAGGCCTACCTCATGATGTGAAGGATTCCTTCGGACTCTCGAGATTTTCCTCCAACTGCTTCACTTTTTTTTTTTTTTTTTTTTTTTAAATTTCTTTGGTACAAGCGAAATTAAATGTGGTTCATGCGGTCATTTACTCATTATCCTTTTACATTTTCCTTGCCTATTAACCTTTGACTTTTAATCTTTCGTTTCCTATTTACATGCACCTTATTTATATCCGCTACAAAGCTTATTTAAAAGCTCTGAGCTAGCGTTCGGTCGCCTTACCTTTGCGGTGCATCTGCCTTGCATTTGCACCGCAGTGCAGAAGCAAAAGCCTCCCCGGCGGGAATCAAACCCCGGTCTCCACGTGACAGGCGGGGATACTAACCACTATACTACCGAGGAATCGGTAAGTTCTTTCAGTTCACTTTCAAGTAACACTATGCTATGGTTTGACATCCTGCTTCCGCTTATGGAAAACAACGTATTCCGTTTCTTGGTGTTTTGCAGAATACAGCAGAGACATTTTTTCATGTATATATGGACATATATACATATGTGTGTATGTGTGTGTGTCTATAGACACATAGTAAATAACGCATGCGAGAGCGCACACACATATATGTATGTATATATACATTACACATACATGTATATGGTATATATATATATATATATATATATATATATATATATATATATATTAATGTGTGTGTGTGGTGTGTGTGTGTGGTGTGTGTGTGTGTGTGTGTGTGTGTCTGTTTGCGTTCCGTGCATGCCTATATGTCTATATATAAATGTATATGTGTTATATTTGTCATACCATCTATGCTATATCTATATGTATGTATATATAATATACTTCCTAGTTCACTGTTCACGTGAACTGTTCCATCCATCATGACCTACAGTATCTATGACCTAATATACAGAGTGAAAGGCCTACTTCATGATGCGAAGGATTCCATCGGATCTATTTTCCTAAAAAGTGTCATATGTCGTGGTATTCTTATGTCAACTGGCTGAGGCACAGGTTATCCTTTCCTTTATGCCTACTGTTATCAGCTGCATGAGACTCCTGTTCACCACTACCTATGATTAAAGAAACGCTTTCTCACCTTCCCCTATCTTCTTCAGTTTTTTTTTTCTTATTCGTGATAAAGGTATTCGTGATGTAAACCTTGAGCTTCCTCTCATTTCGGACATTGTCACCCTCACGCATGCATTTTAAGAGATATAGGGTGGCAAAGTTGCGGACCACCTCCCTCGCTGCATGGGACGCCCCTATGTACGTTAGTTTTTTTTTTTTTTTTTTTTTTTTTGGGGGGGGGTTCGTGATGAGCACCTGATTGCCCTTGTTTCCCATGATTTCGGACATTATCATATCACGCATGCAAACCAAAATACATTGGGTGACAAATCTATCGGACTTTTGACCTCCAACGGCTTTTTTTTTTTTTTTTTTTTTTTTTTACATGTGAAATTAATGTGGTTCTCGTGGTCATTTACCCTTTATCCTTTTACATTTTCCTTGCCTATTACCCTTTGACGTTTAATCTTTCGTTTCCTATATACATGCACATTAGTTATATACGCTACAAAGCTTATTTAATTCCAATCAATGAGCTGGCGTTTGGTCAGCCTTTGCCTTTGGCGGTGCATCTGCCTTGCATTTGCCACCGCAGTGCAGAAGCAAAAGGCCTCCCCGGCGGGAATCGAACCCCGGTCTCCCGCGTGACAGGCGGGGATACTAACCACTATACTACCGAGGAATCGGTAAGTACTTTCAGTTCACTTTCAGGTAACACTATGCATATGGTTTCCTTGACATCTGCTTCCGCTTGCTGAAAGACCGAATTCAATTTCTTGGTGTTTTGCAGAATACAACAGTGATATTTTTCCATTTATATATGTATATATATAGGTATATGAACACAGATGTAATCATATATATATATATATATATATATATATATATATATATATATATATATATGTGTGTGTGTTGTGTGTGTGTGTGTGTGTGTGTGTGTGTGGTGTGTGTGTTTGTGTGTGTCTGTTATGTTTGTGTATGTTTGTTTGTGGATGCATATCTATGTCTATATATTTTTTAAATGTTTGTTTTACATTTGACATGCCATCTCCCTATTTATCCGTCTGTATATCTGTATAACACACACATACTTCATGCTTCACTGTTCACGTGAATTGTTTCCACTCATTATGGCCAAAAGTGTATGGCCTATACAGAGTGAAAAGCCCTACTTCCATATGTAAAGAATTCTTTTCGACTCTCTCTCGAGAGTCCTAGAAAGTGTGATAATATATTTAGTCAACTAACTGGGGCAGAGGTTTCTCCTTTATTCCTACTGTTATCAGCTTGAGACTCCGTGTTTAGGATGACTGAAGAAGTGCTTTCCCCCTAACTGCTGGGACTGCGCCCTTATCTGCTCCTTTTTTCTGCAAAAGCCTTCATGATGAACACCTGACTGCCCTTGAGCTTCCTATGATATCGGACATCATCACCATCGCAACAGGTGGCGGACCGTATGATGGTGTCCCAAGGGTCACTGGTTTCTTGCAAAGACTTATTATCGGGACAAAAGCAGTCGAACTCCTTGGCAAGGCTGAGTCACTCCCGAAGGATCTGCGGCTCTGGTCCTGGTAGTCCAGTCTGCCTTCATCACTGCTTTGATGCAGTACTTTTCATCAACGGTTTCAGTCAGATGACAGACCTCGACATAATGCATTGGACCTATTGAGAAGAATGAGTATTCTTTCCAATTGAGCTATCTATTCATCAACTGTAGTATGGGCATATTCTAGTTTTTTTTTTTTTGCAACTCATTTATTGGTCTGCTGGAATGATGGCAATAATCTCTGTGGTTCATCATCATTCTGTGAAGAACGGCAGTAAGCGATCTGTGTCGCTCTGTGAACAGCGGCTGCATAACCCTTATTTTGCACCAGTGGCAAAAGGCGAGCGTGGCGCGTGGTGGGGAAGCAGCTTGTAGTTAATAGAGTTTTAGAAGGGAAATAAAAAAAAAAAAAAAAAAAATTAACCACGGAAGGAATGATCATGCAGAGGAATCTGTAAGCGAAACACACACGCTCACGCGCACACACACATGTATATGATATATAATATATGTATATGACTAGTGTATAAGTATTAAATATAAAAAAGTGAAAACATAATATATATATAATGTGTATGTATATATATATAGATATATCTATTTCTATATATATATGCATGTATTTATGTATGTATAGATATAGATATATATATTATATGTATCTGTCCTGTCGTGTAGAATAGTGTATATAGTTAAAAACAGACAACCGCATAGTCACACAGAAAGAAATTGGCTTTTCTTCACACATATTGACGAAAAAGCCCCCCGGCGAAGAATCGAATCGGTTTCATTCTTTTGTACATGTGAAAGAAATATGGTTCATTCGGTTACTTGCCCATTATCTTTTTACATTTACTTTGCCCATTTACATTTACCTTGTCATATTCTTATTTACAGGTACGTTAATGATATAGACTACAAAGCTAATTTAGCTGAAAGCCCTGTGTTCCCTAGTGCATGTTAAGTTAACGTTTGGTCAGCCCTTTGCCTTTGGCGGTGCATCTGCCTTGCATTTGCCACTGCAGTGCAGAAGCAAAAGGCCTCCCCGGCGGGAATCGAACCCGGTCTCCGCGTGACAGGCGGGGATACTACCACTATACTACCCGAGGAATCGGTAAGTACTTTCAGTTCACTTTCAGGTAACACTATGCTTATGGTATAATTGACATCCTGCTTCAGTTTGCTATATACAATGTATTCCATGTCTTGGTGTTTTGCAGAATATACAGCAGTGATATTTTTCCATGAAGATGGACATATAGATAGGTAGATGATGTGACAGAAGTATGGTACATATATACTTTATCTATTCATAAATACGAAAGTATTATATAAACCAAGGTAAATACGCATATATATAATATATATATATATATATATTATATATATTTATGTATATATATATAGTGTTGTGTATCCGCCGTGTGTGCATTTGTGTGATTTACTATATAATATATATATTATATATATATGCATATATATATATATATATATATATATATATATATATATATATTTATAATGAACCATTACGTCTGTCATTCCATCTGCCTACATGTCTATGAATTTATTATATACATATAGAATATATATATATGATATATATGATTTATAAGCGTGCATTATATATATGATTTATAAATATATATGATATATATGTATATACATAAAATTGTATATATTATAAACACAACATATATGAATATGTCTATATATTATATGTATATATATACATATGATATCATATGCATATGCTTTATATATGTGTGTGTGTAATGCCAAGGATTTAGTGACCATGATTGCTGAGAATAATGTACTTATCATAAAGAAATATAAATAATTCGTGCATCTCTATAAATTCTACGAAGAAGCAAAAAATGAGCCTTCTCCACTCCTTTTTTAATTTTCCTTATTCCATCATTTCCTTTCTCTTTGCATATTTTCCATCATACACAAAAATCAGTTAATTTGTTGCTGTTCACTGATATATGTGATGGCAAGTTTCGCCAAGGTCCTGTTGCAGCTTTCATTTCATTGGCTTCCCTCAGTTATAGAGCAGACTCATCTATTCAATAATCAGATGCTTACACTGTGTCTGTGCTGCCTTTACCACTCCAGCTTCCAGATATGACTTTACTAGCTTGATAGCAGTTGGAGGGCCTGTTTAAAGAATAACAGTCCCGATGGTAGCAAAGTAGTTCCTGTTCACTTTTTCAGACCTGTTCCAAATATGAATAAGTGTCTATGGTCTGTATATACATTTTATAGAGTGAAAAGGCCTACTCCATTATGTAAAGAATTCCTTCGGACTCTCTCGATATCTTCTTTCAAAGAGTGATATCTCGTGGATTCTTATGTCAACTGAGACAGGTTCTCCCTTCCTTTAAGCCTACTGTTATCAGCTGCATGAAACTACGCTACCCTACCGCCTGAAGAAGTGCTTACCCATCTCCCTCGCGCATGGGACGCCCCTATCTACTCCAGTTATTTTTCTTGTTAAGGTTTTCATGTGAGCACTTGATTGCCCTTGAGTTTCCTATGATTTCGGACTTTATTATCATGTATGCAGGCTAAGAGACATTGGGTGCAAAGCTACCGAACGTTTGACCTGCAACGGCTTCAGTTTTTTGTACATGTGAAATTAATGTGATTCTTATGGTTCATTTACTCATTATCCTTTTACATTTTTCTTGCCTATTGCCCTTTGACGTTTAAATCTTCTTTTCCTATATACATGCACATTAGTTATATACGCTACAAAGTTATTTTATTCGCAAGCTCTGAGCTAACGTTGGTCAGCCTTTTCCCTTTGGCGTGCATCTGCCTTGCATTTGCCACCGCAGTGCAGAAGCAAAAGGCCTCCCCGCGGGGAATCGAACCAAACGGTCTCCCGCGTGCAGGCGGGAATTAGCTACACCTATACTTCCGAGGAATCAACAGTACTTTCAGTTCACTTTCAGGTAACACTATGCTTATAGTTTGACATCTGCTTCCGCTTGCTGAAAACAACGTATTCCGTTTCTTGGTGTTTTGCAGAAATACAGCAGAGATATTTTTCCATGTATATATATGACACACACACACCACACACATATATATGTGTGTGTGTCTATAGACACATAGTAAATAACGCATGCGAGCGCGCACACACACACACATATGTATGTATACATTACACATATACATGTATATGATATATATATGTGTCTGTTTGTGTGTCGTGCATGCCTATGTCTATATATATGTTATATGTGTGTTATATTTGTCATGCCATCTACCTGCTTATCCATTCTATATTGTATGTATATATACTAACTATATTATATACTTCCTAGTTCATGTTCACGTGAACTGTTTCATCCATCATGACTAAAGTATTATGGCCTAATATACAGAGTGAAAGGCCTACTTCATGAATGTGAAGGATTCTTCTTCTCTCGAGACTTTCTCCAACTGCTTTTTTTTTTTTTTTTTTTTTTTTTTTTTTTTTTTATTTTCTTTGGTCAAGCGAATTAAGTGGGCGCGATGGTCATATTTATCATTTATCCTAATCTTACATTCCTTATATTAACCTTTGACTTTTAATCTTTCGTTTCCTATTTACAATGCACCTTATTTATATCCGCTACAAAGCTTATTTAAAAGCCCTGAGCTAGCGTTCGACAGCCCTTGCCTTTGGCGGTGCATCTGCCTTGCACATTTGCCACCAAGAGAAGGGAAAGCCTCCCCGGCGGGGAATCGACCACGGTCCCCGCTGACACGGGGATAATAAACCCACTACTACCCTACGCGAGGAATCGTTAAGTACTTTCAGTTCACTTTCAGGTAAACACTATGACCTTATGTTTGACATGCTGCCTACTTCCGCTTGCACTGAACAACGTATTCCGTTTCTTGGTGTTTTGCAGAGATACAGCAGAGACATTTTTCATGTATATATGGACATATATACACATATGGTGTATGTGTGTGTGTATAGACACATAGTAAATAACGCATGCGACGCGCGGCACACACATATATGTTGTATACATATACATTACACATACATGTATATAATAATGTATTATATATATATATATATGATATATATTTATATATATTATATAATATATTAATATATATGTGTGTGTGTGTGTGTGTGTGTGTGTTGTGTGTGTGTGTGTTGTGTGTGTCTGTTTGCGTTCCGTGCATGCCTATATGTCTATATATAAATGTATATGTGTTATATTTGTCATACCATCTACATGCTTATCCATCTATATGTATGTATATATAATATACTTCCTAGTTCACTGTTCACGTGAACTGTTCCATCCATCATGACCTACAGTATCTATGGCCTAATATACAGAGTGAAAGGCCTACTTCATGATGTGAAGGATTCCATCGGATCTATTTTCCAAAAAAGTGTCATATGTCGTGGTATTCTTATGTCAACTGCTGCTGAGCACAGGTTATCCTTTCCTTTATGCCTACTGTTTATCAGCTGCATGAGACTTCCTGTTCACCCACTACCTATGAATAAAGAAACGCGTTCTCACCTTCCCCCTATCTTCAGTATTTTCTTTTTCTTTTTCGTGATAAAGGTCTTCATGATGCAAACTTTGAGCTTCCTATCATTTCGGGCATTGCCACCATCACGTATGCATGTTAAGAGATAGGGTGGCAAAGTTGCCGGACCACCTCCCTCGCTGCATGGGACGCCCCTATCTCTTATTATTATTATTATTATTATTATTATTTTTTGGGGGGGGGGAGGTTTTTCGTGATGAGCACCTGATTGCCCTTGTTTCCCATGATTTCAGACATTATCACATCACGCATGCAAACAAGATACATTGGGTGACAAATCTACCGGACTTTTGACCTCCCAACTGCTTCATTTTTTATTTTTTATTTTTTCTCTGTGTGTGTGTACAAGAAATTAATGTGATTCATGCGGTCATTTACCCATTATCCTTTTACATTTTCCTTGCCTATTAACCATTGACTTTTAATCTTTAGTTTCCTATTTACATGCACCTTATTTATATCCGCTACAAAGCTTATTTAAAGCCCTGAGCTAGCGTTTGGTCAGCCTTTGCCTTTGGCGGTGCATCTGCCTTGCATTTGCCACCGCAGTGCAGAAGCAAAAGGCCTCCCCGGCGGGAATCGAACCCCGGTCTCCGCGTGACAGGCGGGATACTAACCACTATACTACCGAGGAATTGGTACTAACATATGGTAGGAATATGAACCTTATTTTCATATTTATAAGAGTCATGATTCTATAGTAGGGATTTCCGTTGAATAGTCATTTACAAACAATAAACAGTGCCTGAGGCATCAGATAAGTAGAATAAGTATGCGTATTCAGGTATGTGCTTATGGTTTAATTGACATCCTGCTTCCGCTTGCTGAGAACAATGTATTCCATTTCTTGGTGTTTTGCAGAATACAGTGGTGATATTTTTCCATGTATAATTGGGCATATAGATGATATACATACATGTATATAATGTATTACACACACACACACACACACACACACACACACACACACACACACACACACACACACACACACACACACACACACACACATATATATATATACATAATATATATATATAATGCTATATATATATGTATATATACATATGTATAATATATATATATATATTATATATATATAATATATATATATATATATATATATATATATATAATATATATATATGTATGTATGTATGTGTGCGTGTGTGTATCTATAGACAGAAAGTAAATAAAGCATGCACGCACGGGCGAGCGCACGCGTACACACATATGTGTGTATGTATACATTACAAATATGTATATTATATATATATATGTATATCTATCTATCTATCTATCTATCTATCTATCTATCTATCTATCTATCTATCTATCTATATATATATATATATATATATATATATATATATATGTGTGTGTGTGTGTGTGTGTGTGTGTGTTGTGTGTGTGTGTGTGTGTGGTTTTGGTGTGTGCGTGCATGCTTATATGTCTATATATATGTATATTTGTGTTACATTTGTAATGCCATCTACCTGCTTATCCATCTTTATCCATAAAAATATGTAATATATATATAATATACTTCCTGGGTCACAGTTCATGTGAACTGCTCCATCCATCATGACCAAAAGTGTCTGTGGCCTCATATACAGAGTGAAAGGCCTACTTCATTATGAAAAGAATACCTTCGGACTCCCCGAGATCCTCCTGGAAAGTGTCTGTGAGAACATTTCGTGTTATTCTTTTGTCAACTGGCAGAGAAAGAGGTTCTCCCTTTATGCCTTCTGTTATCAGCTGCATGCGACTCCCTTTTCACCCGCTACCGAAGCCTAAAGAAGGGCTTAACATCCTCACTGTGAAAGCCTTTATGTTGAGAACCTAACTGTGCTGGCGCAGCGGCAAGGTGCTGGTCTGTCAATCTTGCGGACCTTCGTTCAATCCCACGCCCGGCCAGTGAGTGGTAACCCCATCCATTCCTTGCACACAAGGGGGGAGATTTGGGCACAATAAAACAGACAGCATGTCACAGCAAAAAAAAAAAAAAAAAAAACTATGATATCGGACATGATCACCGTCACAACAGGTGGCGGAGCGTACGAAGGTGTCCCAAGGGTCACTGGTTTCTTGCAAAGGCTTACTGTCGGGGCAGACGCAGATCCCGAAGGGTCCGCGGCTCTGGTCCTGGTAGTCTAGTCTTAACTGGATGAACTGAATCTATTGGGAAGAATGAGTTTAATTTAATTTCCAACTGAGCTATCTACTCATCTACTCTAGTATGGGCATATAACTCATTTTTTTGTCTGTTGGAATGATGGTAATAACCTTTGGTGTTGTCAAAAGCATGAAAATAAGCAATTTGCGTCGCTCTAAACAGCAGTTGCATAACTCTTGTTTGGCACCAATGACACAAGAGGGGTGGGGGGGGCGGCGTGATGGGGCAGGAAGGGAAATTTGAAAAATGTTTAAACCATCAACCACAGAAGGAATGATCATAAAGAGGGATATCTGGGCGACACACACATACACGCGCGCGCGCATATGCATACATGTGTATATATATGTATGTATAAGTGGGCGTAAAGTATATAACAAGTGTGAATACAAATGCTTATACACGTCACATGTGTTATACAGTCATGTATATATATATATATATATATATATATATATATATATATATATAATATATATATATATATATATTCATTCACCCTGGCGTGTAGAACAGTGTATATCTTCTTTAAATCAGACAACAGAAAGAAATTGGCTTTCTTCACACATCCTTTCCCGTTGTCGGGACTTTTGCTCTGCATTACACCACTACAACTGACGAAAAGTCCCGGCGAGGAATCGTATCGGTTTCATTCTTTTGTATATGTAAATGTCGGTAATGCGGTCATGTGCCCATTATCTTTTCGTTTCCAAATTTACACATATATTAGTGATATACTACGAAACTAATCTACTTGAACGCCCTGTGTCCCCTTAGCGCATGCTGAGCTAGCGTTTGGTCAGCCTTTGCCTTTGGCTGTGCATCTGCCTTGCATCTGCCACCGCAGTGCAGAAGCAAAAGGCCTCCCCGGGGGAATCGAACCCCGGTCTCCCGCGTGACAGGCGGGGATACTAACCACTATACTACCGAGGAATTGGCATTTGAAGATGGTAGGAATATGAAACTTATTTTCACAGTATATTTATAAGAGAGTTATAATTCTATAGTAGGGGCTTGCGTTGAATACCCATTTACAAACAATAAACAGCATACGTATATGTGTTTATATATATATATATATATATATATATATATATAATATATATAATATATAAAATATATATACAGAATTGAAACAGTTTCATATTGCACAACCAGTAAAGTTATCTCCATAATGAGAAGGTTTACATGATAAAAGGTCTTCCCATTTATCGATGTTTCAGTGATATCTATTCTAAATATCTCTTATCACAAAAGGAGGCCATTGTATTTTATAACTATATAATTGTTACCAAAATAGTAACAACCGCCGAAGCTTTCAGAACTGATAAAGTGATTCATCTGATACAAACCATCAACAATTATAAAACGAGAGATAATGTCCCACAGATTTACAGCTTACGATACATACTAATATTTATATCCTCGCGTGCTATAATGATTTTGCTGTTATCAGGTATTTGCTTGTGAAAGTCAGAGCAGCAAGCATAACAATTTGTTCTTCGATATAATTTCAAGAACAGTGGCTGAAAGGAAGAGAAAGAAATATCTTGATATGATAATAATTTTCATAATAATGTCAATGATAATTAAAAATGAAAAACGAGTTATAATTATCATGAAAATAATGATTATAATAATAGCAATACTAATGATAACGATGATAATGATAATAATGATAATGATATTCATAATGATAATGATTATAAACATGATAAAACCAATCATAATAATAATAGGAAGAAGAATGATAATAATAACGTTTCTAATACTAGCAATAAAGATTAAAGTCATAGTGTAAAAAAAAACGATATGAAAACATATAACTCACAGTTAACAAACTGCTTGCAACAAAAATCCTCTGGCCACAATGGACTCGTAACTTCCTTGCAAGACAGATAAGGCCCAGCGGAGTCAAAACCCGTCGACCTCCCTCACTGCAACAGCACTCTGCAAGCTGCAGGAATGAAGTAACGACCAGATCTAATGCATGCGAATAGATATGGCGGAGTAGATAAAGTAGGACTCAGAGACATGGCGGAGGAAGTGCGGCTGTAAAATGGAAGAGCGGAAAAAGTAGTTTTATGATTATTTTTGGTATGATAAAAATAGTGATAATGATGATAATGATCATAGTAATGATGATGGTGAGGAGTGAAAGGAGAAGAAAGAAGACAAAGAAGAGGAAGATGAGAAAGATGTGGGAGAAGAGCAAGAATACTTTCTCTTTCTGGTGATATATATATATATATATATATATATATATATATATATATATATATATATATATATACATACATGTATATATCTACATATATATGTAGATATGTATATATATATGTATTTGTGTGTATATGTACATATATATACACACACATACATATATAGATACATACACACACACACCACACACACACACACACATATATATATATATATATATATATATATATATATATATATATATATATATATATATATATATATGTATGCATATATTTATATGTGTGTTTATATATATATATATATATATATATATATATATATATATATATATATATATATGTCTATATGTGCGTGTGTGTGTGGGGAGGGGGTGATATTTCTTAACTGCACATAATGAATACCTTTCTCTATAGCGTCGAGGCATCAGTTTACTCGTACCAGTTCTTACACGAGCAGTCTGGAGATAGAGTCCGGGGAGGAGGCTAATGAGGCGTGGAAGGGAAGCAAGAACCGGCAACGGGGCAGTCCTAGGCTTTCAAACGTTCTGCATTAGCCCCGCCCTAAAACCACGCCCCCCTATCTTCTTTACCTCCCAACCTGAAACTGTAATTAGGTTTTTATTTACCATGAAAGATTATGACACAATGGATATTCTGTGAATCACATTCTCACACACACGCACACATTTGTATATTTATATACCTATATTTGCATATATGTGTGTGTGTGTGTGGATCTATGTATGTATGTATGTATATGTGTGTGTATGAGTGTGTGTTTGTGTGTGTGTGTGTTTGTATCATATGTGTATGTGGAAATATAAAAAAATCAAAAAATAAAGCGGATGAAGAGAAAAGCTGTTTCATTCGTCTGGCAGGAACAGTAGCGCGTTTTTGCGAGGCAAGTTTACGACTTCTGTCTTGCTCGACGCTTGGCAACGCCATTTTCCAGATTCTATCCGTGGAAATGGAATTTTTTCGGTAGTTACGACCGTGGTATAGATATGGTGCCCAAACAACATTTTATATTACCTTCAGACTGACAATTTTTCACTTATTGCCTTCCTGATAACTTTAACCAACCGTAAGACATTTTCCTTTAGCATTACTGTGAGCGATAGACAACGAATGCTTTTAGAATCATTGCTTACACGGCCATTAATATTGATTGTCAAATGATAAATTTCCCATGAGAAGGACCAGAATAAGTTGGCATACCAAAAGCAATCTAGATTTTATCCATATAACGTCAACCTTAGCTGGGGGACCAAGAGGAGGTTCTCAATAATATAAATTTCCATAAGCCTTTCTCACGCCAATACCCTAACCTCCCCATAATGGATATTAATGGCGAAACACTCTCCTTGACAAAGCCACGGGTCTTTTTTGCTATACGTTTGGTCCTGAAAGTTCTAACTCATGCATACATCCCCTTGCAAATATCTACCACTCATGCAAATATCTTTTGGCGCCGAAGCCCTGGCCATGCAAAAAGTGGCCTTCCTTCGCCGGCGGAAACCTACCGCGCTCCGCCACAACGTTGAAAAGGTCACACTTGTATTAATTGAGGCGTGGTGGCGCTGTGTGAAGGATATACTAGAGGGAGAGAGAACAGGAATATACTGCAGAATTTTCCTGTTACTGTTCTTCTCAGGTATGAGGAAAAGGCCTCCCCGGCGGGGAATCGAACCCCGGTCTCCCGCGTGACAGGCGGGGATACTAACCACTATACTACCGAGGAATTGGCTTAATAAGTTGGTATGAATATGAACCTTATTTTCCCGGTACATCTATAAAAGGGTAGTGATTTTTTTTTAGTAAGGGCTTGTGTTGAATACTCACTTACAAACAACAGAGTCTAAACAAGGCATCACATAAGTAGAGTAAGCAGAAAATTAATCATATATGAAAGCCTGAATATTTCAATAGTGTGACTAAGTTTACTCCTCTAACAAAGGGCCTGCCCCTAGGATGGCCTGAAGTACCGTTGGTTATTTTCAAGTCTGACCAGTCTGAAAAGTGATTAGTGAAAGTAGATGTAGAAAGTAATAAAAACAACAACAATAATAATAATAATAAGAATGCCATTCCGACGTATGTGTCTACACTTCTATTTCTTGTCGGCCTTAAACAAAATGTTTAGATCCATCCCCCGTCAAAAAGTTCATAAATCAAACCTAATGACTCAGATTTTGTGTTGAATATGACGCAATGGTCTCTGTATATCCACATGTATATGTGTATATACCCATACATAGAAATATAAATACACATACCCACACACACATACATATCGGCCTCATTTTCTTTTTTAGGCAATGAAGCTAAAGATAAATTCAAAATTTACTTCTATGGGTATCTTCCTCCTCAACGAATGGTACCAGAGGCAGACAAAGTTCAGCGTGCAGAACTAAAAGCAAGATCGAGAACACAAATTTGAAGTTATCTCTATATGAAGGATGGAATATA
>NW_020872325.1:677843-702843 GCF_003789085.1 Penaeus vannamei | reverse complement strand
CTGAAGTGAACGCCTGTTATTACCGATTCCTCGGTAGTATAGTTAGTCCGTTCTGGGGAACGGGAGTCCGGGGTGGTTTCCCGCCTGCACGGGGAGGCCGGCAGTTTGCAGATTACCCAAATGCAAGGCTGGGAACCCAAGGGCCTGTTCGCCTATCAGCGGTTTGATAATATACCCGCATAAAGATGTGCCGCTAAACAGAAAATAAACGATCAATAGCTAAAGAGAGAGAGAAATGTATGGGGGATATCTAAAGTCTGCGGTAGCTTAATTCACATGTAAAGTAGAGACAGAAGAGGAGAGAGAGAGAGAAATGTATTGGGGGATATCAAGTCCGGTAGCTTTGTATGCTGCAAGCCATGGTGATTAGCATAGGAAGTCAAGTGCAGTAAGGTTTTCATTATGAAGGAGTAAATAGTGGCATCCATGCAGCGGGGGAGGTGGAAGGACTTCAGGCATCGGTAGCGGTGAACACAGTCTCCTGCAGCTGATAGCAGGAGGCAAAATATCTGCCTCAGCCAGTTGACATCAGAAAATAACACGAGATATTATCACAGATACCTTTCTAGGAGGAGAGAGGTCCGAAGGAATCCTCCTCACATGATAAAATAGGCCTTTCACTCTGTGTAATAGGCAACAGAAACAGGACAGAACAAATACATATATATATTATACAATATGCCATAGTGTATATATGTGTATTGTCATCAGATAATACACATGTATGTATATGTATTATAGATGCATTATATATGTATTTATTATAAATTAATTTTATTACATATAGTATATGTATGTTATTATATATGTCCGTATATATTTTACATATATATGCACATACATATATGGGCAAATAGATAAATAGGCATAGGTAGCAGGTATATATATATATATATTATATTATATATATAATTAATATATCTGTGTGTGTGAACTTGCACATACACACACACATAAATACATATTATAATGTATGTGATATGTATGTCTCTGTGTGGTGCGCGCGTGTACACACCTTGTTTACTTCTGTCCATACATATATACATATATTACCATACATCTTTTAGGTCACCTACTTATCTATATGTCCATATATATGTGGGAAATGTCAAACTGCTTTCTGAAAAAAAAAAAAAAAAAAAAAAAAAAACACCAAGAGATGGAGTACGTTATTTACAGCAAGTGGAAGCAGGATGTCAAGGAAACCACAAGTATAGTGTTACCTGAAAGTGAACTAAAAGTACTTTACCAATTCCTCGTAGTATAGTGGTTAGTATCCCGCCTGTCACGCGGGAGACCGGGGTTCGATTCCCCGCCGGGGAGGCCTTTTGCTTCTGCCTCTGCACTGTGGTGGCAAATGCAAGCGCAGAATGCCAAAGGCTGACACGCTAGCTCAGCATGAACTAGGGGGACACAGGGGCGTTTCAGGTAGATTAGCTTTGTAGTCTATATCACTTCCGTACCTTTAAATAGGAAACGAAAGAGGTAAAGGTTGATGGGCAAGGTAAATGCAGAAAGATAATGGGTAAAATGACCGCATGAACCGCATTACTTCCACCTGTACAAAAGAATGAAACCGATTCGATTTCCTTCCGGTAGAGGCTTTTCGTCAGTTGTAGTGGTGTAATGCAGAGCAAAAAGTCCCGACAACAGGAAATGATGTGTGAAGGAAGCCAATTTCCTTCTGTTGTCTGATTTAAAGAAGATAATATACACGTCAGGGTGAACGAACATTTCTCTCTCTCTCTCTCCTCTCTCTCTCTTCTCTCTCTCTCTCTCTCTAATATATATATATATATATATATATATATATATATATAATAAATATATATAGTATCTAAATATATAAATCTATATATACATACATAAATACATTTATATATAAACATGTATATCTTTATATATACATGCACACATGTATATGTATGACATGGATAGCACCAAATTAGACTAATTTCCATTACAATTATATAATAAGATGTGACGTGTATAATAAGCATTTGTATATTACAATTGTTAAATGCTTATACGCACTAACTTATTACATACATATATATACACATGTATAGCATATATCTGGGTCCCTGGGCAAAAGGGTGAATTGGTTGTGCACAAATTTAAAAATTTCCGGTACACCCTTTCCCCCACCACCCCGCTTTGTGTCATTTGTGCCAAACAAGAGTTATGCAACTGCTGTTTAGAGCGAGCAGATCGCTTACTGCCGTTCTTGACAACCAAGAGATTTTTACCATCTAATTCCAACAGACCATAAAATGAGTTGCTAAGATGCCTAGAATTATGCCCATACTAGAGAATATAAGTAGATAGCTTAAATTGGAAATTAAACTCATTCTTCCAACAGATTCAGTTCATCCAAATCAGACTAGAACACCAGGACCAGAGCCGCGGACCCTTCGGGACCTGCGTCTCTCCCGAACAGTAAGCCTTTGCAAGAAACCAGTGACCCTTGGGACACCTTCGTACGTTCCGCTTACGCTTTTGTGATGGTGATTATGTCCGATATCATAGGATTTTTTTTTTTTTTTAAATTCCATTTGTTACAATGGATATTATTTGCTGTGGCATGCTTGTCTGTTTAATTTGCCCAAAATTTCCCCCTGTATGAAGGAATGGATGGTTTATCATTCACTGGCCGGGCGTGGGATTGAACGCAGGTTGCAAGATTGGTAAACCAGCACCTCACCGCTGCGCCAGCACAGTTAAGTTTTAAACTTAAAGGCTTTCGCAGTGAGGAAGTAAAGCCCTTTTTTAGGCATCGATAGCGGATGAAAAGGGAGTCTCCTGCAGCTGATAACAGAAGGAGCATAAAGGGAGAACCTCTTTGCCAGTTGACATAAGAGTAAACACAAAATGTTCTCACAGAAACTTTCCAGGAGGATCTCGAGAGAGTCCGAAGGAATTCTTTTCACACTGTATATGAGGCCATAGACACTTTTGGTCATGATGGATGGAACAGTTCACGTGAACTGTGAACTAGGAACTATATATTATATATATTACATATTTTTATGGATGAAGATGGATAAGTAGGTAGATGGCATTACATATGTAACACATATATACATATCTATAGACATATAAGCATGCACGCACACAAAACACACACACATCTATATATATATATATATATATACATATATATCATATACATATCTGAAATGTATACATACAGATATATGTGTGTATGCGTGTGCTCGCCCGTGCGTGCATGCTTTATTTACTTTCTGTCTATAGACACACACACACACAGCCACACATACATAAATAGCATATATATATATATATATATATATATATATATATATATACCGTTATATATATATATATATATATATATATATATATATATATATATTATATATATATATATATATATATATAATAATATATATATATATATATGTGTGTGTGTGTGTGTGTGTGTGTGGTGTGTGTGTGTGTGTGTGTGTGTGTACATATATATATATATATATACCATATATATATATATATATATATATATATATATATATATATATATACAGCATTATAATACATGTATGTATATCATCTATATGCCCATCTATACATGGAAAAATATCACCGCTGTATTCTGCAAATCACCAAGAAATGGAATACATTGTTCTCAGCAAGCGGAAGCAGGATGTCAATTAAACCATAAGCACACTGTTGCCTGAAAGTACGCATACTTATTCTACTTATGTGATGCCTCGTTTAGGCACTGTTTATTGTTTGTAAATGAGTATTCAACGCAACGCAAGAATTGTGACTTATATAAGTGCCGTGAAAATAGGCTTCATATTTCTACCATCTTTAAGTGCCAATTCCTCGGTAGTATAGTGGTTAGTATCCCGCCTGTCACGCGGGAGACCGGGGTTCGATTCCCGCCGGGGAGGCCTTTTGCTTCTGCACTGCGGTGGCAAATGCAAGGCAGATGCACCGCCAAAGGCAAAGGCTGACCAAACGCAAACTCAGGGCTTTTAAATAAACTGTAGCGTATATAAGTAAGGTGCATGTAAATAGGAAACGAAAGATTAAACGTCAAAGGGTAATAGGCAAGGAAATGTAAAAGGATAATGGGTAAATGACCGCATGAACAACATTAATTTCGCTTCTTAAATAAGAACGAAGAAGAAGAAGAAAAAAAAAGAAGTTGGAGGTCAAAAGTCTGGTAGATTTGTCACCCAATGTCTCTTGGTTTGCATACATGTTTATGTCCGAATCGTGGGAAACAAGGGCAATCAGGTGATCATGAAAAAACTTGCCCCCCCCCCCAAAAAAAAAAGTAATAATAATAAATAAATAAAATAAATAAAAAATAAGTTGATAGGGGTGTCCCTTGCAGCGAGGGAGGTGGTCCGGCAACTCTGCCACCCTACATCTCTTAACATGCATACGTGATGGTGACAATGTCCAAAATGAGAGGAAGCTCAAGGTTTACATCACGAATACCTTTATCACGAAAAAGAAAGAAGGAAATAAGAGGGAAGAAAATAGGGGAAGGTGAGAAAGCGCTTCTATATTCATAGGTAGCGGGTGAACAGGAAGTCTCATCCAGCTGATAACAGTAGGCATAAAGAAAGGAGTAACCTGTGCCTCAGCCAGTTGCAATAAGAATACCACGACNGAGTAGTGTTTTCTCGACTGTGTATAGTAGGGCTTATAAGATACCTAATTTGAGTGGAACGTATCCACCGTGACAGTGAAACCAAAGAACTACATTCATACACAATAACATATTAAACAATGTTATAAATTATATACATGCATACAATCACGATAGCACACCACACCACAACTCACACACACACAAACACATATATCATTATATATATACACACACACAACAAATACATAACTCAGGTAGGTTCGGCTACAACACACACAACAACCACACATACACACATCACACACACACAACCACACACACACACACATATATACAATATTATATATATATATATATATATATATATATATATATATATGTACATACATATGTGTACATTATATATTTTCATAAATAGTATATATGATATATATGTTATAGAGTATATATGTATGTATATCATATGTGTATGCATATATACATATGCATGTGTGAACAGACAGATGTATATATATGTATATATATATCTATATCTATATCTATCTATCTATCTATCTATCTATCTATCTATCTATCTATCTATCTATATATATTATATATATATATTGCATCTGTCAGTTAATCTACCTATTTATATGTCCATATATACTGGGAAAATATCACCGCTGTATTCTGCAAAACACCAAGAAACGTAATTCGTCGGTTTCAGGAAGTGGAAGTCGGAAGTCAAGTAAACCACAAGCATAGTGACACCTGAAAGTGAACGCCTGTTACTTACCGATTCCTCGGTAGTATAGTGGTTAGTATCCCGCCTGTCACGCGGGAGACCGGGGGGTTCGATTCCCCGCCGGGGAGGCCTTTTGCTTCTGCACTGCGGTAGCAAATGCAAGGCAGATGCACCGCCAAAGGCAAAGCCTGACCAAACGCCAAAGGGCTTGGAATTATATCAGCTTTATAGTATACCCGTATATAAATGATGTGCCTGTATACAGAAAACGAAATAGCTAATAGTGACTGCAAGAATCACATTAATTTCACATGTAAAAGAGAGAGAGAGAGAAGAGAGAGAGAGAGAAATGTATTGGGGGATATCAAGTCCGGTAGCTTTGCCACCCAATATCTCTTGGTTTGCAAGCGTGATGGTGATTATGTCCGATATCATAGGAAGCTCAAGTGCAGTAAGGTTTTCATTATGAAGGAGTAAATAGTGGCATCCCATGCAGCGGGGGAGGTGGATAAGGACTTCAGGCATCGGTAGCGGGTGAACACAGTCTCCTGCAGCTGATAGCAGGAGGCAAAATATCTGCCTCAGCCAGTTGACATAAGAATAACACGAGATATTATCACAGATACTTTCTAGGAGGAGAGAGTCCGAAGGAATCCTTCACATGATAAAATAGGCCTTTCACTCTGTATAATAGGCAACAGAAACAGGAACAAATACATATATACATACATACATATATGCACACACACACAACATATATATGTGTGTGTGTATTATATATTTTTTCATAGATAATACACATGTATGTATATGTATTATAGATGCATTATATATGTATTTTATTAATAATACATATATACGTATATAAGTATGTATATTATATATGTCCGTATATATTTACATATATATGCACATACATATATGGGCAAATAGATAAATAATAGGCAGAGAGCAGGTATATATATATATATATATATATATATATATATATATATATATATATATATCTGTGTGTGTGAACTTGCACACATACACACACATATAATACATATTATATGTATGTGATATGTATGTCTGTGTGTGCGCGCGTGTACACACCTTGTTTACTTCTGTCCATACATATATATATATATACCATTACATCTTTTAGGTCACCTTTATCTATATGTCCATATATATGTGGGAAATGTCAACGCTGCTTTCTGAAAAAAAAAAAAAAAAAAAAAACAACCAAGAGATGGAGTACGTTATTTACAGCAAGTGGAAGCAGGATGTCAAGGAAACCACAAGTATAGTGTTACCTGAAAGTGAACTAAAAGTACTTACCAATTCCTCGGTAGTATAGTGGTTAGTATCCCCGCCTGTCACGCGGGAGACCGGGGTTCGATTCCCCGCCGGGGAGGCTTTTGCTTCTGCACTGTGGTGGCAAATGCAAGGCAGATGCACCGCCAAAGGCAAAGGCTGACCAAACGCTAGCTCAGCATGAACTAGGGGACACAGGGCGTTCAGGTAGATTAGCTTTGTAGTCTATATCACTTCCGTACCTTTAAATAGGAAACGAAAGAGGTAAAGTTGATGGGCAAGGTAAATGCAGAAAGATAATGGGTAAATGACCGCATGAACCGCATTACTTCCACCTGTACAAAAGAATGAAACCGATTCGATTTCCTCCGGTAGAGGCTTTTCGTCAGTTGTAGTGGTGTAATGCAGAGCAAAAGTCCCGACAACAGGAAATGATGTGTGAAGGAAGCCAATTTCCTTCTGTTGTCTGATTTAAAGAAGATATACACGTCAGGGTGAACGAACATTTCTCTCTCTCTCTCTCTCTCTCTCTCTCTCTCTCTCTCTCTCTCTCTATATATATATATATATATATATATATATATATATATATGATATATATATATAATATATGTATATATATAATGTATATATATAAATGCATATAAATCTATATATATACATAAATACATTTATATATAAACATGTATATTTTATATATACATGCACACATGTATATGTATGACATGGATAGCACCAATTAGACTAATTTCCATTACATGATTGTATAACACATGTGACGTGTATAATAAGCATTTGTATTTACAATTGTTATATACTTTACGCACACTTATACATACATATATATACACATGTATGCATATATGCGCGCGCGCGGGTATGTGTCGCCTGACCATTCCTTCTGTGGTTATGGTTTAAAAAAATTTCAAATTTCCCTTCGTGCCCCACCACGCCGTACCCCCCCCCCCTCTTGTGTCATTGGTGCCAAACAAGAGTTATGCAACTGCTGTTTAGAGCGACGCAGATCGCTTACTGCCGTTCTTGACAAAACCAAAGATTTTTACCATCATTCCAACAGACCATAAAATGAGTTGCTAAGATGCCTAGAATATGCCCATACTAGAGTATATAAGTAGATAGCTTAATTGGAAATTAAACTCATTCTTCCCAACAGATTCAGTTCATCCAAATCAGACTAGACTACCAGGACCAGAGCCGCGGACCCTTCGGGACCTGCGTCTCTCCCGACAGTAAGCCTTTGCAAGAAACCAGTGACCCTTGGGACACCTTCGTACGTTCCGCTACCTTTTGTGATGGTGATTATGTCCGATATCATAGGATTTTTTTTTTTTTTTAATTCCATTTGTTACAATGGATATTATTTGCTGTGGCATGCTGTCTGTTTAATTTGCCCAAATTTCCCCCTGTGTGCAAGGAATGGATGGGGTTATCATTCACTGGCCGGGCGTGGGATTGAACGCAGGTCTGCAAGATTGGTAGACCAGCACCTCACCGCTGCGCCAGCACAGTTAAGTTTTAAACTTAAAGGCTTTCGCAGTGAGGAAGTAAAGCCCTTTTTTAGGCATCGATAGCGGATGAAAAGGAGTCTCCTGCAGCTGATAACAGAGGCATAAAGGGAGAACCTCTTTGCCAGTTGACATAAGAGTAACACAAAATGTTCTCACAGAAACTTTCCAGGAGGATCTCGAGAGAGTCCGAAGGAATTCTTTTCACACTGTATATGAGGCCATAGACACTTTTGGTCATGATGGAT
Organism: Penaeus vannamei; assembly: GCF_003789085.1. Classification (NCBI taxonomy): domain Eukaryota; kingdom Metazoa; phylum Arthropoda; class Malacostraca; order Decapoda; family Penaeidae; genus Penaeus; species Penaeus vannamei. The sequence continues at coordinate 694,410 of NW_020872325.1, read as the reverse complement.
GGAACAGTTCACGTGAACTGTGAACTAGGAACTATATATTATATATATTACATATTTTTATGGATGAAGATGGATAAGTAGGTAGATGGCATTACATATGTAACACATATATACATATCTATAGACATATAAGCATGCACGCACACACAAACACACACACATATTATATATATATATATATATACATATATATTCATATACATATCTGAAATGTATACATACAGATATATGTGTGTGTATGCGTGTGCTCGCCCGTGCGTGCATGCTTTATTTACTTTCTGTCTATAGACACACACACACACAGCCACACATACATAAATAGCATATATATATATATATATATATATATATATATATATACCGTTAATATATATAATATATATATATATATATATATATATATATATATATATATATATATATATTATATATATATATTATATATATATATATGTGTGTGTGTGTGTGTGTGTGTGTGTGTGGTGTGTGTGACATATATATATATATATATATACCATTATATATATATATATATATATATATATATATATATATATATTATATACATGTATGTATATCATCTATATGCCCATCTATACATGGAAAAATATCACCGCTGTATTCTGCAAATCACCAAGAAATGAATACATTTTCTCAGCAAGCGGAAGCAGGATGTCAATTAAACCATAAGCACACTGTTGCCTGAAAGTACGCATACTTATTCTACTTATGTGATGCCTCGTTTAGGCACTGTTTATTGTTTGTAAATGAGTATTCAACGCAACGCAAGAATTGTGACTTATATAAGTGCCGTGAAAATAGGCTTCATATTTCTACCATCTTTAAGTGCCAATTCCTCGTAGTATAGTGGTTAGTATCCCCGCCTGTCACGCGGGAGACCGGGGTTCGATTCCCGCCGGGGAGGCCTTTTGCTTCTGCACTGCGGTGGCAAATGCAAGGCAGATGCACCGCCAAAGGCAAAGGCTGACCAAACGCAAACTCAGGGCTTTTAAATAAACTGTAGCGTATATAAGTAAGGTGCATGTAAATAGGAAACGAAAGATTAAACGTCAAAGGGTAATAGGCAAGGAAATGTAAAAGGATAATGGGTAAATGACCGCATGAACAACATTAATTTCGCTTCTTAAATAAGAACGAAGAAGAAGAAGAAAAAAAAAGAAGTTGGAGGTCAAAAGTCTGGTAGATTTGTCACCCAATGTCTCTTGGTTTGCATACATGTTTATGTCCGAATCGTGGGAAACAAGGGCAATCAGGTGATCATGAAAAAACTTGCCCCCCCCCCCAAAAAAAAAAGTAATAATAATAAATAAATAAAATAAATAAAAAATAAGTTGATAGGGGTGTCCCTTGCAGCGAGGGAGGTGGTCCGGCAACTCTGCCACCCTACATCTCTTAACATGCATACGTGATGGTGACAATGTCCAAAATGAGAGGAAGCTCAAGGTTTACATCACGAATACCTTTATCACGAAAAAGAAAGAAGGAAATAAGAGGGAAGAAAATAGGGAAGGTGAGAAAGCGCTTCTATATTCATAGGTAGCGGGTGAACAGGAAGTCTCATCCAGCTGATAACAGTAGGCAAAAGAAAGGAGTAACCTGTGCCTCAGCCAGTTGCAATAAGAATACCACGACATATGACACGCTTTTTAGGAAAATCTCGAGAGGAATCCTTCACATCATGAAGCAGGCTTTTCACTTTGTATATTAAGCCATAGATACTATTGATCATGATGAATGGAACAATTCACATGAACAGTGAACTAGGAAGTATATTAGATATACAGACATATAGATGGATAAGCAGGTAGATGGCATGACAAATATAACACATATACATATATATATATATATATATATATATATAATATATATATATATATATATATATATATATTATATATATATATATATATAGACATATAGGCATGCACGGACACAAAAAACACAGACATACACACACACACACACACACACACACACACACATATATATGTATATATATATATCATATACATGTATATGTAATGCATACATGCATACACATATGTGTGTGTGCGCGCGCTCGCATGCGTTATTTACTGTGTCTATACACACACACACACACAAAATATATATATATATATTAATATATATTATATATATATATATATATATATATATATATATGTGTGGTGTGTTGTGTGTGTGTGTGTGTGTGTGTGTGTGTGTGTGTGTGTGTCCATATATACATGGAAAAATATATCTGCTGAATTATGCAAAACACCAAGAAACGGAGTACGTTGTTTTCAGCAAGCGGAAGCAGGATGTCAAACTATAAGCATAGTGTTACCTGAAAGTGAACTAAAAGTACTTACCGATTCCTCGGTAGTATAGTGGTTAGTATCCCCGCCTGTCACGCGGGGCCACAGAAACATAGTCATGGTGAGTTGAACAAACACATACATGCATACTTATACATGTATGCACACACACATACACATATATGTGTATGTCTATGTGTGTATTATATATTTTCATAGATAATACACATGTATATAAATGAATTATAGATGAATTATATATGCATATATGTATTTTATTAATAATCCATACATATGTATATAAGTATGTATATTATATATGTCTATCTATATATATATATACATACATATATATATATATATATATATATATATATATATATATACACATACATATATGAAAAGATAGATAAATGATTAAATAGTTAAGTAGGCAGAGAGCAGGTATATATATATATATGTATATATATATATATATATATATATATATATATATATGTGTGTGTGTGTGTGTGTGTGTGTGTGTGTGTGTGTGTGTGTGTGTGTGTGTGTGTGAACACTCACACACACACACACATATATATCATATGTATGTGCAAACCTTGTTTACTTTCTGTCCCTACATATATATACCATTACATCTGTCAGCTCATCTACCTATTTATATGTCCATATATATGTGGGAAAATGCCAACGCTGCTTTCTGAAAAACACCAAGAAATGGAATACGTTATTTACACCAAGCTGAAGCGGGATGTCAATCAAACCATAAATATAGCATTACCTGAAAGTGACCTGTCATCACTTAGCGATTCCTCGGTAGTATAGTGGTTAGTATCCCCGCCTGTCACGCGGGAGACCGGGGTTCGATTCCCCGCCGGGGAGGCCTTTTGCTTCTGCACTGCGGTAGCAAATGCAAGGCAGATGCACCGCCAAAGGCAAAGGCTGACCAAACGCAAGCTTAGCATGCACTAGGGGACACAGGGCTTGGGGTTAAATCGGCTTTGTAGTACATATAACTAACGTACATGTCAATTACAAACGAAAGAGGTAATCGCCAAAGATTAATGGACAAATAACCGCAGATAGGAGCAGCTAGGGGCATCCCGTGCACCGAGGGAGATGGCAAGTATATCTCCTTTACGTATCGATAGCGGATAATACGGAGTCTCATGCAGTTGATAACAGTAGGCATAAAGGAAGTTGATATAAGAATACCTCGAGATATTATCACATACACTTTCTAGCAAGGATATCGAGAAAGTCCGATGAAATTCTTTACATAATGAAACAGCTTTTTCACTCTTTATGATAGGCAATAGACACTATTAGTCATCATGAGTGGAACAGTTCACGTGAACAGTGAACATATATATATATATATGTATATATATGTACGTATACTATATACTTATATATATGTATATGGTACACATATGTATTATATATACATTACATTCACACTATATATACAGAAATATATATCATAATTGTATATATGTAGCTAGCTAGATATGTAGGTAGATGGAATGACTGGTGTAATAATATATATAGTAAATCACTCATTCGTGCACGAGCGGGCAGAGACATATATATGCATATGTATATATGCATATATATATATATATATATATATATATATATGCAAAATCACGCATACATATGTATAAATACATATATGCGTGATTTACTTTCTGTATATATATATATATATATATATATATATATATATATATATATATGTATATATACTTTATTACATCTCTCGGTTCATCTACCTATCTATATATCCATATATAAATGGAAAAATAACACAGCAGTATTGTGCAAAACACCAAGAAATGGAATACGTTGTTTTCAGCAAGCGGAAGCAGGATGTCAAGGAAACCACAAGTATAGTGTCACCTGAAAGTGAACTGAAAGTACTTACCGATTCCTCGGTAGTATAGTGGTTAGTATCCCCGCCTGTCACGCGGGAGACCGGGGTTCGATTCCCCGCCGGGGAGGCCTTTTGCTTCTGCACTGCGGTAGCAAATGTAAGGCAGATGCACCGCCAAAGGCAAAGGCTGACCAAACGCTAGCTCAGCATGCACTAGCTGACACAGTTTGATTAGCTTTGTAGTATATATAATTTATGTACATGTTAATATGAAACGAAATGTAAATGGGGAAAATAAAGTAAAAAGATAGAGGGTAAATGACCGGATGAACCACATTACTTTCACACGCACAAAAACTGAAGCCGTTGGAGGTCAAAAGTCCGGTAGATTTGCTACCCTATGTATCTTGGTTTACATTCATGATGTTGATAATATCCGAAATCATAGGAAACTCAAGGGCAGAAAGATTTTCCTTATCAAAAAAAAAGAAAGAAAAAAAAAGAAAAGAAAAAGGAAAAGAAAGAAAGAAAGAAAAAACTGGAGTAGATAGAGCGTCTCATGCAGCGAGGAAGGTGGATAAGCACTTCTTCAGGCATCGGAAGCGGGTGAACAGGGAGTGTCATGCAGCTGATAACAGTAGGAACAAAGGGAGAACCTCTGCCTTTGCCAGTTGACTTAAGAATACCACGAGATATTCTCACAGTCCGAAGGAATTCTTTACATCATGAAGGCCTTTTACTCTGTATATTAGGCCACAGACACTATAAGTCATGGTGATTGGAACAATTCACGTTAACAGTGAACCAGGAATTACATTATACAAATAAATACATGTATAGATACATACAGACGTATGTATATATATATATACATACATGTGTGTGTGCTTTATATATCTTCATAAATAATATTATATGATATATATATATTAATATATATATATTATGCATATATACACATACATGGGCAGACAGATAAATAGGTAGGCAGATGACATGACAAATGCAAAATATATAGACATGCACATGCGCACACACACACACAGATATGTATAATGTATATCAAACACACACACACACCACACACACACACACACACACACACACACATATATATATAATATATATATAATATATATATATATATATATATATATATATATATATATATATATATATACAATAAATATACACTGTTTGTGTCTGGGCGCTCGTGCGTGCATGCGGTATATAGTTTCTGTCTACACAAACATATATCATTACATCTGTCAGTTACTCTACCTATCTATATATCTATATTTACCATATATATAATATATATATATATATATATATATATATATATATATATATATACATATGGTAAAATATCAGCGATATAGTCTGCAAAACACCAGGAAATCGATTACGTAGTTTTCAGCAAGTGGAAGCAGGACGTCAATTAAACCAAAAGCAAAGTGTCACCTGAAATTGAACTAAAAGTACTTACCAATTCCTCGGTAGTATAGTGGTTAGTATCCCCGCCTGTCACGCGGGAGACCGGGGTTCGATTCCCCGCCGGGGAGGCCTTTTGCTTCTGCACTGCGGTGGCAAATGCAAGGCAGATGCACCGCCAAAGGCAAAGGCTGACCGAACGCTAGCTCAGCATGCACTAGCTGACACATTTAGATTAGCTTTGTAGTATATATCATTTATGTACATGTGAATATGAAACGAAAGAGGAAATGTAAATGGGGAAAATAAAGTAAAAAGATAGAGGGTAAATGGCCGGATGAACCACATTACTTGCACATGTACAAAAACTGAAGCCGTTGGAGGTCAAAAGTCCGGTAGATTTGCTACCCTATGTATCTTGGTTTACATTCATGATGTTGATAATATCCGAAATCATAGGAAACTCAAGAGCAGAGAGATTTTCCTTATAAAAAAAAAAAGAAGAAGAAAAAAAAAAAAAAAAAAAATGGAATAGATAGGGGCGTCCCATGCAGCGAGGGAGATGGATAAGCACTTCTTCAGGCCTCGGAAGCGAGTGAACAGGGAGTCTCATGCAGCTGATAACAGAAGGCATAAAGGAAGGGAGAATCTCTGCCTTAGCCAGTTGACATCAGAATACCATGAGATATTATCACAGTCCGAAGGAATTCTTTACATCATGAAGGCCTTTTACTCTGTATATTAGGCCACAGACATTATAAGTCATGGTGATTGGAACAGTTTACGTTAACAGTGAACAAGGAATTACATTATACATATAAATACATGTATAGATACATACATACGTATGTATATATATGTACATACATATGTGTGTGTGCTTTATATATTTTCATAAATAATATATATGATATATATGTTAAAGAGTATATATATATCTATATATAGGTATGCATATATACACATACATGGATAGACAGATAAATAGACAGGTAGGTAGACAGATGTCATGACAAATGCAAAATATATAGACATGCACGCGCACACACACACACAGATATGTATATATATCAAATATATCATATATATATAATATATATATATATATATATATAATATATACATATATATACAATAAATATACACTGTTTGTGTCTGGGCGCTCGTGCGTGCATGCGGTATATAGTTTTTGTCTACACAAACATGTATATTACATCTGTCAGTTACTCTACCTATCTATATGTCCATATATATATGGTAGAATATCAGCGATATAATTCTGCAAAACACCAGGAAATAAATTACGTAGTTTTCAGCAAGCGGAAGCAGGACGTCAATTAAACCACAAGCAAAGTGTCACCTGAAATTGAACTAAATGTACTTACCGATTCCTCGGTAGTATAGTGGTTAGTATCCCCGCCTGTCACGCGGGAGACCGGGGTTCAATTCCCCGCCGGGGAGGCCTTTTGCTTCTGCACTGCGGTAGCAAATGCAAGGCAGATGCACCGCCAAAGGCAAAGGCTGACCAAAAACTAGCTCAGTATGCTCTAAGAGTCACAGGGTTTGGGGTTAGACTTGCTTTGTTGTATATATAACTGACCTACATGGAAATTAGAGACGAAAGAGAAAACACCAAAGGTTAATGAGCAAATTACCTCAGCTAAGGAAGGAGGTTGGGTATTTCCCTTAATTAAGCTAGGGTTCACTAGTCTCCTCTGATTTAGGCAGCATCCCCGAAGTCAGGTCAGCTGACCAATCAAAAGCTGTAGCTGGGCAGACTTCGACGAGGATGTCTAGGGATTCCCGGACAGAGAAGATAGTGTGACCTTAGGCATCAGTAGCAGGTGGACAGGGAGAGTAATGCAGTTGTCAGTAGGCATAAAAGAAGGGAGAACCTATGCCTCAGCTAGTTGACATCAGAATACCTCGACACATTATTAAAGACACTTTCTAGGGAGAATATCGAGAGAGTCCGATGGAATTCTTTACATAATTAAGTAGCTCTTTCATTCTCTAACAGGCCATAGACACTAAAAGTCATGATGAGTGGAGCAGTTCCCGTGAACAGGGAACCAGGAGCTACTTTGCTCCCTGTCTAAAGTTATTTTTTGAACAGGCTCCTCCTCCGACCGTCACCAAGCTATCAAGGTCACATCTGGAGGCTGGAGTGCAAAGGCAACCCAGACACCATGCAGTCATTTAATTGTATTGATCAAATAAGTCAGCTTTCATACCTGGAAGAAGCTAAACAGTATAAACAATGATACACAATATTCACAGGATTAACCGTCACTAAATCCTCGGTAGTGAACACATTTATATATGTATATGTATATATATATATATATATATATATATATATATATATATATATATATATATATATATGTGTGTGTGTGTGTGTGTGTGTGTGTGTGTGTGTGTGTGTGTGTGTGTATACATATATGTACATACATTATGTATGTACAAATATAGACAGATAAGTAGGTAGATGGAATCATAGATGCAATGATATAAATATACATACATACATATATGTATATATAGTAAATCACGAATGCACACGCGGGTGGACACATGTGCTTGATTTACATATATATAATATTATATATATATATATATTATATATATATGTATATATAATGATATAATATAATTACATTCAGTTCATCTACCTATCTTTATGTTACATCACCGCTGTATTCTGAACAACACAAACAAATGGAATACGTTGTTTCCAGCAAGCGGAAGCAGTACATCAATTAAACCATAAGCATAGTGTCACCTGAAAGTGAACTGAAAGTACTTACCGATTCCTCGGTAGTATAGTGGTTAGTATCCCCGCCTGTCACGCGGGAGACCGGGGTTCGATTCCCCGCCGGGGAGGCCTTTTGCTTCTGCACTGCGGTGGCAAATGCAAGGCAGATGCACCGCCAAAGGCAAAGGCTGACCAAACGCTAGCTCAGCATGCACCAGGGGACACAGTTAGATTAGCTTTGTAGTATATATCATTTATGTACACGTGAATAGGAAACGAAAGAGGAAATGTAAATGGGCAAGGTAAAGTAAAAAGATAGAGGGTAAATGACCGGATGAACCACATTACTTTCACACACACAAAAACTGAAGCTGTTGGAGGTCAAAAGTCCGGTATATTTGCTACCCTATGTCTCTTGGTTTACATTCATGATGTTGATAATATCCGAAATCATAGGAAACTCAAGGGCAGAAAGATTTTCCTTATCAAGAAAAAAAAAAGAAAGAAAGAAAATGGAGTAGATAGGGCGTCCCATGCAGCGAAGAAGGTGGATAAGCACTTCTTCAGGCTTCGGAAGCGGGTGAAAAGGGAGTCTCATGCAGCTGATAACAGTAGGAATAAAGGGAGAACCTCTGCCTTTGCCAGTTGACATAAGAATACCACGAAATATTCTCACAGTCCGAAGGAATTCTTCACATCATGAAGGCCTTTTTACTCTGTATAATTAGGCCACGACTATAGTCATGGTGATTGGAACAGTTCACGTTAACAGTGAACAGGGTTACATATAAATACATGTATAGATACATACATACGTATGTATATATATGTACATACATGTGTGTGTGCTTTATATATCTTCATAAATAATATATATGATATATATGTTAAAGAGTATATATATATATCTATATATATAGGATATTAGGTATGCATATATACACATCAATGGACAGATAAATAGATAGGTAGGTAGGCAGATGACATGACAAATGCAAAATATATAGACATGCACGCGCACACACACACACACACACACACAGATATGTATATATATCAAATATATCATATATATATAATATATATATAATATATACATATATATACAATAAATATACACTGTGTGTGTGTCTGGGCGCTCGTGCGTGCATGCGGTATATAATTTTTGTCTACACAAACATATATTACATCTGTCAGTTACTCTACCTATCTATATGTCCATATATATATGGTAAAATGTCAGCGATATAGTCTGCAAAACACCAGGAAATGGATTACGTAGTTTTCAGCAAGTGGAAGCAGGACGTCAATTAAACCACAAGCAAAGTGTCACCTGAAATTGAACTAAAAGTACTTACCGATTCCTCGGTAGTATAGTGGTTAGTATCCCCGCCTGTCACGCGGGAGACCGGGGTTCGATTCCCCGCCGGGGAGGCCTTTTGCTTCTGCACTGCGGTGGCAAAGGCAAGGCAGATGCACCGCCAAAGGCAAAGGCTGACCAAACGCTAGCTCAGCATGCTCTAAGAGTCACAGGGTTTGGGGTTAGACTAGCTTTGTAGTATATATAACTGACCTACATGGAAATTAGAGACGAAAGAGAAAACACCAAAGGTTAATGAGCAAATTACCTCAGCTAAGGAAGGAGGTTGGGTATTTCCCTTAAGCTAGGGTTCACTAGTCTCCTCTCCTAGACAGCAACCCCGAAGTCAGGTCAGCTGACCAATCAAAAGCTGTAGCTGGGCAGACTTCGACGAGAAAGTCTAGGGATTCCCGGACAGAGAAGATAGTGTGACCTTAGGCATCGGCAGCAGGTGAACAGGGAGAGTTATGCAGCTGACAGTAGGCATAAAAGAAGGGAGAACCTATGCCTCAGCTAGTTGACATAAGAATTCCTCGACATATTATTAAAGACACTTTCTAGGGAGAATATCGAGAGAGTCCGATGGAATTCTTTACATAACGAAGTAGCTTTTTCACTCTATAATAGGCCATGGACACTAAAACTCATGATGAGTGGAGCAGTTCCTGTGAACAGGGAACCAGGAACTACTTTGCTACCTGTCTAAAATTATTTAAGCAGGCTCATCCTCCGACTGTCTCCAAGCCAAAAAGGAGGCAACATCTGGAGGCTGGAGAGTAAAGGCAATCCAGACACCATGTAATCATTTGATTATATTGATTAGATGAGTCAGCTTTCATACCTGGAAGAAGCTAATAAATATAAACAATGGTACACAATATTCACAGCACCTACCGTCACTAAATCCTCGGTAGTAAACACATTTAAATATGTATGTGTTTATATGTATATGTATATATATGTATCATATTTGTATACATATATATAAATTATGCAATGAATATATATATATATATGTATATATATATATATATATATATACATATATATATATATATATATATACATACACATATATACATACATGTATATATATAGTAAATCACGGATGCACGCACGGGACTGTATAGGGATCAAAGGACAGAGGAGACTAGTGTGACCCTAGTTTAAGGGAAATATGCTACCAACTTCCTTCCTTAGCTGAGTAATTTGCCCATTAGTCTTTTGGCGTTTCAGCTTTCGTTTCTTATTTCATATGTACGTTAGTTTAGATACTACAAAGTAGTCTAACCCCAAGCCCCCTGTGTCCCTAGTGCATGCTGAGCTTGAGCGTTTGGTCAGCCTTTGCCTTTGGCGGTGCATCTGCCTTGCATTTGCCACCGCAGTGCAGAAGCAAAAGGCCTTCCCGGCGGGAATCGAACCCCGGTCTCCCGCGTGACAGGCGGGGTGACTAACCCTATTACTATACCGAGGAATCGGTAAGTACATTTTAATTTACTTTCCAGGTAAACTATACGTATATTTTAATTGACATTCTGCTATCGCTTGCTGATATAACGTATTCCACTTCTTAATGTTTGCATAAAGCGGGTGATAATTTTCCACTGAAACATGGACATAAAAGATTTTATATATATATATATATATATATATATATATATATATATATATATATAATGTGTGTGTGTGTGTGTGTGTGTGTGTGTGTGTGTGTGTGTGTGTGTGTCTGTGTGTGTGTGCGTGTGTGTGGAGATGCATCTATACAGAAAGTAAATGATGCAAGTATATATATTATATCGTTCATTCTTCCTCCCTACTTATCTGTCTATCTAGCTACATATATATATATATATATATATACATATGTGATATATATGTAATGTGTAAATAGTATAGATATGATGTATATTAATATATATGATATACAAAATATATATACATTATATATATACATATATTTAATATATATATATATATATATTATATATATATATATATATATACATATAATAATATTATATATATATTATATATATATATATATATACATATATACACAAAACACACACACACACACACACACAACACACACACACACACACACACACACATATAATATATTATATATATATTATATATATATATATATATATTATATTGTGTATATTGTGTGTGTGTGTTTGCTACCGAGGATTAAGTGACATGAATGCTGTGAATATTGTTTATTATAAAAGAATGTTCCCTTTTCTTATTTCCGTATTCCCATATTTTCTCTTCTCATTGTTCACCCGTTTCCTGTTTATGTCCTTCTGATATTCTTCCAAAAAGAGCTGACTTATCTGATCAATATAATTAAATACATGGTGTCTGGATTGTCTTTACATCCCTGCCTCCAGATGTGACCTTCAGAGATTGGTGGTAGTCAGAGGAGGTGCCTGTTTAAAGAGTGACATTAGTCACAGTCCCACTTGTAGCAAAGTAGTTCCTGGTTCACTGTTCACGTGAACTATTCCAATCATGAATAACGGTGTCTATGGCTTAATATGCAGAGTGAAATGCTTACTTCATTAAGTAAAGAATTCCTCCTAGAAAGTGTGATAATATCGTGGTATTCTGATGTCAATTGGCTGAGGTAGAGGTTCTCCCTTCCTTTACGCCTACTGTTATCAACTGCATGAGACTCCCTGTTCACCCGCTACCGATGCCTAAAGTGCTTACCCACCTCCCTCGCTGGATGAGACGCCTCTATCTACTCCTTCAGTTTTTTTTTTCTTGATAAGGGTCTTCACGAGGAAAACTTTACTGCCCTTGAGCTTCCTATGATTTCGGACATTATCACCATCACGTATGCAAACCAAGATACATAGGGTGGCAAAGCTACCGTCCTTTAGCCCCCCTGATTGTAGGTCATGCGGTCATTTACCCATTATCTTTTTACTCTACCTTGCCCATTAACCTTATCCTTCGTTTCCTATTTATAGGTACGTTATTGATATAGACTACAAAGCTAATCTAATTGAACGCCCTAGTGCATGCTGAGCTAGCGTTTGGTCAGCCTTTGCCTTTGGCGGTGCATCTGCCTTGTATTTACTATCGCAGTGCAGAAGCGGCGGGGATACTAACCACTATACTAACGAGAAATTGATAAGTACTTTCAGTTCACTTTCAGGCAACACTATGCCTATGGTTTACTTGACATCCTGCTTCCTCTTGCTGAAAATATATTCCATTTCCTGGTGCTTTGCAGAATACAGCGGTGATATTTCCCCACGTATATATGGACATATAGATAGGTAGATGAAGTGACAGATGTAATGATTAACTTTTACCCATAGACATTATTGGTTATGATGAGTGGAAAAGTGAACCAGGAACTACTTTGCTCCCTGTCTAAAATTATTAAATAGACTCCTCCGAGCGCATCCAAGCTAGGAAGAAGGCAACATCTGGAGGCTGGAGAGTAAAGGCAATCCAGACACCATGTAAGTATTTAGTTATACTGATCAGATGAGTCAGCTTTCATACCTGGAAGAATCTAAACAATATAAAAAATGGTACACAATATTCACAGCACCTACCGTCACCAAATCCTCGACAGTAAACACATTTATTTGTATGTATATATATGTATGTATATATGATATAAAATAGATAGATAAGTAGGTAGAAGGAACGATAGATGCAATGATATATGCATATATATATAATCTGTATATATAAATCATGATGCACGCACGGTGGACATACATATATGCGTGATTTACCTTCTGTATACATACACACACACACAACACACACAACACACACACACACACACACACACACACACACACACACATATATATATATATAATATATATATACATATAATATATATACATATATATATATTATATATTATATATATATATATATATATATATATATATATATATATATATATATATGATTACATCTTTCAGTTCATCTATTTATATGTCCCTATATACATGGGAAATATCACCGCTGCATTCTGCAAAACACCAAGAAATGGAGTACGTTGGTTTCAACAACCGGAAGCAGGATGTTAATCAAACCATAAGCATAGTGTCACTTGAAAGTGTACTGAAATCACATACCGATTCCTCGGTAGTATAGTGGTTAGTATCCCCGCCTGTCACGCGGGAGACCGGGGTTCGATTCCCCGCTGGGGAGGCCTTTTGCTTCTGCACTGCGGTGGCAAATGCAAGGCAGATGCACCGCCAAAGGCAAAGGCTGACCAAACGCTAGATCAGCATGCTCTAAGGGTCACAGGGCTTGGGGTTAAATCAGTTTTGTATTATAACTAACGTGCATAGAGATAAGGAACGAAAGAGGTGAACACCAAAGGTTAATGGGCAAATAACCGCAGATAGGGGCATCCCATGCACCGAGGGAAGTTAGCAAGCCTATCTCCTTTAGGCATCGGTAGCGGCTACACAGGGACTCTCATGCAGTTGATGACAGTAGGCATAAAAGGGAGAACCTGTGCTTCAGTCAGTTGACATAAGAATACCTCGAGATATTCTCAGTGACACATTCTAGGAAGAATATCGAGTCCGATGAAATTCTTTACATAATGAAGTAGTTTTTTTCACTCTGTATAATAGGCAATAGACACTATTAATCATCGTGAGTGGAACTGTTTATACGAACAGTGAACCAGGAACTACTTTGCTTCCTGTCTAATATTATTCTTTAAACAGGCTCCTCCTGCGACCGCTGTCAAGTTAGTAATATCACATCTGGAGGCTGTAGAGTAAAGGCAATTCGGACACCAGGTAAGCATTTGATTAAATTGAATAGATGAGTCAGCTCCTATAACTGGAAGAAGGCTATGAATAAAAAGTTATAAACAGGACCTTGGCGAAACTTACCATCACATATATCATTGAACAGCAACGAAATAACTGGTTTATGAGTATGATTGGAACGTCATTGACAGCAATGAGAAGGGAAAATGGAAATAAGGAAAATAAGAAAAAGGAGATATTACTTTATAATAAACTCAATATTCACAGCATTCACGTCACTTAATCCTCGGTAATAAACACATATATTTATATATCATATATGATATAGATATGTACATATGTACAATAATATTATACTTTATACATGTAATATATAATACATATATGTTACATACATTGTATCTTTACTATATATATTATATATATATATATATATTATATATATATATATATATATATATATATATATATATATATAATATATATATATTATATATGAATGGTGAGTAGATGGAATGGCAGATGTATATACATATATATATAGTAAATCAGACGCATATATATGTATATATATATGTATAAATATATATAATGTTGTGTGTATATATATGTATATATGTATCTATTTATATACATGTACATATATATATTTGATTACATCTATTGTCTTTATGTCCATATATAAATGGAAAATTATCTCTGCAAAACACCAAGCATTGGAGTATAATGCTTTCAGCAAACGGGAGCAGGATGTTAAGTAAACCATAAGCATAGTGTTACCTGAAAGGGAACTGAAAGTACCTACCGATTCCTCGGTAGTATAGTGGTTAGTATCCCCGCCTGTCACGCGGGAGACCGGGGTTCGATTCCCCGCCGGGGAGGCCTTTTGCTTCTGCACTGCGGTGGCAAATGCAAGGCAGATGCATCGCAAAAGGCAAAGGCTGACCAAACGCTAGCTCAGCATGCACTAGGGGACACAGGGCGTTCAGGTAGATTAGTTTTGTAGTATACATCACTAATGTACATGTAAATAGGAAACGAAAGAGGTAAAGGTTGATGGTTAAAGTAAATGTATACCGATAATGGGGAAATGACCGCATGAACTACATTCATTTCACATGTATAAAAAAACTGAAGCCGTTGGAGGTCAAAGTTCCTGTAGATTTGCCAGCCAATGGTAATAATGTCCGAAATCATAGGAAGCTCAAGGACAGGAAGGTTTTCCTCATGAAGTCCTTAATCAAGAAGAAAAACTGAAATAGATAGGGACATCATATGCAGCGAGAAAGCTCTCCTTTAGGCATCGGTAGCGGGTGAACAGAGTCTCACGCAGCTGACAGCAGTAGGCATAAAGGAAAGGAGAATCTGTTCCTCAGCCAGTTAACAAAATAATACCATATTCTCACAGGCACTTTCTATGATCTTGAGAGGTACGTAATAAAGTAGGCCTTTCACTCTGTATATTACACCATAGACACTTTTGATCATGATGATTGGAACATTTCATGTGAACAGTGAACCAGGAACTACTTTGCTACCTGTCTAAAATTATTCCTTAAACAGGCACCTCCTGCGACCGCTTTCAAATTGGTAAAGTCACATCTGCAGGCTGTTGTGTAAAGGCAATCCAGACACCATGTACGCATTTGAGTATATTGCATAGATGAGTCAGCTCCTATAAATGGAAGAAGACTATGAGAAAGCTGTGAGCAGGACCTAGGTATAATTTGCCGTCACACATATCAGTGAACAGCAACAAATTAACTGATTTCGCAGAGTGATGGAAACACATTAACTGCAACGAGAAAGGAAAATGGAATAAGGGAAATAAGAAAAGGGAAGAGATGTGGAGAAGAACCTATTTAGTGCGTCTTTACGTAGATTTTAGAAATGCATTGAACTGTTGATATTCTTTATGATAAACACATTATTCTCAGCAATTCTCAGTAGTACACATCATAATAATATAATAATATAAAGACATATGATACATAACATACATATACTTATATGTATATTATATAACATATCTTATCTATATAT
>NW_020872325.1:673036-677207 GCF_003789085.1 Penaeus vannamei | reverse complement strand
GCCGACGATAAAGATGACGTATGAATCAATATCGTTTTTTCTTTTTTTTTTTTTTTTTTTTTTTTTTTTACAGAGGGAGACAGAAACACACACAAGAAGCGGGACAGATCCTAGGAGTTCGCGGGTTCATGAGGACGGATATGAACTTCATATCTGGCTGAAAAGTCTTCCTATATTAGAACCTCCAGTTGGATATCCTTTGTGAAATGTCGTGGTAGAGCCGAGTGAAATAACTAAAGAGTCACGTAAAAAAAAAAAAAAAAAAAAAAAAAAGATATTGATTCATACGTCAAGCTTATCGTCGTCGATAAACACGGAACTCAACGGGATCAGTCGAGACCATGTTCCCGCAGGAGGTGCCACGACTGCGGGTTCTGCTGACCTCGCTGCGCTTCCTAGGACTCCTCCCCTACACGCTGACCTCTGCCTCGTCCTCGCCTCAGCTCGACGTCAAATGGCTCATGTGGTCCATCTTCATTCTCTTCTTTAATACTTGCACGTCGCTCGTCATTCTCAGGAGATTTGACGTGATATACACAGGGGAGAATGACTTCTATTGTAGCGTGATCAGATATTCTGCCGTAACGGTACAAGGCGTGTTAACTGCAATGCAATACTGCGTCACGTTGAAAAGTAAGAGCTTGCTACGCGCTTACCAAATACTCTCAGAGAAGGCAACCTGTGATCAAACACCAAGTCGAGTTACTTTCGTCGATTGCTGTGTAATAATCATTACTTGTATTTACCTTCCGTACGTTACAGTTTTCTACAGCAGTTTGCCTATGCATTATATTGAACTGACCTTGATAGTTATATATACGTGGGCCATGTACTTCACTCTAACGGCATATATATTCACCTTCAAATGCCTTTATTCCACGATATCACAAAAGTTATCTGATGAGGTCCAGCAGGCAATCACTTCAAGCACGAATCAGCTTAATAACGAGAGTAACACGGAAGTGATGAATGGAAATATAACCATGACAACACCAGCGCTTAACCAACTGGAACGGGAAATCTGCACGGTGAGTCATTCGGTACTGAAGTCGTGATGGAATGACACTGTTCATCTCAACGCGTTAGTCTTGCGAGTATGACTTGGCAGCACCCACGTTTATTTTTGTTCTTCTTGTTCGACAGATCGAAGACTTGTTTGAAACATCTTCAGATCATTTCTTCAGCTCCATCTCCTTGATGCTGTTCGGCGCCACGTTCGGTGTTGCCGTTTTCTCGTACATGCTATTCAGCAACAGTCAGCCGATTAGCCTTCCGGGAATCGTTAGTGCCTTTTCCCTTGCGTTCCTGTTCTTCCTGTTTACACAAGGACAGCAGTTCATAAACAAGGTGAGGATACATCCTTCGACGGATTCGAATATTACAAAATTTTCCGTATTTTTATATAAATGATATCAACAACAACGACAATAATGATGTTGCTAATGACGATAATATAAATGATATCAATAATGATAATAACAATAATAATGATACTGATATCTTCAAAGAATGGATCATCTCCCCTCCAAGAACTTAAAATGATACTTAAGCAGAGGAATTACAATGAGCATAGAAACATGATTACTGCTAGAATTCAAGAATGTTTAGACTTTAATGGATATGTATGACGTAATCTATTTTTGAAGTTTTGGCGATAAGAATATAAAGACGATTTTTAATATATATATATATATATATATATATATATATATATATATATATATATATATATTCTCTAGTAATATTTGTACTAATAGATCAAGATATTGATTGCTGGCTGTTTAAAGGCACCCGTCCATTAACCACTTTTGTTGTTTGACAATTTTCTGACATCACATCCCAGGCAAATACACAAATTTAATTCTAAAAGCTGAAAAAAAATTGATCCCTCAAACGGTTCGCAGGTAGATTCAGCTGTTCTTCGTCTAAAGAAATTTAGTTCTTCGACGTCCAATGGGGTTATTAAACTACAGGTATGTGGCATTCATTACGGTAAGAAACACGCAAGCATACGTAGATATGTGTATGTGTATATATGTATGTATATATGTAAATGTGTCTATATATATAATATATATATATATATATATACATATATACGTACACATATGTATATTTATGAGTAAATACACACAAACACACACACACATACAAATATACGTATGTGTGTGTGTCTGTGTATGCATATTTACTTATAGATACATCTACCTACTACACCTATATATCTAAATATCGACATGTATCTGTCTGTATATATAATATATATATATATATATATATATATATATATATATATATATATATATGTTTCTTCTTTTTGGACGCAGGTGTCGTACCTTATCTCGTGTCTTGCGCCCCTCCAGAGGTTTGACATGTGCGGTTGGTACCATCTGAACTACAACGCTCTTCTTCAGGTGAATTTGACTCCCCTTTATTTTTATTTTATTTTAGGGGACTTGCTTACTTCAGATATCAATATATGTAAGAATACAATTCCGTTTTCATTGCGATAAGTGTAGAAAAAGTATGAAAGAGAATGATTTTCTTCACAATACAAAAATGCATTTTTGATTGTGGATCTCTCTCAGTGTGTGTGCGTGAGCGCGCGTGTGTATGTGTATGGGTGTGTGTGTGTGTGAGTGTGATGTGGTGTACACTAAGTTTATAAGGATTTATTTTTTGATAGGTCAATCCCCATCCCAAATAATAACAAATGCTTATTCATGTTATAATGCATGATAATATACTTAATCTACCTATATTTTCAGGTCATGGGAACGATTACAACCTACTTAGTGATCTTAGTGCAATTCGGACAGTCATCAAAGTGAGTGGTTTATTGATATTTTTTTAATACACGCATATATATATATATATATATATATATATATATTATATATATATATATATATATATATATATATATTATATATATATATAGTATATATATATAATATATATATATATATATATATATATATATATATATATATATATATATATATTATATGATATACCACATAATGTATATATATATATATGTATATATATATATATATATATTATATATATATATATATATATATATTATATATACTATATATACATATATATTATATATATATATATATATATAGATGTATATATATATATATATATATATATATTATATATGAATAGATGTATAAACGTTCATATACATACACTTAGTTAATCTATGTATTTGTAGGCATATACAAACAACTACAACCAAACACACAACAATAATGATGTATATGTATAGATGCATACATATATAGATGTATATACAGTGTTCATATATATATATATATATATATATATATATATATATATATATATATATATGTAATGTATATATATGTATATATACATAATTATTATATATAGGTATTTGTATACCAATACAAACAATACACAAAACACACATATACAAGCATAACACACACACACATATGTATGCACAAGTATATGTGAATGTATATATATATGAATGTGTGTAATATATATATATATAATTACATATAATTAATCATTGAAAAGGGACAGTTTTAATGCAATTTCTTATCATACAGTTTAATTTTGTGATCAGAATGTATCTTTTGGCCTACGAGGGTCGTTGCAAAAGCAACGCCTTCTATTCTTTACTCCGCTCCAAGGGATCCAAGGAAATTGCTTTTGACATTGTTATGATGACTGAACATTTGCGTACATAACCGTTATCCGCGCTAATCAGCGGATAACGGTGAGTGAAATGCGTGAAGAGTTGGATGACAACATCCTTTCCAGTCGACGGACACCCATATCCAAGTCTTTTCAATTTCAATCACCGCTTTCTCCCGATTAGCGCGGATTAGTATATCGAGGCGTACTGTATCATCCGGATTGGTGGCTGTGCAAGGGCTTCCAGCGCGCTTTGTGACTCACATCTCTGTCACATACTCTAGAATCGACAAAGCCATCTCCTGTATTATCATCAACTGCCTCAGAGCCGTAAACGTTCAGCTGGTGTCGGAGAATGTCGGCTAGTCCAACTTATTCTACATGACCGTACGTCCATGATAGGGGTTGCTTTCTTAGATTGTCATGGCATCAATATCTGCAACAGAGATATAAACATTCCAGGTTATGAGCCCAAATGTTCAGTTATCAT
>NW_020872325.1:660536-663036 GCF_003789085.1 Penaeus vannamei | reverse complement strand
AGTTATTACTGTCAGTAGCGTGTTTTACGGTTGTGTGTTCTTGAGACAAACAGTTTGTCTGTTTGCTTCCCCAATGAATATGATCAATGGAGCCCCCGTGTGTGTGTGTGTGCGTGTGCGTGTGTGTGTGTGTGTGTGTGTGTGTGTGTGTGTGTGTGTGTGTGTGTGTGTGTGTGTGTGTGTGTGTTGTGTGTTGTGTATGTGTGCGTATAATTATTGATTTATGTGTATTTCACCTTTAAAAAGAAATGACAGGAGATACATCAACATATAACAATCATTTAATAAATTTTCTCATTATAGTTTTGATTGTGATCAGAACTACTCGACATCATATTATATTAAGTAAATGTATACAGCTTTATATAATAATTCCTAAGAAACATTCAGCCAACAAATTTAACCTCATCTGCATGAGGAAACGCTGATCTGCAGAAACAAAAATTCGAGAGCCCAGAGCAGTTGCAAAAAGGATGGTTTCATATTCAATGTACTTCATAAACATAGTCAAGATGGAGGTAATGCCAACGGCAGTAACTTCATTAAGATGCAAAGTGGTTATGAAGAAGTGGTTTTATCATTAGTACAGAAATATACAGGCCGTGCGGAAGTTGCTGCCTTTTTTGGTCAGCTGTTCATAAATAGTTTAAAAGTCGAAATCTAACCGTTTGCAAAACTCAACTCTGGAATATATTTCCCAATATTGCAGCATAAATATCTTGCTGGTGACAGAACTATAGTCTGGCAATTTGTTTATTGTTAAACCTGGTTAAACGATAAACAAATTAAGTGTTAGTAAATAACAAATAGATGACAAATGTGTGCTCGATTTGTGCTACCAGGTTGACTTTGTGTTTCGTTATATTGCAGAATGAAAAGGAAAAACGTTGAATATTCCTATACTGTAAAGTCATAAAGTATGAGAATACAAAATCGAATGTACGGAAGCTACAACAAACAACCCATAAGTTACAGTGTTAATTTACAGTTTCTATCCCCATTTCAGATCGCTACAATTCACTTTACATTATGGACTTTAAAAATCACTGAATATAAATAAAATGAATTTAGAATAATAAAACTTATTCGGAAAGCCAACATTTATTTCAAGATGTCTTTCTGAACCTCTGAAGACATTTTGTAGAACCCCAGGTTTTTCAAATTCCTGGTTGGGAGCCTTAAATACACAATATTTGCCTTTGTAAGTCCTATCTCCGTGTTACTGTAAAAAATGCATACGTTGTTCCATGTGTTTAAGGATATGTATGCCATCACACACTATAATATGGACTTTGCTGTAAATAAAACTTCATCTTTATGGAATACTCGTGTATTTAAACAAATTGAATTCATTATATATGGTCAACCTTGTAATACTGAATTTTAATTACACAAATGTCAATGAAACAAATAGCCAGATGCACTTTTAATTAGTGTGTGAATTAGTTTACAGAGGAATGTCAGATGTGCTCCTCATGGTTCAGTGGATAACGTGTTTACATCCGGCGCACTGGGCGAAAATTCGAATCCCTCGCAAAAAGAGCAATTAATTAAAGGGTACGTCATTTCATCCATGTGCATAAATCCCCGGGGGTAAGTGGGGTCATTGATGTCTGTGTACGTTTTCTCAAAATAAACTGGAGGTAGCGGGACGGAACCTAAGTGTTGATGATTTGGCGGCCGTTAAAGTGCACACTTCCTGGTCTGTTGTTTCACTCCTTAGGGTGGAGGGGGTCAATAGGTGAAAATTTACAGTACTAATTGTTGGTATTTATTAAATATCTGATTGTGTGTGTGTGTGTGTGTGTGTGTGTGTGTGTTGTGTGTGTGTGTGTGTGTGTGTGTGTGTGTGTGTGTGTGTGTGTGTGTGTGTGTGTGACGCATGGTCTTCTGTTTACAAGACATCTGTGAAGGTCAAGATAAAAGACTAGGTAGTTGTCATTTTTAGGAATGTCCTAATCTATTAACCTCAATTTTTCTTCCAATTAAATGCCGAATGGTCTTGGTCATGTTTATTAAGTCTACATTCAAGTTTTACGTGAAATGCGTCTGTTTCTTTGTTGGTTTCATAATGATTCAATTTTTTTCATTGGCGCAAATGTAGTTTTCCTACAGTATTCGATACATTCAATACATTAAAGAAGATAGATACACATAGCTTGATCTATTAATATGCGTATGTACATATACATTATGTGTCTGTCTGTCAAAAATTTAATAATTTAAAGCTGTCTTTGGTAAAAAAAAAAAATAAAAAAAATAAATAAAAAGAATAATTTAAAGATATCTTTGACAATTATTTATATATATTTTTAAAGTTTTCAAAAAAAAAAAAAAAAGAGTACTCGAAAAGTGCTTGCATATTTTTAGACCGTATATTGATAGATCATATGTAATATGTTGTGTTGCATATAGTATATGCAAATAACATACAGTACTGTGGATTAGATGCCTGCTCTGAGAGTAAACAAATGGCCCTTTTAACTGCTCTAGCAAAATG
>NW_020872325.1:638783-655423 GCF_003789085.1 Penaeus vannamei | reverse complement strand
AGATGGGAGGGAGATGTGAAGATTCTGGATAAAAAAGCAAAAAATCGAGGGAAAGGATAGTGGAGGAAAGTAGACGTAGGAAGAAGGAGAGGAAGAGAGAGAGAAGAGACATGAGAAAAGAGATAGAATAATTAGGAGCGGAAACGAAGGGAGGAAGAGACGAGAGGGAAGTAATAGAAGAACAGCAAGTGAGCGGATTAGGGGAAGTGCGAGTAATGGTTTGTAAAGAAGAGTTATATCGAGGACGGGTGAGAGTAAGGAGTGGAAGAAGAAAAGGTAAGAAAGTTTGAAAGATAGAAGGAAAAAGAAAGAACGGAAAATGTAAAATCGTGTCAGAAGGAGAGGGAAGAAAGAAGAAGAAGAAAAAAAATGAGAAAGGAAAGAAAGCCAGAAATTTGAAAAAAAAATTAACGAAGGGGAAAGAACGGGCTATAAGATCAAGAACGGAAAGAGGGAGAAAGTAAAAGTTATAAGCAGACAGATGAAAGGATGGATTTAAGACAGGGGCGCATGGAGTGGGTCGAAGACATGCAGGGCTGTGATGTCGTCCAAATAGCCGCACTCCCGGAACTCCATCCATCTTGTTTACTTGTAAGACACAAAATATATGACGCTCTCGTTTTGCAAGGATGGACCGATAGGATAGTTGAAATAGGCATGATGGGACGCGTGAAATGACGTCTGAATCAGATGTCTGTGAGCGAGAAAAACGAATCGCGAAAGGGGGTGCCATAGGACATCAGATAAGAATGGACACCAACACGAAGCTAAGACGCAGACGAGAGAGAAAAAATAATGTAACCAAAATAAACAATTAAACCCGATATATAAACTCCAATCTCCGGTCCTCCAGGTTGTTTCCTTTAAACCATGCGTACAGACACGGGCCGTCGTGAGGAAAATAAAACAACAAAGAGTGGGACAGGATCACAAATTCAAGCGTTAAGAGCCCAACCATTCCACCACCCGTGACCAAATAGATTAAGATTGAATGCCGCTGAAGGGAAAAGGGTCTGCTAGCGTTGATTACGTTTTTCTTATGAGGTCGGAGGGCAGACTTCGGTTAGATGGGAAAGGATGGATTTTTGATAATGATGAGTATGTTCGTTATGTTGGGTAAGGATAATGAAAATAGCCTTTTTATTTCGGTTATTATGTTGTTGTTGTTACTGTTAATTGTATTTGGTATCCATTGATATTATAATTTTTGTTACTAATTATTATCAATTTTCATTAACTAATTGTTGTCATTATCATTTTATTACTAATGTTATTTTCATTATTATTACCAGTACCAGGTAACTAATACCACCAGTCGATCACCAATTACCATTATCATCATCATTTATACTTGTTATTGTTATACTATTATCATTGCTGTGTCGTCGTTAGTAGTTATTATCATTTAACGATAACTGGTGTCATTGTGCCATCAATAGTAGATACGTTATTGCTTTTACTTCCATTATTATTATCATTATCATCAAGATAATAGTAGTCAGTAGCATTTAGTTGTTCTTTGTAGGCAGTAGTATTGTAGTTTAGTAGTACCAGTACTAGTATGGTGAGATAGCTAGTAGTAATAGTAAGTAACAGTTAATAGTAAAAGTACAAGTGCACATGGGAGTAAGCTATTAGTAGAGAGAATCAGGATAGTGTGGATTAGACGAGGTCGTAGCAAAAGTGGTGGTGGTGGTGTAGACAGTATCGATAGTATGAGCTTATTATAAGCCGTTTATATTCTCATCCTTTATATATCATTATTATCCATGGCTCTCAGTATCATCATCATATCTGAACTGCTACTACGTATTTATTTTTTTATTGTCATTTCATTATTTAGCCCACTAACATATCTCAAGGATTATATAGTTCATATTCATAATAGCATACAAGCCATTAAGAATTGTATAACTACACAAGAATTTTTAGCCAAAAAGTTTCGTTCAAACGCATGCATATATATATATTATATATTATTATATATATAATATATATATATATATATAGATATATTATATTTGTGTGTGTGTGTGTGTGTGTGTGTGTCTGTGTGTGTGTGTGTGTGTGTGTGTGTGTGTGTGTGTGGTGTGTGTGCGTGTGTGCGTGTGTGTGTGCGTGTGTGTGTGTGTGTGTGTTGTGTGTGGTGCGTGTGCGTGTGCGTGCGTGTGTGTGTGTGTGTGTTTGTGTTTGTGTTTGTAATATGAATATTGTATACATATATACTACGTACATACAGCATAATACAAACACACCAACACACACAACACAACAACCACACACACACACACACACAATATATATATATAATATATATTATATATAAAATATTATATATATAAACATACAAAACAGATAACAAACAAACACACACACACACTCATCCATCTGCCCTCCCCCCCCCCTAGCTAATCACCAGTATGGCCAGTCCGTATCTCCAACAGCTCTCTGACAGCAAGAAGTATTGGAACGTTGGGTGTTGCAAGTAGTCATTTCGTTATCATATAATTTGCAGGAATTTCGAAAGGAAGTGCAAGATGAGATTTGTTTGTTTGTTTGTTTGTTTCATAAATTTACTTGTTAACTGAATAATTGGTGGTGAGTGAATGGGTTTAATTTATTTTTTGTCTTATCTGTTTATTGCTGGTTATTAATTATTAACTTTTTTTATAATATTCTGATCGTAGTTTTATGGTTTGGTTAAGTTTGATTTTTTTCTTTAAACTTGATCTTGCGAATATGAAACGAAATTAAAAATCTATGATACATTTTCAGATTTTTAAAAAATGGAATAACCCTTAGAAAAA
Organism: Penaeus vannamei; assembly: GCF_003789085.1. NCBI lineage: Eukaryota > Metazoa > Arthropoda > Malacostraca > Decapoda > Penaeidae > Penaeus > Penaeus vannamei. The sequence goes on along the minus strand of NW_020872325.1, from coordinate 652,616 downwards.
AAATCCAAAATCATTTCAGAATCTTAGACAAGAACAAACGAAACCAGGTCAAAGAACCCTTTTGCATATGACGATTATTTGAAGAGAGTGGGTGAGGTGGACGTCAGCAGCGTCTCGGGAGTGACGTCATCCCCAAAAGACTGCTGTGACGTGGGTTAAAAATTCTTAACCTGTTGTGTGTCTTACCGAGAAAAAATGTGACGAACTGCCTGGATCTTGGAAGCAATTAAAATGATACTTAGAACGTGCTTGGTGTAAATAATTGTAGTGATTACCATTATAGATGGTTATAATGATGATGATGATGATACTAATAATGGTAATACTAATGATAATAATGGTACTGGTTATTAATAATAATGATAGTGATGATAATAACAATAATTTTAATTGTAATGATAATGCTAATAATGATGAAATCAATAACAACAACAATTGTAGCAACAGCAATGAAAATAGTTATAAGGAAAATGGTAATGATGAAAATAGTGGTAGTAAGAATATTGATAAGTTTAATGATAAAGATAAGGATAAAAAAGAAAGACGATAATGATGACGGTAAAAAGAACGGAGACAATATTAACGATAATGATAACAATAACAAAAAAATATGATAATGATAATAACACTAGTCTTAGAAAAAAACACGAAAAATCAGTGTTGAACAAGACGCACTTCGTTGAACCTTTGTGTCAGGTTTCCCCTTTGAACAGTGACACTCTCCTGTTGTACTGTTTGTGTGGGACTGTGAACATTTTGAACGTATTGTAGGACAGTTTGGTGTGGGAATTCCAATCACAATTTATTTCTATATAACCCGAAATAGTAGGGATTTATTTTATATATATATAATATAAATAAAAGTAGTATAATATATATAAATAAATATAGTAGAATAGTAGGGATTTATTTTATTAACATTTTGAACGCATTGTAGGACAGTTTGGTGTGGGAATCCATCACAATTTTATTTCTATCTAACCCGAAATAGTAGGGATTTATTTTATATTATATAATATAAATAAAGTAGTATAATATATATAATTATAAATATAGTAGAAAATAGTAGGATTTATTTATTAACATTTTTGAACGCATTGTAAGGACAGTTTGGTGTGGGAATTCCAATCAACAATTTATTTCTATCTAACCCCGAAATAGTAGGGATTTGTTTTATATTATATAATATAAATATAGTAGTATTATATATATATAATATATATAAATATGAATATAGTAGAAATAGTAGGGATTTATTTATAACATTTTGAACGCATTGCTAGGACAGTTTGGTGGTGGGAATTTCCAATCACAATTTTATTTCTAATCTAACCGCGAAATAGTAGGGATTGTTTTATATTATATAATATAAATATAGTAGTATAATATATATAATATTATATAATATGAATATAGTGAAATAGTAGGATTTATTTATTAACATTTTGAAACGCATTGTAGGACAGTTTTGGTGTGGGAATTCCAATCACAATTTATTTCTATCTAACCGAAATAGTAGGGATTTATTTTATTATTATATATATAAATATAGTAGGTATATGTATATATATAATATAAATATAGTAGAAATAGTAGGGATTTTATTCATAACATTTTGAACGTATTGTAGGACAGTTTGTGTGGGAATTCCAATCACAATTTTATTTTTATATAACCCGAAATAGTAGGGATTTTATTTTATATTATATAATATAAATATAGTAGTATAATATGTATAATACTCTCTATATAATATACAATATAGTAGAAATAGTAGGGATTTATTGATATTATATAATATAAATATAGTAGTTATAATATATATGAGAATAATATAGTAGTATAATATATATAATATATATAATATAGAATGTAGTAGAAATAGTAGGGATTTATTTATTAACATTTTGAACGTATTGTAGGACAGTTTGGTGTGGGAATTCCAATCATAATTTATTTCTATATAACCCTAAATAGTAGGGATTTGTTTGCTCTTCTGCGAGGAAAGATATTTAGATCTGGAATGGTTCGTGAGAAAATTGGAATTTATTTGATATGGGGGTATTTAGTGTAGGTATATCGTTTTAATGCATCACCTTTTTTGACCCAGTGTGACCTTAGAACTGAGATACCACTTTGGTACATTGGGGTATTTAGTGTAGGTGTATTCGTTTAAATGTATCACCTTTTTGACCCAGCTATGACCTAGAACTGAGATACAACTTTGGTACATGGGGTTAGTTTTACGTGTAGGTGTATCGTTTGTAAGTATTGTACGGCTTCGACCACAATGTGACCCTTAGAACTGAGAATACCAAACTTTGGGTACCATGGGTTATTTGTGTAGGGTATAATCGTTTTAATGGTATTCACCTTTTGACCCAGTGTGGACCCTGGAAAAACTGAGATACACTTGGTACATTTGGCTGATTTAGTGTAGGTGTATCGTTATAAAGTAATCACCCTTCTTGACCCTCCCAGTCTTTTCTGTCACATTTCACTCTCATTGTAGACACTTGTTAATAGCTTTTGCTGGCTTGTCAATCTCGTCATTCATATACGAGATCGCAAAAGGAGCTCCTGATCGGTAAGACGAAATCTCCGGAGACACGACAAGGGCGGGAATACAGAAAAAAAAAAAAACAAAAAATAAAAACAAAAAAAAAAAAAAAAAAAAAAAAACAAAATATAAAAAATTATAAAAAAAAATAAAAAAAGAAAATGAAAAAAAAAAAAAATAATAATTAAGAGGAGCCGTGGAGCAGCAGATTGCAGTGGCCGTTCAGCATCGTATCTCTTACTATCCATGTCTAGAGTACAGCTATTTCCCGTCATTCCATACTCCGCTTGGGTGTTATGCGAATCAAAAGGCCCGGGTAGAGTAGAGAGGCATATGTAGAGAGGCAGAGCCCATACGTCCGATGAATGGTACGAGAACCAGACAAGGTAATTAAGCTCTGGACCCTAGCTAGGAACAACCTGAGGAGTACACATTATTGGAGCTTAATTGCCATAAGGTGTATTGACAGATGTCTTGCGGTAGGTATATCGTATACTGTTTTAAAGTTACTTGTCTGATCTGTTATTGGACCCAGATTGCTAGGCTTTCGATTCTGACCTTGGATACTGAGATACATCTTTGGCTATGCATTGGGATATTTATGCTGTAAGGTTCTATATCGTTGTAGATCAGTATTGTCTGTTTGCACCCAGTGTTGGACCTTTAGAAGCTGCTGAAGATACGCATTTGGCTATATATTGGGGTATTTAGTGTAGGCTCTATCGTTGTATGTTAAGCAGTATTTGTCTGTTCTGATCCCCAGTTGTGACCTTGGAACTTGAGGATTAGACACATTTCGGTACCATTACCACCTCTCTTGCATGACAAGTCCCACCCTCCCTCTTCGCTTAACCCCCTCCCCCCCCGTGCCTCTTTGGGATCCACGTGCATCCACGGCATCTTAGTAGCATAGTTAATGTATAGTTTAATCTTTAATTGGCTTTCATTAAACCATTCTATGGCCGTATCAATCATGAGGCATCTCGTTTGTCGCTCTGAACCCCTCCCATCTCGCTCCCCCCTATTCCAGCCCAGCCACCATTCACCCTCCAATCCGCCTACTCTCCACTTACGCCCCCTCCCTCGTGACTTCACTCCTCCCCCTGAGTCCATCCCCATGTAAGATGCAGAGGAGAATACACGACCTGATCCGCCACACGACGATGACATTTACGATAATCGGATAACCCCCTACTCCCCCTCTACCCTCCCCTTTTCCCCTCTCATCCTATCCGACCTCCCCTATCCCCTGAGCTACTTAGTCCCCCTCCCACTTTCCCCCTAGCTACCTTATCCCCTTCCCCCTCCCCCCGATACTAGACCTATCCCCCTCCCCCTCCCCCTTTAGCCTAGCCCCCTCCCCTCCCATCCACCCGTCCCCCTTCCCCTCCCAACTCCCCCCGTACCCCCTCCATCCACCCTTCCCCTCTCCCTTCTTCCCCTCTTTCCCTCCCCCTCCCCCTTCCCCACTACCTATCTCCCTCCCCCTCCCATCCACCTCTCCCCTCCCCTTCCCCTCTTCTCCCCTCCACCCTGTCCCCTCTCCCCTTTCCCCCTCCACCCTCTACCCTCTCCCCCTTTCCCCCCCTTCAAAGAAAAAAGCAACCTGCGTGTGGCTTTGCAATTCTAATTCGGCATTGCATCCTGCAGATTATATGCAAGAGAGATCTGATAACTGCCCTAGTAATAAGGGAGAAGACGCGTTCATTGCGATTGAACACGAGAGCTGAACACGAGTTGAACAGCGGATAGAGGACCGTAGGAGATCATATCACTCCATGAGGTTCGTTAATTGTACGGGTTTTATGAGTAAATGAGATGAAGACTTTGATTTTTTTTTTCTTTTTTTTTTGTCTCTCGAGATAAGGTTGTATCCTTTGTGCTTTCCGGAATGGGAAAGAAAGGAAGAAATCAATATACTCACGGTTATCTGTATTTTGCTTTTTCTTTCTTTCTTTTTTCTTTCTTTCTTTTTCTTTTTCTTTTTTTGTTAATGAGTAAAGGATGATTAGGAGAGAGCAAAGATACGGGAATGGGAATTTATATGCAAATGAACCCAAGATCTAGACAAAGTAGATAAGTAGGAAGAAAAAAGAAAAGAAGGGAAAAGTCTGGTGCTGATATTCAACAGGATTTTGAGTATCTTAATAAAACACGTTTTTTTTTCGTTTTTGTCATATATCAAAATCTTAAGGCATTTCGCCATCCAAGAACAGAGAGGAAAAGGTAAATAAAAATGTTTTTAAAAAAAGCAAATATTCATGAACCATCCTGTACGTCACACTTTTTCAGCGAGAGGAAGATAGGATATCAAAATCCATTTTTTCTCGAGAGCACTTAAAAAAAAAAAAAAAAAAAAAAAAAAAATCAGGAATATCTTAAAATTCGCAGCACTCCCATCAAGCATCGGTACTACAAAGGGTTAAATGTACGAGGCTCCATCTGCAGGTGGTATAAGGGGGGGGGGGGGAAGGGTATGGAGGGTATAGGGTATAAGAGGAGGTGGAGGGGGAGGAGGTAAGCTGTAGGAAGGAAGGTGGTGGGGGAAGGGTATATGAAGGAGAGGGGGGGGACCGTGAGGGAAGGGGAGAGGGGAAGAATGGGGAGGGAGGAGGCGGCCGGCGGGGGGGGGGCAGCGAAGGAAGGAGCACTATACCCTTTCCTCACTTGGCATTCTGGTCATCTTGGCAAGCCTGCATGCCAGTGTGCGCTACGTGCGCGTCAGGTGTTTGTGTGTGTGTGTGGGAGGTTTAGAGGAAGGGGAGGGTGGGGGGAGGGAGGCGAGTCGGAGAAATGTTTTGTAGATTTAAAAAAAGAATTGGTTTGCTTATTTTGTTTGTTTGTCGTAAGAGGAATAATTGTTTACCAATAATGATGATAAGATTCTTTTTTTTTTGCTTGTGTACTTGTCGACATATGTACGAACCATGAACAAAAAAAAAAGAAATATAGGTATGGGTGCGTCTTCTCGACCTGTATGTACGTATGGACGTTTTTTTTTACATACGCACACGGTATATACTCACCTCTTCGTGTTTATGTAAATAACGTAATTGTTTATGTTCGTACCTGGGGGCTATGGCGTACCTGGCCACCACGGCACTGTATTTGTTTAGTTAAGATAGTTTCTCCTTGAAATTTAAATATGTAGAATTGTTCATGTACTTCGGCTGCCTTTCAATAGATATAATTCTGTTTAAAGTTTGGAGGTTCTGGAATAATGTTCTGACTGCCTACTAATATTTTTTTTTTAAGTAATGTAATCGTCAGTCTATCGTTTTATTGGTTATTTATTATTTTCTTATTGGAGTTTCATCATAATGTATATTGTGGGCTTTGATTCATTTGGTCTTTTGTTCTTATCCTTTTATCTATCTTTATCTTTTTATCTCTCTCTCTCATCCTCTCTCTCTCTCTCTCTCTCTCTCCTCTCTCTCCTCTCTCTCCTCTCTCTCCTCTCTCTCTCTCTCTCTCTCTCTCTCTCTCTCTCTCTCTCCTCTCTCTCTCTCTCTCTCTCTCTCTCTCTCTCTCTCTCTCTCTCTCTCTCTCTCTCTCTCTTACAGTACAGTATGGGGACGAGAGGATACACGTGTGTATTAACTTTCGAATTTTATTTAATTATTCTTTATACGTCTCATATTCTTTATGCACGTTTATTTCTTATGATATAAAGTCTTCAATTATTTCGCAAGAAGAACGCACACGTGACTTTACAGTAAATTACACAAGATACGATGGGGGTAATTATGCTGATAATGAAAATGATAATGATGATTGTAGTGGAACAATAACAGTGATAATGATGATGAGGAGGATGGGGAAGAGAATGGTGATGATAATAATAATATTGGTAATAATAACGATAAGGAGAAAATACAAATAATGATTATAATGATAATGATGATAGTGACATTAATGATAATGCCGATAATGACAATGATAATATATGTAATGGTAATTCTAAAAGTGATGATAGTTATAATGATGATAACAAATAACGATACAGACAGTGATAGAATTTATTGTAATAAGGATAATAATGAAAATAATACTAATTCTTATACCAGTATTAATATGAATACCAATCTTACTAATAGTAATGATAATGATAACAATTATAATGATAATAATGTTGATAATGTTAATGTTACCAGTAGCAATGGTAATGATAATAATGATAATGATTATAATGATGATAATAGTAATATTTAGAGTGATAGTATTAACTGAAATGATTATAAAGATTGCAATAAGGATAATACTAATGATTATTCTAATATGAACGATAATATTGATAATGATGAAGATATAAGTATAAGGGCAGTGATGATGATAATGATAATGACAATGACGGTAGTGGTAGCGTTTATTATCCTAATGATATATATAATAGTAACAGTAAAAATGATAATGATAATGATGATAGTAACAATAATACTGATGGCGATGATGATGATAATAATAACAGTAATGATAACTGCAATAGAAACAACGATTCTCTTACTGTTAAAAGTAACACGATAAGAATAATGACAATAAAAATGATAATGATAGCGATGATAATAATGATATTGATGATGACAATGATGGTAATGATAATAATGATATTGATAATGACAACGATGGTAATGATACTAATGATAATGATACTAATGATACATATCATACAAATAGCGAAAATGATAAAAATGACGGAAAAAGATAAAGATAATAATAATGATAAGCGGAAAATTGATGATAATGATCATGAAATCCTCGGCATCCTTTATTCCGCTGAGCATCCGCCGCACCCGCATCCCAGCAGCATCGCCCATCTTACGTATTCTCCCCCAAACCCCACGATCTTTCCCGCACTCATCTCATCTCCGTCTTGAAGGAAAGAGCATCTCATCTCCCAAGACATGGCGGCGAGAGAGCATCCTCGTTACGTATTCACAAGATGCTTTTTTTCTCTCAGTCGCGAGAGTCGGGTTGTGTGTGTGTGTAGTGTGTCAGGGTTGCGTGCGTGTCGAGTCATGTTGGTGTCGTTTGTGTTTGGTGTCGTTTGTAGATGGTGTCGTCGTGTGGGTGTTGGTGTCGTGTGTGGGTGTTGGTGTCGTTGTGTCTGTTGGTGTCGTGTCCGTTTGTGGGTGTTGGTGTCGTCGTTGTGGGTGTTGGTGTCGTGTTGGGGTCTTTGTGGGTGTTGGTGTCATTTGTGGTGTTGGTGTCATTTGTGGGTGTTGGTGTCATTTGTGGGTGTTGGTGTCATGTGTGGGTGTTGGTGTCTTGTGTGGGTGTTGGTGTCATGAGTGGATGTTGGTGTCGTGTGGTGTATTTTGTGTCGTGTCAGGTGTTGGTGTTTGTGGGTGTTGGTGTCATTTGTGGTGTTGGTGTCGTGTTGTGTCGGTGTTGGTGTCTGTGTGGGTGTTGTGTCATTTGTGATGTTGGTGTCTTGTGTGGGTGTTGGTGTCATTTGTGGGTGTTGGTGTCTGGTGGGGTGTTGGTGTCATGTGTGGATGTTGGTGTCATGTGTGGGTGTTGGTGTCATTTGTGGGTGTTGGTGTCATATGTGGATGTTGGTGTCATTTGTGGATGTTGGTGTCATGTGTGGTTGTTGGTGTCTTGTGTGGGTGTTGTCATGTGTGGATGTTGGTGTCTTGTGTGGGTGTTGTGTCATTTGTGGGTGTTGGTGTCGTTTTGTGGGTGTTGGTGTCATTTATGGGTGTTGGTGTCATTTATGGGTGTTGGTGTCATTTGTGGGTGTTGGTGTCTTGTGGGTGTTGGTGTCTTGTGTGGGTGTTGGTGTCGTTTGTGGATGTTGGTGTGTGTGGGTGTTGGTGTCTGTGTGGGTGTTGGTGTCATTTGTGGTGTTGGTGTCTTGTGTGGATGTTGGGTCATGTGTGGGTGTTGGTGTCTTGTGTGGATGTTGGTGTCATGAGTGGATGTTGATGTCTTGTATCCACTTAACACGCGTGTAGTTTTAGTGGATGAGGTTTCGCCTACTTTGAAAGAGTAACCTTGGAGTGATTTTTGGTTAGAGAGATGGAGGGAGGGAGGGAGTGGGAAGGAAAGGGAGGGGGAAGGAAGGGGAAGGGAAGGGAAGGGGAAGGGAAGGAAGTGGGAAGGGAAGGGAGGGGAGGGAGGGAGTGGAAAGGAAGGGTGGGAAGAAAAGGGAGTGGGAAGGGAAGAGAGGGAGGGGGGGAGGGAAGGGGAGGGAGGGAAGGGGGAAGGGAAGGGAGGGAGTGGGAGAAGAGGGAGGAGGGAGAGAGGGGTAGAGAGGGAGGGGAAGGGAAGGGAGGGGGTGGAGGGAGGTGGGGGGAGGGAGTGAGTGGGAAGAAGAGGGAGGTAGGGGAACGAGGGGTAAAGAGAGAGAAGAGAAAGTGAAAGAAAATAAGAAGGAGAGACACACAGGCAGACAGAGAGATAGACAGACAGACAGACAGACAGAAAAACAAGAGAGAGAGGGTGTGAGGTGTTACAAGTCAGGCATGTACATTAGCACGTGTTTGCGTATGTGCCTGGAATATGTATGCGCACCTGAAGAATATATATTATCTTACTTAATCACTTGATATGACAGATTTATGCGCCAGTCCGGAAGGCCACTAAATGCAACAATATCCATTCATTCTTCTTCGTTAAATAAGGTATTCAAAATCAATTATATATATCTCTTATAAACAACTCTTTATAAGTAAGTCTAGCATACAATCATGCTTATTCAAACTTTCATATAACTATTAGATAACTTTTCCTGTATAACATACCTTCGTATAAGCATGAACATAAGTACATGAATATGTCCATATACAAATCTAAGAATATATGACCTTTATAACCCCCTATACACATATATAAGTCAATCCAACATACCTCCCCTTTGTGTCATAACCTCGGTACAGGTATAAGCACAGGTCAGACGCAATATACTTCCATGTGCAGCTAATCACCTTGTCTTCACTCTTAAGGCTTCGCGAGTGCTGCCTGCGATCAGTGGGGTGGCTACTCGTCCCCCAGAATACGTGTAATGGGATTCCAGGTCCGAGGAAGGAAGAATTTGGGACAGAGATAATACGTAGGACTGACCTCTGGTTAACTTGTGTGGTAACTGTGTGTGGGTGGGTGGGGTGTGTGTGTGGGGGGGGGGGGGGGTGGTGGTGTGTGTTTGTGTGTGTGTGCGTGTGTGGTGTTTGTGCGTGTGTGTGTGTGTGTGTGTGTGTGTGTGTGTGTGTGTGTGTGTGTGTGTGTGTGTGTGTGTGTGTGTGTGTGTGTGTGTGTGTGTGTGTGTGTGTGTGTGTGTGTTGGGTTGGGTGGGTGGGGAGAGAGAGAAGAGAGAGAGAGAGAGAGAGAGAGAGAGAGAGAGAGAGAGAGAGAGAGAGAGAGAGAAGAGAGAGAGAGAGAGAGAGAGAGAGAGAGAGAGAAGGGGGCGAGAAGAGTGAAAGAGAAAGAAAATAGAAATAGAAGGAAGAAGGAAGTAAAAGGGTGATAAACAAAAAGAAAGAAAAGAGAAAAGGAGGGAGAAGACAGACAAAGAGACGCAAAAAGAGAAACGGAGAGAGTGTAAAAGGTGTTAGAGAGAGGAGACAGCTGAGAGGCCACATTCACAGGTAACTCTTAAGATAACCATAAAGCAAAAAATTGCATATCAAGAAAATGTCAGTTTTTAAGTCAGATTATGCAGTAAATGACAAGAAAAAACTATTAACTCTCTATAGTCGCCAATCATTTATATATTCTTAATTATCGAAGATTCCGAACTCCCATAAATATTATTTTACGTATTTGTCAAAATTTGTGAATTTCTCATTCAAAACGTCCAGCACTTTCACATATTTATAAAAATAGATCTAAGCGGACAGGCATTAATTGGTCATGCAGTCATTACCTCATGTCATGAAGCAAAAGTCATGCACTCACAACGAGAGAGCGTCTTGGAAAGTCTTAAGGGTCACAGGCAGACAGGAAGGTCGCTTTTACTTTCACCTAGTATAGAAATATGGTCCTTAAGAGCAGTCAGAGATTGTTTTTTTTTCTGTCTCTTTCTTGAACATGACTTTTTTTTGTTTTCTTCTTTCCTTCCTTCTTCCTCTATTCTTCTTATTGTTTTATATCTTTTCCTTTACCTTTTCTTTTTAGTCTTTGATTTTGTTTTCCTTGTTTAATCCGTTTTCTTTTCGTCTTTTTTTTTTTTTTTTTTATCTTATTTTATTTTACAGTATCTCTTTCTGTTCTCTTTTTCTGTTTCTTTCTTTTCTTGTTTTCCTCTATTTTTTCCTTTCTCTTTCTCTTCTCGCTCTTATTCCTGTTTGTGTCCTTGTTCTTTCGCTCTTCTATTTTTTTTTCTTCGTCGTCGTCGTCTTTCATATATATATGTTTCATATATATATATATATATATAATATATATATATATATATATATTATATATATATATGTGTGTGTGTGTGTGTGTGTGTGTGTGTGTGTGTGTGTGTGTGTGGTGTGTGTGTGTGTGTGTGTGTGTGTGTGTCTGTGTGTATTTGTGTCTGTCTGTATGTATATGTATTTGTATGTCTGTCTGTATGTATAAACACACACACATAGAAGGCTACTTAAATTTTAGAACAAAGAAAACGCCTCTCCCTCTCCGCGGAACAGCCATGTATCCCCCACAAACTCTCTTCGAAGTTCGCAAGAATAAGTTCCTCCAGAGCTGTTTACCGCCGAAGTCCATATTCTTTTTCTTCGCGACACACACAACAGCGAAACGCCTTCTAGCCACTTGTAGAGTCCTGCCGAATCCTTTGAAAAAAAACCCGAAAATCACTCTAATATCCTTTTTTTTTTTTTTTTTCCTTATCCCTCTACAAAACCCTCGAAAGGACTTCCCTCTTTCTCTACACGCCCATCCCATTTTCCATTTTCCACCCCATCCCATCCTCCCGTCCCGTCCCGTCCCATTCCCGTCCCAACCCGTTCCATCCCATCCATCCCACCCCATCCCGTCCTATCCCATTCCATCCACCCCATCCCGTCCCATTCCATCCAACCCGTCCCGTCTCATTCCATCCCAACCCGTTCCATCCCGTCCCGACCATCCCAACCCATCCATCTCACCCCATCCCGTCCAATCCCATCCCATCACGTCCATCCACCCGTCCCGTCCCATCCCACCCACCCCACCCCACCCCATCCCGTCCCGTCCCACCCCATCTCCCGTCCCTATCCCCACCCCACCCCACCCCATTCCGTCCCTATCCCCTCTCCCTTCATTCCTGTAGGAGTCGGCCAAAGGAAGCTGTCATAACCAAGGCTGCGACGCCCCGGGAGGAGGGAGGGTAGAGGGAGGGCGGCCCGTTGTTATTCTCCTCGGCGAAGGGAAGGAGGTCCAGGAGGTGCTCGGAAGGCGGCAGGGAGCTCAAGGAGGTCGAGGAGACGCGAGGGAGGCAGTCTTAATGCGAGGCCTGCCTGGTTCGCGATTTTTTTTATTTTTTGTTTTATTTATTTTATTTATTGATTTACTTTTTTATTGTTTTATTATTTATTTTTATTTTATTTTTTATTTTACTTTTTTATTTATTTTTATTTTTATTTAATTTATTTATTTATTATTTGGGGGGGACTGGGTGCATATGTGATTCAGTTCCTGGTTTTCGATTTTTTTTTTTTTTTTTTGGGGGGGGGGGGTATAGGATGTGATTCAGTTCCTGGTTTTCGATTTTTTTTTTTTTTTTTTTTTTTTTTTTTTTTTTTTTTTTTTTTTTTAGGTGGGGGGTATAGGATGTGATTCAGTTCCTTGTTTTCGATTAGGATTTGCCGATGTCCCTGAAGCGAGGCCTGGTCTTCGAATTATTATTATTGTTATTTTTATTTCTTTTTTGTTATTTTTTAAAATCATTTTTGTAATTTTGTTATTTATTTAAGATGAGTTTCAGATCCTGGTTTTCGATCTGGATTTGTCGATATCAAATTGGAAGTAATTGATACGAATACGAGGCCTGAATTTTGAATTATTTTATGGGGATGGGATTTCATTACCTGGTGTTTGATTAAGGTATGTCGATGTTGGATCAGAAGTAATGTAGGGATTTTAGGATTACTGGAAAGCGAGGTTTATGTAGGTGGGATTAACATACTTGTAACGTAGTTGTACAAGGTAAGTATATGTGCATATATACTGGCTTACGAGTGGAGATTCAGGCGCATTTGCATATTCAGAGAAATGTAGTGGGGGAAGGGAAGAGGGAAGAAGGGAGAAGAGTAAGACAGACAGACAGACAGACAGGCAGGCAGACAGAAAGACAGACAGAGACAGAGACAGACAGACAGGCAGACACAGACAGACAGATAGACAAATGCAGAAGGCGGCAGGCAGGCAGACAGACAGACAGAAAGAAAGACACACATACAGACAGGTAGGCAGACAGACAGATAAACAGACAGATAGAAGGCAGGCAGACAGACAGAAAAAAGACACACATACAGACAGACAGACAGACAGACAGACAGAAGACAAAGAAAAGAAAAGAAAAAAAACACGATACAAAAAAAACTTTCTTAAGTAGGTACACAGACATACCAAAACCCTTATCACCGCACACGCAAAGCCTAACCATAACACAGCCACCTATCCAAGCCGAACCAACAGCCTCCGCTAGAGCAAGCACACACAGACCTATCCCATGCGTGCCTAGAAACGTTAATGATTGCTGAAGGTCACAATGCCTGCTAACTCGGTGCCTGATCAAGGTGCATGACGTCACGACCCAGTGGTTATGGATCAGCTGACTTGTTTGCATGATAATTATCGACGTTCACTTAGGAAGTAAGACGAAGGTTTTGGTGTCCTTCTTGAGTGTTTTGGGTGATTGGAAAATAGTGTTTGGAAGTTTTCCGTTTGGTTGAATCAACATCGTGGACTTTGAAGATTATTTACTTTGGGGTTTCAGATGTTTTGTGTGGGTATCGGTGATTCGGAAATATGTATATCCTTAAGAGTATACCTGTTTGCTGAATCTCTCTCTCTTTCTCTTTCTCTCTCTCTCTCTTCCTCTCTCTCTCTCTCTCTCTCTCTCTCTCTCTCTCTCTCTCTCTCTCTCTCTCTCTCTCTCTCTCTCTCTCTCTCTCCTCTCTCTCCTCTCTCTCTCTCTCTCTCTCTATCAATATATCTGTCTATTTCTCTATATACATATCAGTCCATCTATATATTTAGCTCTCACTCACACACACACATATTTGTAGATATTAATTGTAGGATAGATAGATAAATTGGTAGACAGAAAAAATGAATTATTGAATGGAAGACAAATAGAAAGA
>NW_020872325.1:618783-628783 GCF_003789085.1 Penaeus vannamei | reverse complement strand
GGGCTGTGTTTTATGTATTTTTTTCATAGATTTTTTTTCCGAATGATTCAGTGATATGATGAATTTTTCTCGTGTTTTGTATTCAATATGTCAATTATTTTTATTTTGCTTATTTCTGTTTTGTATTCAGTATGTCTTCTATTTTTATATGCTTCAATCTGATAATCTAAACCTCAACTACATTTATTCGGTGACGTAAATTGGATTTGCGTTTCTTATATTTATTGAATTTTCTCTTATTTCATATATCTTATTCCTTTCAGACAAGGTTCAGTGCATGAACAATATCTTGGTTGAAATAAAATCACAGTGAGAAAAAAAAAACACTCAAATGATGTTAAGAAAAAGACTCTCCGTGGCATAGAAGCGATCATGGAAACCGTCAAGCGAGGAGACATTCACTCAAAACTCGCGGAACAGAGGACCAAGTTCCTCAAGCAGAGTCTCTCGGAGGAAAAGGCGGAAGTGGGGACCATCCAGAGGCGAGTCGAGATCGTCCACGACTACTTCTCCACCGAGGCCGAGTGCTGCGTTCCGTCCGGCCTGAGTTATTGCAACAAGTGCGACTCCGGACCTTCCTGCTGCGTGTACCTCAGTGACGAGGACGACTCGAGCGACCCCACGTCCTCTTCGGTGGACGATGCCGGTCCCGTGAACAAGCGCGCGAAGAGAGATGGAGGAGAGCAAGAGGAGAAGGTGGAGTACGAGGAGGAGGAGGAAGAAGTGGAAGAGGAGGAGGACGAGGTGATCAATTTCTACTTATCCGGGGAAGGGATGGGCGAGGGATGTGTGGAGGAGTACGTGTTCTATGTCGACGATGACGACGAGGATGACGAGGGCGACGAAAACTATGAGGATTTTCGAGAAGGAGATGAAGGGGATATTACGAAGGCGGAGGAGGTCGCTACGAAGATGATGAAGAGGGGGAATACGTCTTAGACGACGAAGAAGGGGAGTATTTCGTAGACAGCGACGAGGACGAGTGGGAGGAAGAGATCGAGGAAGAGGAACAGCAGCGGCAGAAGCGGTCCCGGAGATCAAGGGACCACTTCTTCCCTCGATACCAAGAGCCGCTCGAAGTCATCTTAGAGATCCTGGGCGAAGAAGGGGAAGAGGAAGAGAATCACATCGACGCGAATGATAAAGAGGAGGACGGCGTGAATGGCGATGAGGACCTGATAACCTTCTCGAGCAGCAGCGACTTCAGCCCCGACAGCCTGGAGGAGGCGTGCGCGCGGAAAGCCAAGGACGACGTGCAGAACTCAGCTGCCGAGGAGGACGTCAGCCACCAGACTTCCGACGACTCTCTGACGCCTCGAAATACGAGCATGGAAGACATTGAGACGATCGCGTACACAAGGTTACCCGAGCACGAGGAAGAGAAGGAGGATAGTCATCGGGAGGATAGTCATCAGTCTCTCATACAGAACTTGATGGACGAACCTATCCTCGAGGACTGCCCCCAGATCATCCTGCCGCGGCCCAGTCTCATCAAGGCCCCCGAGGAGACGGACAGGGAGAAACTGCGGGCACTGACCTCGGAGATTGAAGCGTACCTGAAGGAGACGACGATGCTGCTAGAGAGTGCCACGACCTACACTTCCGCCACAAAGAGTCGTGAGAGAGGGTCAAAAGAGTCAGCCAACGAAGGAGAGAAAATAGACCCCCAGAAGTGCTCGGACTCAGTCGCTAAAGAGCCGTCTTCTGTACATACAACTCTTCCCCTCAGGTCAGATAAGCCACCAAGACCTTCTGAAAGGAAAATCGAGGAGCTTGCTATGTCAAGTCCTCTCTCGACAACTGCACACGGGACTTTAAATACCACACATACCAGTCATCCCTCTAAGATACAAGCAGCAGAAGACGCGAAACAAACCCGCGTCGCCACAGCTGAAATCCGCGTAAATCCCACAGCCTCAGTGGCTCACCAGCTCCCAAAGATCAAACACGAACCTCCTGCGCCTGGAAACCTCGAGGGGGCTTCCCGGGGTCTGGCCACCTCACATGAGAGCCAGGTAAGTGAGGGAGAACACACGTCCGCCTTCAGGAGTGCAGCTCTGGACGTCTCCCATGCGTCTTCGAGGCTCACTGACAGTCCAGATATCTACAAGTCTCTCTTGGAAACACACAACCTGGCCGAGACCGAGTATTATTCAGCAGTAGAGACATCGACGGAAGTGGTGGAGGCCTTAGAATGGGAGGACAAGGAGGCGAAGAGGAAGGATAAGAAGCAATCGAGGATTATCTACAAGCCCGAGGAGACGACCCAAGGCGACGACATCTGCTTCACGAGCCCCAGAAATCGCCGGACGTGGCTCGCGGCCTTTGAGGAACTCGAGGATAGCTTCGACAGCGCCATTAAAAGCGGCGAGAAGCGGCCGTCATCCGACCCCTCCGACGATGCGGGAACGGCAGACAGCGTCGAGACCCCCAGAGCCACGGACGCGAAGCAGAACCGGCGCCGCTGTGAGTCGCCGCCCCCGACCATCTCATGCTTAGAGAATCTCGAAAAACTATGCCGGCGGCTAAGTCTAGAGCGAGAGAAATATTCGGAGCAAATGTGCACGATTGACAGACCCTCTCCAGTTGGAATGGAGGATAATAGTTACGAGTGTAGCGAAGATAATGAAACGTTTTCGACGTCAACCTTATCGGAAACGGAAACTGACATCATAGCCGATAAGCTTTATACTGTACGAATGCCAAAGCAGAAAGAGGACAGCGATAACACGGGAACCAGTATTCGCAATTTGGATAATATAATCAAGGGAGATTTAAACCAAAACAAGCCGGTATTTGATCATCCACCCGTCGACGGGACGGGATACGCCTTCAAAGAAAACGGAGGACTCGCTCCTACCAAAGAAAATGAGAAGACAAAATCGAGAGGGGATACTAAGGAAACTTTAAAGTTTCAGTACATTGATTCTAAATTGGATGAAATATTCAGTTCTGTTGAAGATGAAGTTTCTCACACCACGTATTCAAATATTGTTAACCAAATGGTGAAAGGACAAGCAAAAATTCAAAGGCGCAGTCACGACGATTCACTGTATGCTAGTGGAAAACAAGTCCAAAAGCAATTGAATGAGATTCTAAACGGAATGGATTCCATGTACGAATCGTATCTAAAGAAAAGGAAGTCCCTCGACCTCACGCACGAGGCAAGGACTCTTCCGGATCTCAAATTCCCAAATAAGGAAGAAAACATTTTCCAAATAAAAGCCGAGTCTTCCAGCGTCAGCGTCGAGCAGAAAAGGGAATCCAAGAGCGAGCTGGACGCCTTCAGGGACATCATCGACATATCCGAAGACCTGAAGAACCTGTGTGTGTTCCACGTCAACAAGCCCGGCTGGGACTCGGCCGCCGGAGACCCCCACAGCAGGAGCCCGACGCCCCGGGAGGGACCTGACGTCGAGCCCTCCTTCCCGGACTTCTACGAGAGCGACGGCGCGACCCCCGAGGCTGAGGCGAAGGGTTTTGTCCCCGACGGCAGGCCACGGGACGCTGCCTCGCCCGCGCACGTCAGAGACCCCTGCAGGAGGTCCTCGAAGGAGTGCGAAGGAGAGGCTGGCGTGGGCTCCTTCCTGGCTACCATGAAGGAGGAGAACTTGCGCTGCTACAAAGTGACGCTGGATTACCTGCAGAAGATCTCGGACTCGCACGAAGACACGGGGGAACGCGGGAACGCAAACAAACACGTGAGTATATGAGGTTGGTTGTATCATTCGTTCGCTGTGAATGTTTACGTACACAAACTTATATTTGAGTTATCAAATTAAATATATTAATTGTTTACTATGAATATTTACGTAAATGTGACCCTTTTTGTACACAGACTTATACTTGAGGATATCAAATTAATTATATCAATTGTTTACTATAAATATTGACGTAAATGGGACCTTTGTTCTACACTCAAACTTATACTTGAGGATATCAAATTGATTATATTAATTGTTTACTATAAATATTAACGTAAATATGACTTTTGTTGTGCATTTAAACTTATACTTGAAAGATATCAAATTATTTTATTAATTGTTTACTATAAATATTAACGTAAATATCTTTGTTGTACACTCAAACTTATACTTGAGGATATCAGTTAATTATATTCATTGTTTACTTTGAATATTTACATAAATGTAATCTTTGCTCTACACAACATATACTTGAGTGTATTAAATTGATTATATTTTTTGTTCACTATGAATTTTAACGTAAATATTACCTCTACTTTATGCAAGAACGCGCCTGAGTATATCAAATTAATTGTATTGTTTACGATGGATATTTACGTAAATATAACCTTTACTATACTTAATATTGTTATCTCTTCTCTTTTCTAACCGATTAATCATCCTAATGATATTACAATTCACTGCCAAACAAGAATGCAATCTGTTCCTGTTTCTTCATTGCAATTAATCCTTGACTCTGCATTTCTTTTAAAAATCTTCAATATCCTCTTCCAGGGAGATGACGTCATCACCCTGCCAGCCAATCAGCGACGTCAGACTGAGGATAAGGTAAGTTTAGTACTAAGGAGTGTTTATGTGTTAAGATTATAGTTAATTCTTGTCTTTTAGGATGACTCAGTGACGTCAGTGGTTTGATATTGAATTTAATTACGAGAGGAATTAAATTTAAGTTATTGCCATGGATGATAATTTTGAATCGTTCCGTTCTTCGTGTTATTTTTGTTATTTTTGTTCTGTGTTCATTTTTCGCGCGAACGGTTATTTTCTCTTATCATTTTATTTTCTTTTGCTGTTCATCGCCTACAATGATCGGTTTTCTCTTTATCATTTTGTTTTCTTTCTTTTCTAATTTTTTCTAATTCACTGTTCTGGTTTCATTTTTATATCGACTTTTCGCATTTTTCTCTTACGTTTCTGTTTTCTTCTTGTCTTTTTTTTGTACTCCCTTTACATGGTTTCTTCTAGTTCGTGTTATTGGTACGTTTTTGTTATTACTGTTATTCGTTATGCTTATCTCGTCTTCTCTTTCTTGTTCATATTCGTCGTCTTCGTTTTTTTTCCATTTTCGGCGATTATTTCTTCTTTCTTGTCTTTTTCTCTATTTTTCTTCTCTTGTGCTTTCGTTTATAGATCTATACGTCTTCGTGTTTTCTTTCCATTGTCGTTTCTGCCTTTCTACTTTATTCCTTTCCTTCTTTATATCTACTTTCTTCTTAATTTCTTTCATATCTACTTTCTTCATCTTCTCTCGACATCCTTATTTATCTTCTTACTCTCTTCTTCCCTTCTCTAGTTTCCACCTTGTCTTCTTCCTGCGTTCTCCTCTTCCTTTTCTCTTTCTCCCTTTTTCCATCTCTTTTATCGCTATAATATTCTTTTTAATATTCTTTCTCTTCCGATTCTGATTTCTTCCTCTCTTCGATACTACTCCTTCTACCTTCCATAATTTGACCTCCTCTCCACCCCCCACTTTGACCTTCTTTGCCCCCACTGACCTTCTCCTTCCCCCCCCTCCGCTCCCCCCTCTCTCCTCTGTCAGCCTCCGGTCACGTGACGTCACCCGCGTCGAGGACCACCGGACAAATGCTGTCTATTTATCGCTGTTGTTTGGTAATAACGTAAGCTAATTATCCGCTCATTTGCATATCATTAACGATTTTGGAGGAAGAGAGGAATACGTAAGTGACGTGGAGGAATAAGAGGGATAAATAGATAGATGAGGATTAGCGATTGGTTCAGGCGATTAACCGGACTGAAGGTATTTTATCGTTTCCAAGAAAGGATTACGGATTTATTAAAGCGCCGTTAATATAAAGTTAATCCTATGATCATGATTACGATTATAGATTTCCTTTAATTTACGCCTTTTTATCATATTTATTTATCTGCATTCTAGACGAAGAAAAATGTATTCAGAGATCGTTTATTAATAGATAGATAGATAAGTGTGTGTAGAATCATGATTACGATTATGGAATTTCCTTTCATTCCGCCTTTGTTATTCACATTTATTTATGTATTCTAGACGAAGAAAATGTATTCAGAGATCGTTTATTAATAGATAGATAGATAAGTGTGTGTAGAATCATGATTACGATTATAGATTTCCTTTCATTTACGCCTTTATTATTAATATTTATTTTTCTGCATTCTTAAAAAAAGATATTCAGAGATGGTTTATTAATAGATGAATAGGCAAGTGTGTGTAGAATCATGATTACGATTATAGATTTCCTTTCATTTACGCCTTATTAATAATATTTGTTTATCTGCATTCTAAACGAAGGAAAAAGATATTCAGAGATTGTTTATTAATAGATGAAAAAAGTGTGTGTAGAATCATGATTGCGATTATAGATTTCCTTTCATTTACGCCTTTATTATTAATATTTATTTTTCTGCATTCTAGACAAAAAATATTCAGAGATGGTTTATTAATAGATGAATAGACAAGTGTGTGTAGAATCATGATTACGATTATAGATTTCCTTTCATTTACGCCTTTGTTATTCATATTTATTCATCTGCATTCTAAACGAAGGAAAAAAATATTCAGAGATCGTTTATTAATAGATGAATAGACAAGTTTGTGTAGAATCATGATTACGATTATAGATTTCCTTTCATTTACGCCTTTTTATTAATATTTATTTTTTGCATTCTAGACAAAAAAATATTCAGAGATGGTTTTTCTAAACGAAGAAAAAAGATACTCATAGATCGTTTATTAATAGATGAATAGACAAGTGTGTGTAGAATCATGATTGCGATTATAGATTTCCTTTAATTTACGCCCTTGTTATTCATATTTATTTATCTGCATTCAAGGCGAAGGAAAAAAATATTCAGAGATCGTTTATTAATAGATGAATAGACGTGTGTGTGTTCCCGCGGGTATGTGCGTGTGTGTGTAATCAAGGTCTACATAAGTACTTATATAGACCTTGTGTGTAATTGCGCCCGTAAGCATAGACACGATACCATTCTCAGTATTTCCAGCGCCTTTTGCCACAACAAGGGAGTTAATACCCCGTGATTCGCAGGTTATAACCACCGCGCCTTGATTTAGTAGGAATTCCGTGACTTGGGAGTATTTCTGTCAGTGCAGTTTGCGGCGTGTTAGCTTTGCCGTGAACCTTCCTTCAATCCTGGGGCTGGAAAATGTTGTTTTGATACACGGCGTAAACTATCCCTGTTCTGCCCAATTTTCGGTCTTGTGTTCATGTATATTGTTCAGGGTGTGAGGATTCGGTTTGTTGGTTGTAAGGGAACACTGGTTAAGTATAGCAAAAGTGGGCCATGTCTCTTTGGGGGAATGTGTGCATATATAAACTTAATTTCGATATTTTTCATATTGGAAGTGATCGACCGCATGGAATTTTACCCTTTTTTTTTCTCTCTCAACCGGAGTGTGTATCTGTTTACTTGAGGTGTGGATCGATATTGTCTCTCACAGTTGGTTTTCCCATTTTATGCTTTGATTCATTTCCGACTCTATAAGACGCCAAATAGAGTAATGACGAAGGGTATGATGGAATTATATTAATACGTAAACAAGGAGTAATCTGAATAACGATTTCATATCCACAATCCACGCTGTTTTCGAGGCACGGATTGTGGATTTTATAAATTCATTCTTTACAGCTTCTGCACCGGCCTACTTCGATTCCTTTAAAAAAAAGATAGAACATGATATAGATTACGTCCATCTTTAAGAAAGGTAGAAGAGTCTTTATTAGTTTCGTTTCGTTCTTTAAGACCAGTGGTTCCCAACTTTTTTTTGGTCGTTACCCACTTTTCATACAGGATACGTGTCCATGGCCCACCGCCAGGCATCACCCATAACTACAGTAACTACAGTCCTACATTCATTAAGCCATATATAAACCACTCAATTCCTGTAATTTTATTGATTCCATGCGTTTGTTTTGTTCTTCTGTCAAGTAGTGATAAAGACATTGAAATTATACTAAAAAAATTTGATAACGTAATGCACAAGAAATTTTCACACACATCATATCCTCAGATAAGCCCCTGCATTCCTACTACATGTTCCCGCACCCCTAACCCCCCCCTCTCACCCCCTAACCCCATACCACCACCCCCTCTCAACCCCCCTAACGCCCCATACACACCCCCTCTCACCCCACTAACCCCCATACGCACCACCCCCTCTACACCCTAACCCCATCCACCACCCCCTCCGCCCCCACTAACCCCCATTCCACCACACCCTCTCAACCCCCCTCTAACCCATACCACCACCCCCTCTCACCCTCCCTAACCCCCATACCACCATCCCCTCTCACCCCCCTAACCCCCATAACCACCAACCCCCTCTCGCCCCC
The DNA here is from genome assembly GCF_003789085.1 of Penaeus vannamei. Classification (NCBI taxonomy): domain Eukaryota; kingdom Metazoa; phylum Arthropoda; class Malacostraca; order Decapoda; family Penaeidae; genus Penaeus; species Penaeus vannamei. Next base: position 620,451 of record NW_020872325.1, on the reverse strand, counting down.
TAACCCCCATACCACCACCCCTCTCGCCCCCCTAACCCCCTACCACCACACGCCCTCTCACCCCCTAACCCCATATCACCACCCCCTCTCACCCCCTAAACCCCCAATATCACCACCCCCTCGTCACCCCCCTAACCCGCCATACCACCACTCCCTCTCACCCCAACCCACCACCCCTCTCATCCCCCATAAAGACCACCAACCCCCTCTCACCCCATACAAACCCTCTCTACCCCCATACCACCACCCCTATCTCCACCATAGCACCCGCTACCATAACCACCCCCTCTCACCCCCATAACCACCACCCTCTCACCCCCATACCACCACCTCGCCTCTTCACCCTAACCCCATACCACCAACCCCCACTCTCCACCCCTCTAACCCCCATAACCCACCCCCTCACCCCTCTAACCCCCATACCACCAGCTCTATCCCACCACCCCCCCTCTCACCCCATACCACCACCCCCCTCTCCCTCACCCCCTAACCCCCATACCACCACCCCTTCTCGGCCCCTAACCCCATACCACCACCCCCTCTCGCCCCCCTAACCCCCATACCACCCCCTCCTACCCCCCTAACCCCCATACCACCACCCCTCTCACCCCCCCTAACCCCCCATACCACCACCCCCTCCTCACCCCCATACCACCACCCCTCTCACCCCATACCACCCACCCCCTCTCACCCCTCTAACCCCATACCACCACCCCCTCTCCCCCATATCCACACCCCCTCTCACCCCCAACCACCACCCCCTCTCACCCCCATACCCATCTACCTACCAACCCATCTCACCCCCTATACCCCCATACCACCACCCCTCTCAACCCTAACCCCCATACCACACCCCCTCTATCCCCACTACCCCCATACCACCACCCCTCTCACCCTCCCTACCCCCACCACCACCCCCTCTCACCACCCCCCTAACCCCCTACCACCACCCCCTCTCCTTCTCCTAACCCCATACACCACCCCCTCTCACCCCTAACCCCCATACCAACCACCCCCTTCTCATCCCCTAACCCCCATACCCCCACCCTCACCCCCCCTAACCCCCGTACCACCACCCCCTCTCACCCCCCTAACCCCCATATCCACACCAGCCCTCTCACCCCTAAACCCCATACCACCCCCCCCTCTCACCCCCCTAACCCCCATACCACCGACCCCCTCTCATCCCCCTAACCCCCATACCACCACCCCCCTTCACCCCCCTCTCACCCCCCTCACCCCCCTACCCATACCCCCCCCTTCACCCCCCCTAACCCCCATACCACCACCCCTCTCACACCCCCTAACCCCCATACCACCACCCCCTCTCATCCCCTAACCCCCATACCACCCACCCCCTCTCACCACCCCCCTAACCCCCGTACCACCACCCCCTCTCACCCCCCTAACCCCCATACCACCACCCCCTCTCACCCCCTAACCCCCTAACCACCCACCCCCTCTCACCCCCCTAACCCCCATACCACCACCCCCTCCCACCCCGTCTCCCCAACAGCGTGACGGAATCAGGGTAGCCATGCGCGACGTGGACGTACCAAGGCCCACAGTTTGGGAACCGCTGCTTAAGACCTTCGCTATCCGGATAGTTTTACGGCCAGACTTGACTATATCTAATGCATAGATATGTCGTAGTATAGGATTGCATTC
>NW_020872325.1:583666-586166 GCF_003789085.1 Penaeus vannamei | reverse complement strand
CCCACCCCCCCACCCCATCCCCCGCCCCCCATTTTGGCTGCCGCGAACGAAGAGCTAACCTTCTGCTGAAATTCATTTTGTTCTTTAATTGAAAGAAAAATCATATTTTTTTCATTTTATTTCCTTCGTTTTTGAGTGTGTGTGTGTTGTGTGTGTGTGTGTGTGTGTGTGTGTGTGTGTGTGTGCGTGGTGTGTGGTGTGTGTGTATGTGTGCGTGTATGTGTGTGTGTTGTGTGTGTGTGTGTTTTGTTTCACGAATAGAAAGACATTTGATAGAAAATGGAAGATTGATTATGCAATTTTACTTCTTTTTGTATCTTAGACGCCTTGTTTTATCGTTTATGTATCATATGAATTTACTCCCTGTCTTGTATAACGAGCAATATATGAAATGATAAAAAGCCACATCAGTTGTGTGTTATGCTTAAATTATTTTGTTTTCCTGTGTTCCTTCACTACAAGATATGTGTTTAAATTCGTTTTTGATGCGCACACAGACATACACACACATAAGTACACACACATAGCCATAAACGTATGAGTACTGTATATTAAGGACTGTACGTACTGTGTATTAAGGAGAGGTAATCTTTGTGAGTATAAGTTTTGTTTGAAGTCAGTTTAGCTTCAATATTAGGCTGTTGTCTGCAGAATTCTTTGGTGAAAAACCTGAATATTAGTCATTGTGTGAATATTTATTTTGCTTTTTAATACGTCATTCCCTTTGTTGTGTGTGGCTTGTGATGTGCTATTTTTTTCTTCTTCTTCTTCTTTTATTCCGTTTTCTTTCTTTTCTTCTCCTCCTCCTCTTCCTCCACTTTTATGTCTTCTATTTCTCTTCCCCTCCTTCTCCTCCTCCTTTACTCCTACTTGTTCTCTCCTTCTATTTCCTTTTCTCGTCTTCTTCTTCTTCTCCTTTTCTCTACATCCTCCACCTCCTTCTTCTCCTTCTTTTTATCTTCTTTTTCTCTTCTTCCCTTTCTTCTTCTTCTTCTTTTTCCTCTCCTTTCTTCTTCTTCTTCTCTCCCTTCATATCTTTATTCTTATTCTGCCTCTTCCTTTTCTCCATTACCTTCTCCCCTTCCTCTCTCCTCCTCCTCTTTCTTCATTTTCTCTTTCTTCTTCTTCTCTTCCTCTTTCTTCTACCTCTTAAAAGAAATGTCGTTAGCAATATTCTGGTATAAATGTCATGTAATCTTCGAAAACTTAACTTTTTGTCTTTTCCTTTCCCCTTTTTTATTCCATTTCTTCTCTTTTCCTCCTTCACTTCCCCTTCTTTGGGCCTTTTCCTCCCGTAATAATCTGATATTTCTCTATTCCTTTTCGCTCGTTTGTTTTCCTCCTCATTTCACCCTAAGTCAAGCTATTCGATATCTGCTTCTTCCTCATTCAAAATTCCTTACTCATCACCTTCTTCTTCTTCTTCTTCTGCTTCTCCTCTTTCTTTTCTTTCTTTTCTCATATTCCTTCGTCTCTTCTCCTTCTTTACCTTCTATTTCCTTTTCTTCTTCTTCCCCTTTTCCTCTTCCTAGTATATCCTTCTTCTTCTGTTTCTCCTTTCTTTTATCTAGGACATTCTTCTTCTCCCTCTTCTGTCCTATTCATTTTTTCTTCTGTCCCCCTCATTTATTCTTCTCCTTTTCCATTTTTTTCTCTTTCTTTCTTTTATTTTTTTTCTTTCTTTTTTCATCGACCTTTCGTTTTTGCAGTTTCCTTTATTTCACCAAAAGATTTCCTCTCTTTTTCTCCTCTCGTCTTATTCTTAATCCTTCCATCTTGCTTTATCTCTTTCATCATCGGTTTTCTCTCTCCTTTCTTTTTTTTCTCTCATCCACACGATGTTATCAGCCTTTCTTCCATCTCCTTTTTCTATTTCTTTCCGTATTGCCTTCACCCTTATATTCGCGACTTTCTTTCCCTCATTTCCCTTTTTCTCTCTCCTTCCTCCTCATCCAGTGTGTTCTATCTTCCTTTCTTTATCTTCCCTTCTTTCCTTCTCCCTTTTATCCACGTCTTTCTTCGTTCTATTCTTCTTTTCCGCTGTTACTTTTCCTTGTTTGTTTGTTTATGGTTTATTTGTTTTCTTGTTTATTCCATATCGTTGACGCCTATATTTTTTCCTGTTTTTTCTCTTTTTTAATTCTTCCTTCCAGCTTTAGCAACTTTCTTTTCCTATTCTTCCTCTCCATTATTGCGTTTTCCCTCCTATTATCTATTTCTTTACATTCTTTTTTTATTTCATACTTTTTCGTTCTTACCATTTCTAAGTTATTTCCTTCTCTCTTTCATTAGCCTTTTGATCTATTTTCTACTCTTTTCTCATCCTTCTTTCTTGCTTTCTTTTATCAGTGGTTTTATCTATTCCCCCTTTTATTTTCCACCTCGTCTCCCGTTCTTCTCTCCTACATATCAGCGTTTTTCTCCTCCTCTCCTCCTCTCCCTTAGACCTTTTTTCTCTCTCCCATATTATCATCATTTCCCTCATCCTCTTTTTCCTCCT
>NW_020872325.1:563666-566166 GCF_003789085.1 Penaeus vannamei | reverse complement strand
GGAGAGGGAGAAGAGAGAGGCAGGGAGAGAGAGAGAGAGAGGGAGGAAGGGAAAAGAGAGAAGAAGAGAGAGGGAGGGAGGGAGGGAGATGGGGGAAGGAAGGAGAGAGAGAGAGAGAGAGGAGAGAGAGGAAAGGAAAGAAAAGGAGAAAGATAACATCTGCGTTTTTCCCTAATTATGATTAATCCTTCCGACACTGATGGTGACTAGTGACAGTCACGTTTAGGTTCTTGACTCTCTAGATGAAGTACCTGTAGCGTGGAGGTGTCAAAGCTTGGCATCGGGGTGCCGGGCAGCGGGTCATCCAAAAGAGAGGTCTAAAGCTGAGGAGTCTACGGCCAAGCTGGGTCACTCGCAGAAGAGGTCAAGGTTTTAGAGGTTTTAGAGGTCAAGTACTAGTCAAGTCGCGGGTGAAAGGGGTATGGCCTGTTGGATAGCTTGGTCAGCCCTCCGCAGGCGGGATATGAGTGGCTGATCCTGCTGGTTGGAGAGCGTGACCTTCGTTGTGATATGGCGGCTCGAGGGAGGTCAGTGAGGGCGTCGACGATGTTCTAATGTGCTAATTTTCTCGTGGTTCTGGGCTCCTCCTGATCGTCCACAGGGTCCCCTCCATTTCCGTAAAGATTCGAATGCGACGCTAGAGCCATGGCTTCGGCACTGATTGGAATTAATAATCAATGATCTATTTCATGATGTAAGAATTGATACAAAATTGCAATGCAAGCTATAAGTTTGCAAAATTTGACTGATGTTCATAAGTTGTTATGATTCACAAATAAGATACAGACAACCTCATCCGAAGTCTAGGCTCCACCATCGCATTCGAATGATTTGCGGTAAAGGTGGTCGCGTGTTCGTTTCTTCGGCCGGAGTTCGATGTACAAAAGTCTCTCTTAACGAACTGAAGCTTCGGATCTGTCTTATCCTATACAAGAAGTGTGGTATTAAGCGGATGTTCGAAACGGGATTCGAAACGTTTGACAAGAGTTTCGACCGTGAATGTTGCGTTTCTGACATTTCTGATAGAAGCACACAGAGGCTAGAGGCAGGCGGAGGCAGATGAACGAACAGAGGGAGGAAGGGGTATTGTATAACAAGGGCCGTATGTAAGATATGTTTGAAGGTATGTCATAATGAGTGATATTAGTATTTCTGTTTTTTGTTGTTGTGGTTGTTTTGCGTGTGTGTGTTTGTTTGTTTTTTAAGTCCTATGATTCAATATTTTGCAGGGGTCAAGGATCAAGTCGAGTGGAAGGGGCGTGGCCTGTCAGATGGCTTGGTCAGCCCTCCGTAGGCGGGATATGATTGGCTGATCCTGCCGGTTGGAGGGCGTGGCTTGGAAGGGGTCTGGATACGTCTCAAAAGAGAGAGAGAGAAAGAGAGGGTAAGAAAGAGAGACAGAGGGTGAAAAAGATAAATAGATAGATAGAGAAAGAGGGGGAGGGAGAGAGAGAGAGAAGGTGAGGGTGACAGTGAAAGAAGGAGAGAGAGAGAGAAAGAAGGAGGAAGAGGAGAGTGAGAGAGAGAGAGAGGAAGAGGAACAGAGAGAGAGAGAGAGAGAGATTTCACCCAGTACCCATCGTAAACCCAGACGAGGCGACAGGACCAGGAAAAGGCGACACAAACGTTCCTCATGTTATTCTAAAAGCACGGCGAGGCGGAGGCTGTTGCGGCGTCTTCCGAAGTTACGAAACTGCAGAAGTTGTCGGCGAAATGGCAAACATTTTTACGTTTAAGGATACATCATACAAGCCGGAATGGAGTCTATGTGCGTCCGTACCCTCGCATCCACGTGTACCCAAGCTATACGCACACATGTACGCACACCGATGGAAAAAGCGCTCATACGTAAGAGAAGGTACACACGCGTAAACATGCACGTGTAAGCAAAACAAATAAATACATACGTTCATACTCTACACACAGATATACATACATTCACAAACTTTGTATTCAGGATAGACTTTCTAGTCATTTTATATAAAAGGAATAAAAGACAGAATTACAAGTCTAGTTTAAACAAAACATTTTAAAAAGGTTTCCGTGTTAAAAGCATTAACCTTGCTCAGAGATTTTACAGTGTGTTTGCATATATGTGTGCGTTTAGTTGTTGTTTTTCGTATTTCATTATTTCGTCGTTATATCCACATCCTCTGAGTCGTACCTTGCGCTATGGTCGACTTTCGGAAGGGAATCAGATTTCATTTAGCGTCGTCGACGTGAGAAACTTTTGTCTTTTCGATAGTCTGACATTCAGGGAAGTTACTATTTGACTTTGTCTTTAGAGTACTTGAAGCACAGTATTACCCGCACGATGTGGTCTAAACACATTGATACACACAGACACACACACACAACACACAACACATACACACACACACACACACACACACACACACACCACACACACACACACACACACAGAGAGAGAAGAGAGAGAGAGAAGGAGAGAGAAGAGAGAGAAGAGAGAGAAGAAGAGAGAGAGAGAGAGAGAGAAGAG
>NW_020872325.1:506166-553666 GCF_003789085.1 Penaeus vannamei | reverse complement strand
ACATTTTCGAATATTATCACCCAGTTATTTACTTAGTAAGCCTATATCATATGTATAAATGTAAAATGGTCTATCCATGTTAATAGGTGTTCAAAGAAAACGAAGGCATTTATCATATTCATAGAAAATTTGAGTTTTATAGGGTATACTTTTTCTTTTTGGAAGATTCGCCCACCATCCAGCAAAGACAACTAGAAGGTCTGATGTCAAGTTAATGCAGTTTAATAGACCTATATGCAGAAAAATATATTCAATTAAGTACGGAAACAACTAGCAAAACGAAACTTTTGCACGAAACATTAATTAAAGCAAAATAATGAACTGTCCAACGTAAAAGTAGAGAAGTAAATTTTTAAATCAGTACCGGGGCCACAATGCGGCCTAGATTTTTTTCATACATTTTTAGCGTTACTTCATTTTGGTTTAGAGTTTGATATTATATTCTAAGATTTGTTAGTTCACCGTTTAAAAATGTATTGTTTTTTTAATGAAATACAATGTAGTATCATGTACTCCCTTTAACTTGCAGTTTGTTAACCCTTCTTGTACGTGTTCTTCGTCATTCGCCCTCTTTAATTCCTTAAAAGAAAGCAAAGAAACAGAGAGAGAGAGAGATAGAGAGAGAGAGAGAGAGAGAGAGAGAGAGAGAGAGAGAGAGAGAGAGAGAGAGAGAGAGAGAGAGAGAGAGAAGAGAGAGACAGAGAGGAGAGAGAAGAGAGGAGAGAGGGGGAGAGAGAGAGAGAGACAGGGAGGGGAGGGAGGAGGGAAGGAGAGAGAGAAGAGAGAGAGAGAGAGAGAGAAGAGAGAGAGAGAGAGAGAGAGAGAGAGAGAGAGAGAGAGAGAGAGAGAGAGAGAGTTTGCTTATTATTAACTAGCGCACGTAGCACATGTTGCACCATCTGACAAGATCCGGCGAATCTGACCGCAATGTTAATAAGCTACATGCACAAACACTCATGGAAGAGTAACTGTTATTATTGTTATTATCATTACCATCATTATTGTTGATACTACTACTAATACTCTTGCTATCATCATCATCATCATCATCTTTGTCATTATCATCATAATAGTAATATTTTATTTATTGTTATAATTTGTATTACCAATATCCTTATCGCTACCACTTTTATTATTACTATCATTATCATAACCATCATTAATTAGCATGATCTGTTTTTATGACTGTTTCGTCGCATCCTCGATTTTGTGTTATTTTTTTTTTCTCGTCGCTGGAAGAGTACGTGTCATGGATAGCTAGGAATTATTGTGTTTCACATCTTTCCTGCTGCCCTTATTATTTGTCTGCGAAAGAAATGCTATAGAAGAAAAGTGTCTTAAATTATTACGTTGTATAACATGGCAAGGTCAGATTCTTAATCTTTGGTCTTTGGCGTAATTTCTAATAATACCATACTGCTGTACATATCACTAAATGTTTTATATGATTTTAACAAGTTCTCTTTTCTTACATATAATTAACTTGTAAAAGAGTCAAGGATGCTACGGTAAGTTTTACTCTGAGAAGCTTGTAATAGAAATTTACGATAGTTACTCCTTATTGTTTAACAGAAAACGTAATGGCGTCAGTTTTAAAAATGGGGAAAACTGTACGATATATTTGAAAGCTCATTGTTAGTTCAATATTGAGTTATCATTTAAGTATATATGTATCGATTTGTTTTAGCGTGCATAATGAAAGAAAGAATATAAAATGGAACCAGACAATAAGGGAAAAAGCTGACGTATCGCCAGTGACGTCATACAAAGAGTTCCTTGTACTTGGGCGGTAAAAGAAACAAGAAGCAAAGATGTGCTTCGTGTGCCGTTCCGTCCTTACATAGGGCTCTTAATCCAATGCAGTAAGTGTACATGTGTTTGTTATACCGCCATAGGGATCACCTTGATCTCGTAATACTTAGATGCTCACGGTATATTGCAATAACGGTTCTTTTGAAGAATGTACACGACTGTTACTACATTTGGCGTTATCGAATGTTAGATTTGTATATTCTTTCAAATAAAGTAATATTGTCAAATATGTACCTGCAAAGGAATTTTCACGAAAAAGATCTTATACCAGAAAAAAGTGTTTATTTTTATGAGGGAATTAAAGGCTCCTTGATAAGCTGCCTCAGTTGCTCAGAAGAACAACTCACAACAGATTCTCACAACAGGAAGCAGATTCTCAGAAGTCGGACAAAAGAAAAAAAACGATGGAGAAAAAAAAATCATAAAGTATCAGAAATACTACTATCAGTGAAATGTTCATTAGGTTAATGTTGCATTTTTTTTTTTATGCTTCATATATGTTCATACAGAATGGGCCAGAGCTTATTTCACAATACATGAAATCACTACAAGTATAATTCCAAAAGACCATCGAAATTACCATGTTCAGACATACCGGTTTTACTAACTATAATTCATGAAATACAAATCAAATTACAGATAGGTATAAACCAAATTTCAGATAGGTTTAATTAATAGCAAACTTCCTGGCGCCTAGAGAAGAGGTAGATCAACTGAAGCTCGTCAAAATCAGCTTTATTATTTTACAACCATACTGAGTTATTTTCTTTACATGTAACATTTTAAAAATCGTATTTTTATTATTCGCTTCTGGTACCCAATATGACGTTTTGCTTTGGCAGCATGATCTAAGAAACCTACTCCTAATCCTAGTTATATGTGTGTGTGTGTGTGTGTGTGTGTGTGTGTGTGTGTGTGTGTGTGTGTGTGTGTGTGTGTGTGTGTGTGTGTGTGTGTGTGTGTATCGTATTACAGATCGCTTATCCCGCTGAACAACCGTCACCCTTCATTCCAAACCAGTCTAACTAACTATGAAGATTCCCTTTGCCGTTTACTCAATTGCACTGAACATCCGCCATGCACAAACAAATCAACAAACAAAAAACTACCATTAGGAGCGATACACACCTTAACCCGAAAGCCAGTGGGCCTGTTGTGAGCGCCTCGGCCATGGGCTCCGGAGGCTAAAAGAGGACACGTCACCTTGCCCAAGGGCGTCCCGCAGGAGGCAGGGGTCGCGTTACGTTTCCTTTGACAGGGGATGCCACTGTCACGCTACCCGATATATATATAGGTGTGTGTACGTGTGTGCACGTATATATATATATATATATATATATATATATATATATATGATATATATATATATATTATATATATATATAATATATATATATATAATATATATATATATATATATATATATATATATATATATATATATATATATATATATGGTATATATATATATATATATAGTATATATACAGTATATATATATATATATATATATATATATATATATATATAATATATATATATATATATATATATATATATATATATTCATATATATATATATATATATATATATATATATATATATATATATATATATATATATGTATATATATATATATATATACATATATATATATATATATATATATATATAGGTATATATATATATAGGATATATCCACAATGCACAAACTAGTTTTATTTTGTCTCACTTTCTGCAATAAATCTAGTTTGTGCAGTGGGTTTTACTACCATAACATCAAGAGTTTTTTCCATTCATATATATACATACGCTATAGCTGTGTTTCCGTGTGTGTGTGTATGTGTACATATATATATATATATATATATATATATATATATATATATATATATATAATATACATATTTTATTTAGCAGCTCGGTATGAGTCAATAATAACTACAGTAGCTGTAATTTTACAGAAATTAAAATGCTAGTATGAAATATAACATATTTTGTAATATAGTATTGTTCCTGGTTTGTGTTAACAGATTAATTACTTTTATCGATAAAGAAACTGTATATTGTTCCCTTCAAAATTTGCTTTTGTATATGATTAATCTTCATACATACGGAAGTTTAATTTTCTTTTACAATGCCGGTGTACATATTTTACTCATGCCGGTATTCAAAGGCAAATAAGTAATTCTATTGCGTTACATATATATATATATATATATATATATATATATATATATATATATATATATATTTATAATGTAAATGCACACACACGCACATGTGTATGTGTCTTTACGATCTCTATACTTATTTTTATTGATATATTGCAGAAAAAAAAATTCTCATGTGAAGCAAAAATGGATTTTTTCAAAAAATTTAAAATCTTGGTCTGAAAAAAATATATAGAATCCTCTTTTACTTTACTTTATCTTTACTTAGACGACAAGTCAGAGGATTTTTCAGAGTCATGTAAAGGTCATTAGTATGCGAACTGCCATTACAAAATCAAATTCATGATAATATGTCATTGTATTTTAGAAAATGACGCAAACGGAAATATTAAGAACACTTCTGGCACTATAGACACTATGACAATGGATTAACCCCGGCGTATGACGGCACTACGAAAAATACAATAGTTACTCCTCTTCCATTTTCTTTTGTGCTGAGTAACCAGTTCTGTCGCCGCTAGCTATTGTACGGTGTATGTAGAACAACAGGGAAGTAATTACGAGATAAACAAACGATTTTCCAAAAGAAATTTAGAAAAAAATATTATGAAAATAATAAGAACAATTAATTTGACAGTTACATGAAACTAGTTAATCTATATGAAATTCTTGTCATAATTGATAGTATTTAAACCAGGAGGTATATGTCAGTCGATGCATTAAAATCAAAAGAATGCACGAGGCAAGACAAGGAAAAAGATCTGACCAAATCCAAGACAAAAAATGTAACCCATATTTTCAGCAATTCTTTATAATACTGAATTGATTTTTGGAATGGCAATGAAAATTGGAAGAATACAAGTTTGCTTGAAATTTCATATTTCATATAACGTCGGCAATTGATCATTAATTCAAGAAATCTATTGCGCTTATAATAAGTCTATATGCTCATAGACATACATATATACACCATTATGCCGTTAACCACATACAAGGTATCATAATATAACCGTATAAAGCCAGCGATATTATCCATCAAAGATTTTAAGAGGATGTATTGTGAGCACATGAGTAATTTATCCCATACTAACATTCCTTTACGTAAAATTTTCTTAAAATTATATCTGTTGCATTGGTGATACTATATATTTCCAGGTTTTCAAATATTATTATCCATGTAACCCCACGCTTTCATTTGTAATCTGTCAGTGAAATGATATAATACACAAATTTACATTACATAACACGAATGAAACGTTTCAGACAGGCTATCTATCAAATTAGTTGACAATATTGTTAATGCAAAGGGTATTTTTACAATAATTATAAAGATTGTCAGAGATTAAATGCCCTGGCGAGTTCGAAACCCTTTCGCATTCGATTATTATTGTCTTCACTCGTCATCATTACTATTATTGCCACATTGTTGTTGTATCAAAATGCCTTCTAACATCACACAACTTAATGTGTAATATATACAAAAAATCTTTCAGTTCATTTTTCAACTCCAAACGACCCAAATCTTTTACTAATAACCTTGTTTTCATTCATATGTTCAGACGACCTTTTTTGTAGTAAAGGGAAACCGAGCAGATGAAGGGAAACCGAGCGAGCGAGCAACATTATTCTAAAAATAAAAAAGAATCTATAAACATCGTCCTGTTCTAATTTGCCAAAGGCCTTGTATTAAATCCACAACAAAGATGGCAAATTCCCGAATTGTTATGACGGACCGCATTACAAAATTATTAATGTAAGGCAGAGAAGTTGTTTTGATCCAGCTGTTGTGACTGTGAAGATGTCCAACGTTGCAGAACAGATTGCTCTCTATCAGAGGAAATTGGAGAAATATGCCGGCACGGGGGAGACAGATAAGGTAAAAGGAAATACAGGAGAGCCCATATGTAGCAATGAATAAGGAATAAAATTAGTGGAGTTCGTGAAAAGACGAGAGAATAGGCCGAGAAATCCAGGGCAAGTGGCGAGACGGAGAGAAGACCCGAGTGCAGTTTTCTTCCCTCGGTCTAGATTTCTCTTTAGATAATCGGCCTTGGTGACCCTAAAGGCCACTGGCTTATCCAGGGCTTGTTGCTCGTCGGGCTTAGGAAGATGTCGTTTCATAGGCAGCAGAATGAGAGGAAATCTGAATGAAATTACAAGCCCAGCATGTTGCAGGATTCCTGTACTGATAAAACGGTTTACTGATAATAGAGATGTATGCTTTCTTGAGGAACCTTTTTCCTGAATAAACTGCAGGATGATAATTCTCTGCGTTTGCTGGTCCACTGGAATAGGAACTGCAGAGCTAAAGAACATCCACAAATAGTAGAGAACATGACATAAATATGAACTCATTTTATTTCCATTAAAGTAGAGCATTTAGTCCATGTAAATTAGGTTTTTAACTTTTTGCTTTTATAAGTGATAAACCATACAAGTACACTGGCCTATATACCTTCAGTACACTGGCGAAGGCCGACAAATTTGCGCTAATTACATTCTGGTAAAACGAAATACAGAAATTCCTTGTGATTTATTGCCATCAATTGCCCTAAATAGGTCAGCATTGATTGATATCATAACCTCCATGCTACGTACCATGGCAATGCCTAACAAGCCACTACTAAAAATATTTTGACTATATATTCCTTATTTGATGATAAAGCTGTGAGCTCTATCTTGCCAGCATATACATGGTGGAGGTTTTTTGGCGTATAGTGGAACACAGCCTCTAAGTCAGTGTAGGTTATCTTTTTATTAGCTATCTGGGTGAAGGGTTATGGCACATACATACATATGAAAGCTGAAAAACAAAGGCCATTAAGAATACGTTTAATAACATAAAGCTTAGAAAATATAAGAAAGCAAAGGTGCAACCATAACAGCTTATCAAAGTCCAAAAGTCTGCATTTACATGGCCAAGTATGACATGTCTGTCCATGTATTCTGGCAAGAAGAAGCTTGTCAACGTAATGGTAATTTTGTTTTCAAGGAAAGAGTTTAAGCTCGGTTTTGTCTAACGTATAGGGGCATCATTATCCTGTACATTAATCTATATATCAGTGGGTGTCATTTTGGTTCACTCATTAGAACGTATAGTATATTTTTAAATTATTTACCTTTTTGACAAGTGAGGAAACACAGCAAGTTCAATGCTGCTTGAATAGTACTATACAGAGTGAATGTCTATTGACCTTTGCGGAAACAGCAAAACGCAAGAATCCACTGTGGTTTCATTTCATTACATTGCTCCAAAAGCACTTTATCACTAGGGAATCAAATAATAGTAGTTAACATTACCAATTCCCCTGTTAGTGGTATATTTGTAAAAGAAAGTTTTTTTTTATATTTATATTTTCGGATGGGTTAAGTGTGAAAAGGAAGAATAAGAATTTTGACACAAAGTCGAACATTGGGCATCAGATTAGTATTGGCACACAAGTTATACAATTTAATCACAGTGTAATATCATACAAGATATGAATACACGGATTACCACAGAACCTTTTATCGGTGTACAATAGTGATCACTGGCATTTGGAGCTTTAGCAATAGCATAATTATCATAGATGTTTATACACAGGTGCAGTTGCAAGAGCTTGAAGAATGAACCAGTTTTTCAGTAGAAAAATACTGTTGTTCCTAATTGCATCCTAATTTTATTGCATGTTTGCCAGAAAGGTGTGGGCCTCAAGACAATGGTCACATATCGATCTGAATCTTCCTGCAAAGAGTGTTACTTTCCATTCTGTCATTCATATTATGAGCGCACATACTGTTACTGTTACTTTTGTAAAGTGCGATATTAGAAAGGCAAATAAACCTTCATCACATATATTAGAATAGACGTTAGTTCTGTATTTGATGGTAAATTACTTGGTAGTTCGACAATTTATATTATGTCAGGACAAGACTGGTAAAGATTTGGCTGCCTTTGCTAGAAGAAAGTGGAGTGTGCAAGCCAATACTTCGTTGAATTTAGGCATGTGAGCACAGACGTTGACATGTGATTCTTGAGCTTACCTTTATTCCTTGTTACTTATCTCTAAGTAGTTGATAGAATTGTTTTATTTGTTTTATAGGACAATTAGGGCTCACATTATTTTCTCTCTTCGTGCAGTACTGTTTAGAACTTTCACCATCTTATTTATTTATTCATGGGTATCCATTTTTAATGCCTCTCAGCCAATCACCTCAAGCTGTCTCATGCAGCAGCCAACGGTGATTGGCTGGCAAGTGCAGGATGCCGGTCTGGCTCTCCGTCTAAGGTATCTGAAGTGTCTCTGAATATAAGTGAATAGCACAAAGCCTTTTGAAATACCATTGGTGTCACAGCTGAAGTTATAGAGCTGTTTCTGTGAAAAGAGCAACACTGATAAAAATCAGTCATTAGTTGTGATAAAATTAATTTCATTGATATATATATATACAGCAGAACAGAACCAATGCATAGTAATCATGTGCAGCAAGGGGCAAGTATTTCCCACCTAGAAACCCAATAGAAGTAGAATACTCCTCCTACAGTAACAGTCACTCAAGATTACAAAATATGTATCAGGTGTCTAGATACTATACAGAACTTACAAAGGCATTGCTATATAGACAACAAAAATAATCTCATATGTACTAACAGCAATAGAATCCAATGATTCTAACCTGCCATTCTGCTGCAGGCTGTCTCGATTCTTGTCAAAGATTTTTATATACGTCTCCCCGTTTTCCATTAATATCCTATTTACTATTAACTTGCTATAAAAGGTGAAACAACAGTTAATATTTTTCCACTAAAAACCCATTTTCAAAAAGGAAGTACTTTAGTCTATGTGAAATTACTAAATGTAGTATATTGAGTTACTAAATGCTGTAGTGCCATCATTGCTCTACTGCATAGACAAGTGTACAAACAGTAAATTCCAGGTGACACAGGACCAAGTTATGAAGCTCGACAATATTCAAAGACCATGAGAAATGTTTGTTCTTGTCATTAGCTTCATAGCTGATGTGCTGAATTGAGTGTTTCTCGAATTGCAACTGTGCCAGTGTCAGCAGAGTATGCTTTGTGCTAGCCAAAACAGTGTTTTGCTCCACTGCTCAGTCCTTTTGTATCAGCTTTGTAAAGGTGTCTTTAGTTGTAGGGAAGATTTTTATTATAGAATGTCAGTGATATAGACTTAGATATAGAGATTTATCACATGTACATGTCCTTTTGAAGTGATGTTCCCTTGCATAATAGCATTTATCATTAAATAGTGAGGAACAATTCTCTTTGAGCTCTTATGTACTTTATTTCATAGAGTGATAAAGTGTTGGAGGATTTAGATATGTAATCTATTTCATATGAAAATTTTCTTTGCCATAGTCTACTTTCTTTTGATATTCATTGTTTCTTCCCATTGTGTCATCTTGTTATTCTTGTTCCCTGCAGTATCATTTATATGTATAAAGGTCATGGTTAAAAAAAAACATCTGAATAAGATTAATTTAACTAATCATTTTGTTTTTCTTTTTTTTACCAATTTATGTTCCATATTTTATAAAGTGATGAAGGACTTTATCTATGATGTATCTATGCAGCCATTATCATATACATTTAATTTATATAATGTTTGGTTTTGACTTTTATAGATTTTGCTAAAACTTATTATATCTCAGGGTATTGTAAATGTGAGGTTAGTGAAATTTTGATCAAGGCTTGACCAACAGAAATTAATTTAACCTGATAGAATATATATATATATATATATATATATATATATATATATATATATATATATATATATATATATATATATATATATATATATATATATATATATATATATATATTTATGTCTACAAGTACGTACTCTTAGAAGTTGCCATGGTACTTACGATAGGAAAGCTGCAATTGGCATGCATGGAAATGTCCCATTAATCATTTTATATTTAAAATGAAAGAGTGCACATGGTAACTGTGATATAGCAGTGTGCACTTGCCAGAATTGAAAGTTGTTGCTGTATTCTGTACACATCTTTACATATTAGATAAGGGGTTATTTTGCTGAGCACTGTATATGTTTTGGTTACAAGTGTTTGGTGCTTCAAAAAGTATGTAAATTTACACATATACAATATACAGATAAATATGTATGTATATATTTATGAAAATGTATGTTTAAATACTAGGCTATTATATAGATGAAACATTAAGGTGTGTTTCATCGTATATAAAGGTTAACAATGTTTCATTCATAGAATAAAATTTCACTTCTCCACAGTGAAAACAAAGACAAAAGCTGTTTTAACTTATAAGTATTTCTTCCTTTTTTTTCTGCTATAAAAATGCTTTATGTTATTTTTTGTTTTGCCTTCACAGCTGTTATACTACATCCATAAGCTGAAATATCTGCAAGTGACAGTCAGCCACCTAGAAGAGACAGGTGTGGGAAGATCTGTCAATGCTCTTCGTCATCATTCTGGCCTTGTCGGCGACAAGGCGAGAGCACTGGTCAACAAATGGAAGATGATGGTGACTGCAGAAGAGGAGGAGGAGGAGGAAGAGGAAGAGGAAGATGATGATAGACAGAGGGGAGATCATACAGAAGAAGATAGGGTAAGAGAGAGAGAGAGTGAGATGAAGTCTGCATATAACTAGTTTATTTTTTGAATTCAGAAAGATTGCAAAGTCATAAAGAATGAAGGTGAGGAGAGTTAGGCCTATGGCACACAAATTACTAACTGAGCTCCACTAAAAATTCTGTTTTTTGAGTTTCCTAAGATATCTGGTTCCGATAAAAATATAGCTAGTGTTTTATTCTCATTGCTAGTGAATGGGAACATTAATTCATACATAGCTGTAAAAATTGCCTGGTCACCAAGGAGTCAATTATTGGTCCTACCTTTCTCATTTGGGTACACTTATATAGGATTTTCTTTTTGTGTGTGTGTGTGTGTATTTTGGTATTATGATAATTATAGTGTCAGCTGTAATTTTATAAGTATCGATATTAAGCTTTTGGATCCAGTTGCGTCACAGCAATCACATGGACAAAAATACTGGGAGTGGGTTATGTAAGTGGCCAATATCCAGGTGTACGGAGTGAAGTCAGGGTGCGCACGGACACTCGTGAGCAGTGACATGACTCTGTTCCCCCCTTTGCAAATTTATTTTGCTTGAATATTTTTTTTAGCTGTTTTGCCATTATCCAATGACCATATTTGTCTTTTGATTTGCTTTATTTAGATGCTCAGGGTCCATATCATTTCTCTATGTAGTAAATAACAAATGCAACATTTGGTCATTTTTGTCATATATATCTTATTTTTTCATAATTTTTCAATTTTCTGTAATACAACTTGTCACTGCGGCCAGGAATGCGATGCTGAGCATGTAAATGGCGTTCTCCCTGGAGCCAGCACTTTTCCAGCCACAGTTTACACACATTACATTCCACACTCATTTATCGATGGAAATAAGTCTAATCACACTCCACAAGGTTTGTGTTCTCATGGCCTTTGGTCATGATGGCAAGTTCACATTACCTGGCCCATGGCCATTTTGTCTGATTATGGCATGTTCATGTCACTCAACCCTCAACCCAGATTTTTCTATGACAGGACAGTCACGTCACCTGGATCATAAGGGTTAATAGCATTAATAAAAAAAAAGAAGAAAAAAAAAGAAAAGAAATCAAGGAAGGGTTAAATCAAGCATGGTCACTATAGCCTAATAATTAACTCTTTGGTGGCTAAGCACTTGTGGAGCCACTTGTGTGCAATAAAATCAAGATTAGGTTCATTGGAAAAGGAACTGTAATAGCTAGTAAATAGAATGAATTTTCAAGTAAAGAGCAATTAATTCCTTTGTGAGAGTAAGCAGCTTCTTATCAATATGTTATTATTTTTACTGATCTCATAATACATTATCCAGTTGAGCACAATCATTGTAAGATGTATTGTAAACAGTTGATATCTTGTATCTCAAAAATAAGATATTTTAAAGATTCTGAACATTACTGATAAAGTATAGTTGTGTTTTAAAGATGTTAGATATTTGGAATGTTGTTTTTGTATATATAGTATATAGAATTATCCTGTCTTATGCATTTCTTTAGCAGTCTTGTAAACTTTGCAGGGAGGAGGAAGAGTAAATGTACAGCGGTCTGAAAGAGAGGAGGAAGATGATGAAGGAGCTGTAGCAGAGCCAGATGATGAAATCAGGGAAGAGGAGGATGAAGAAGACAGACTCCAAATTGAAGAGTCTGGGGACATTGCAGATGACTATGAGGACGAGGTGGACTCAGGAACCTATGGTTATGGCCAGCAGAGTTCTCCTGTTGGTGGAGAAAACAGCAATGGATACAACCCCTACACATCACAAAAGGACTACCAGTTACTCAGTGGTAGCTCAGGAGTCTCAGCTGAGTATCATCCCTCTAGTATGGATGCCAAAGCCTCCAGTTACAGCTCCCCAGAAGGCTCATCGGAACCCAGCTGGAAAGAGGCGTCACCAAGCATATCCGCAGATAGGAGGAATGGGAGCAGTTCCAGCAAGTCCTCGTCAAAAAAGAATAGTAAGGAGGACAAAGATCGGCATAAGGAGAAAGAGAGACACAAGGAAAGGGAGAAGGAGAGAAGTAAGGATGGCTCAGGGAGCCATGAAAAAGACAGAAAAAAGGAACACAAGGAAAAACACAAAGACAAACACAGAGATAAGGATAGAGACAAATCTCACAAAGATAAACACAGGGACAAAGACAGAAGTAGTGATAAGCCTAAAGAAGAGTCAAGAAGAGAGGAGAGTGCAGATGGACATAGAGAAGAAAAAGACAGAGGAAAGAAGAGAGATGTGCTCAATGGCTTTAGTACCCCAGAAATAGAGAAAAGATCAAGTGGAAAGCATGAAAGTAGAGACGGTGCAAAAAGAAATGTGGACGAGAAACGAAAAGAGAAAAGTGAAAAGAGTAGTCATGGGAAATTAGAGAGTACAAGTAAAGAAAGTTCAAGAGAAAAAGAGGGAAGGGAAAGACATGATACAAATAAAGAGGGTACCAGAGAAAAGGAGAGCTCTAGTAAAGAGAGCAATAGGGACAGAGATAGAAGAAAAGAGGAGAAACACAGGGACAAACATAGAGACAGCAGCAAAAAAGATAAGGACAAAAGTGATCGGGAACCAAAAAGTGACCACAGAGAAATAGAGGAAGGTTCGGAAAGTGACAGAAAAGATCTGGGTAAGAAGAAGAAAAGCAAAAAGCATGATGTGAGTGAAGGACTAGACTTCGGTGCAGCTTTGATGGGTCAGTACATTTTCCTCTGAGTTTGAATTTTAAGTCTTGAACATCATCACCATAGTGATCATAATCATCCACCACTGTCTTTATTATAATCATCATCACTTCTACTCTGTTCTCACCTTTATAGGGGGTATTTCTTTCCTGTATGAAAATGAAGTTTAAAACTAATTTTAACCCTTCAGTGGCAATTAATGGTATATTGCATTTTGATGTATTTTTAAGTGTCTGGGCAGGAAATAAGTAACCAAAATAAGTGTAGTCTTATGTGGGTACTCCTGCACTGCTTGACATCCTGCACTGCATCCTAGTCATATATAAATCATTTTTTAAAACAAAATAAGTAACCAAAAGTGTAGTCTTACTAAGCAATCTTAGCAATCCCTGCAAACTCTGATTGCTAAAGTGAGCTAAAATTTAAATGAAATCATAGTTGTGATCTCTTTTAATCTCATCTCCAGCCATTATTTTCATTTCTTTACCACATGTTATTCTATGAGGTTAAACTTTTCCATCAGGTAGGAATTGTCAAAGAATATGCCCACTTTTAAGGGCTGCATTGTATCCTTTAGCCTGCCATGGAGTGGTTTGATATTGATACTGATAGTAAGACGTAATTTATATATTTTGTTTTATTTTACATCTGTTGAGTTTAGTTTCATATTTTGATAAAAAGTAGCTACATGAATGCCTTCACTCATAAGCTAAAATAATCAGGTGCTGGAAGATTTTGGATCACATAAAGCGTAATAGCAATCTGAAGCTATATCTAGATTAAAACATTGCCACTGGGGATGGCATGTACATACATGTCATGCCCACTGTGAGTTTAATTTATTAGTTTTGTTTATGCATAGATGGCTCCACAAAGTCACCAATGAGCCAATTATGAGTACCACCTGTCTTGCTTGTTTACTCTTTTGATTTTTGAAAAATGTTTTCTGGTATCTGATATTGCTGTTAGGAATGTCAATAGCACAAGGATAGTTGTGATTATAATAAAATAACAGCAGTGTTACTGGTAGCATTAGTAGACTAAAACAAATAAAGCATTTTTTCTGCAAATTTAAGGAAGGGGGAAATTAGGTGAGGTCACAAGGTCACTAATCGACTTCTTTGTGGCTATGCATACACAGAGCCATGAATGTGCTGAAACATTTCACAGTATTTTCCCAGGGATGGTGGGTTAAGTTTGCCATTGGCTAATATTATTCCTTCAACTTACCAAATGAATATCCAATGGGTTGGTGGTGTTACTTTGAACTGTTGAGGCTTGAATTGATAATCAAGTCCTTATAGCTAAAGTTTCTGGTCCAAGCAGTACTAATGTATCGTAATATGATTTTATTTGGCATCAGTAAAAGTATGATCTTCAAAATGAATTGTCATGTTAGCAAAAGAAAACCAGACATATTTATGTTGTAAATAAAGAGTAAATAATGATGGTATTAAGTAAAAAAGAAAAAGTACATAGCTTTCAATGAAATTCAGATATAATATGATAATAATGCATTGTAAGCTTAGACTATTTAACCCTATGCCACTGGAAAATTACGTGCACTATAATATTGTTTTGCGAAATGTATCTATGCATAGATAGCTCCACAAGTGGCCACCAAAGAGTCAATTTGTAGACCACATGACCACACCTGATTTCAAAGATGTTTTTTCACTAATACTATCAATATTAATGCTGTAATTATTATTAAACCATTATGATTATTTTAACATTATTGACATAACTAATAGCAATGTAAGATAAATGAAGATATTCCAGAAATTCAAGGGAAATGGTGAACAGATGAGATAGGTAGCTAGTAGCTGTTAGCAAATGACTCATCAGTGACTTTATGTACTTAGGGAGCCACCTATGTACAAAGACAATTGTAAAAATAAACTAACAATGGACAAGGCATGTACTTACATGCCATCCCCAGCAGCGCTGGGTTAAAGTACAGAAAGGTTATATCTGTTAGGAGATTGCAAAATATCAGTAATAAAGTATTAGCAGTAACCTTTTCATTGTGCAAAATATTTGAACATTGATAGATATCACATTTCATCTCATTCTTCATAATAATTTTCAGGCTTTACCAGTATCTGACATTATAGCCTACCTTTTTCAGTAGTTTCCTTTATTATGTTACATTAGATTGATAAATATACCAGCGTTATTTTTTCTCGATCAAGACTAGTATACATACCAATGATTTCAGACATTCATAAAAATATAGAATAAGCTTTATGCCTCATCAGTCACTTTATCTTTATATAGTTATTTCAGTTCAAGGTTGCTTTATATACTGTATATTGGTTTTATCTTGTATCTTACCTTCTGATTTATTTGTTCACTAAAAACAGCATTCAACATTTGATAACACAAAATTATAGATGTTTGGTCTATGTATTCTAATTATCAGGTCAATATCTTTTGCTTTATTCTTAAAAGGTATAATTTACTGTTTCTATGAATTTTTGTTGATGTATTTATTACTATTTTCAAATATTCAGTCACTTCTTTGTGTAGTTACTTCGTTCACCAGTATTTACCTTCTCTGTCCTTCACTATGTAAGATATTTGTGTATTTACGTCTTGTATTTACCTCTTGTTGTAATTTAGACCGGTGTTTATATACAAATTTATGCTCCCCCCCCCCTTTTCTCCTATTTGTAACTGTTAATTTTTTTCATCATTATCAGAAGCTGGAAAACTGTAACTGCTGCAAAAAATCTTATTGTGTTGCAAGTTAATTAATTGCATTTTGAGTTACCACTTCTATTCTCGGATTATCTTACAATCAGCATAATTACTGCCACGTGTACAATTCAGTATGACTGGCATGAGTTGGCATTTTACTCAGAGGCTTATCATTTCAGAAATTATAGGTGTTTTTTCATAAGTATTTGGCTAAGAGTGGTGAGATAGGATGTTTTATGACACTACGTGATGTCAAAAGAGACAGATTGATAGATGGATTGAGCAAGATTTGATTTGATATGCCAAGTACATACACTTCAGCAATACAAAGACATAACAGTGGTTTTATACAAATGTGCAGCTGTGAGGACACTGGGATATATTGCACAAAGACAGGTTGCTGATACACTACCTGCCTGGTTTCTTTTTGACAGCAGCATTTTCTCCTGTGATTTTGTCATGCTGTAGTAAAGTACTGGTGATTTCTTCATAATTTCTGAAAGTATGCCATTATTTTATGTTCCTTTTGCAGTAATATTTCTACAGATATATTACAAACATTAGTCTGAGGAAAAATTACAGAGGGAAGAGAATGAGGACATAAAACCACATACGGTTCTTGTGTGATTTCTTTAGTGACCGTAAATGGTTAAAGAGTGACTTTACAACAGGAGTGGGCAATTAATTTTTACAAGGGGTCACATGAGAAACCTGAATTGTGTCAGAGGGCCACACCAACGATAACATGAACTTAATTCAGCTCAACTTTCTTCCTTTGTAAAATGCACCAAGTTATATATTTTGAATAACTGGTGCTGGTAAAACTATTCTGTAAATATTTATATTAGGATAGTATAGGTATAATCTTCATATGAGGGCGCAGAAGGCTTGAAAGCAGCATTTAGAGTTGAGTGGCATATGTCGTCGAGTATAATAGTGGGAAAAAAACGGAAAATGGCATGAGCCAGCGGAGACGCTTAACAGGTTAATTTGTGTTGTTGTTTATGATTGGCCTCTCGCAGGCCGGACAGGGACACACAAAGGGCCGGATGTGGCTCGTGGGCTGTAGTTTGCCCAGGTGTGCTTTACAATTTTCTTAAGTAATGTTGTTAACTTATTCTTTTTTGAGCATTGACAGGTATTGCTTTACTTGCATTATAATTGTTTTATATTTTAGTATATCTGAATGTTGATTGTTTTATAACATCTTTCTTAACCAGAGCATTTGCACAGTTCATTCAAATGATTTAGATCACTGGCCTAGGTCATATTTTTCATTAGGGGAAGAAAGGTATGATATGTAACATATTATGATCATTTGTATGTATTGACCTTATTTACATAGATGTCAGAGATGCATTTAATACAATTAATTAATTCTCCAGTCCAATAGAAATAAAAGTAGTTAAAGCTTCTATTGACAATCGTGGTCTATTTATCAATCTGTATAAAGAGAAATTATACTTTTTCTTTGTTATTGTCCTTTGCTTTTAGATGCACTTATAGTACATACATACCAAGAGTTCAGAATATTGTTTTTCCAGCATGTAATTCCCAGTAGCTAATTATTGTATTGAAGTACAGAAATTAGAATTTTCTTTATAGGATCGTTTTTGCATTTCTCCGTATTGCTATAGGTGACATAAAAAAGGCATTGCACCAACATTTAGATATAACTTTAGTGGGTTTTTTGGCTATCAAGTAAAGATTTAGATATACAGTCAGTGTCTTGATATTAGGTGTGATTTTGGTTACTTTATCACTGTTAAAAGCTGTTTAGTTTTTTCTATTCTTCATATTTTCTTCAGAACAAAAAAATCTTGTTCCTTGACTTGCATAAATGGAACAAATGTGGTAATAGTGTGAGTTAATAGCATCAGCTTTTGTACAAGTGAATACTTATTTACAAAACATTGTGTTATTGTGATTTGTTCTCATCTTTTTTTTTTTTTTTTTTTTTTTTTTTTTCCTTTTGATTCATTGTTTACCTATTTATTTTGTCAAGTTGGGCAAGGACTGGTTTCTCAGATTTTGTGGAGGATGATTTACTTTATATAAATATACATATACTATACACGTTCCATTTTGGTTATGTTGTATGATATATATTTAGTGATTGTATGACTGTATTTTTTGTTATAGAGACATCTAGCATATCTCAAAATCATTTTTCTTAAAATGTAGTAATGAAAGATGCTTCACAATAGATGTACTTTGCAACATTCATGCACTGATATTTTGGTTTAAGATTTTGCCTTTGATATTTACTGTTATAAATATATTCGTGGTTATAAGATTTTTTTTTCTAAAACAGGTTTAGAATCACCAGTGAAAAAGAAAAAGAAGAAAAAGAAAAAAGACTCCCAGAAGGACAGGGAAAGTTCAGATGAGGGACAGCCATCCTCAAGCAAGTCATCTAATAAGAGAATGCTGTCTGATGGGGGAGGTTTACCGGATGCTAAGAAGGTGTGAACTAGATCTAAGAAAGCATTGCCTGAAAACTAGTGTGAGGGATAACTGGAATAGATAGATTCTGAACCTAAAGAGAAATGCTTGTCACATAAAATATGCTGTTGATAATGATTGCTGATAATAATGTTTCCATCTACCCACAGCATATGACTCTGTTTCTTTAACTTACAGCAAAAGCTATTGGCAAAACCACCAACCTTACCCTCCCTACCGTCCTCAATAAGTCTGCCGCCAGAGGAGCCCTTGCTTCCAGAGATAACACCTAATTACAAGCCACTGCCAAGACTTCAGCTTAAAGATGATCCAATGGAACACATGTCCTCGAAGATGACTGAAGAGGAGGCCCTAAATATCATGTTTCAGTCAAAGAATAACAGGTATTTTGCTATAATCTCTAACCATTTTGAGGAAACAGGCAAATTTTCTGTTTATAGTGAGGTCAGATTAAAGGATATTTTTTTTTTACCATAACACTCCTAGTAGCCATATAATAGTTCACTATTTCATACTCCAGTATGGTCAATAGCTTCCTGATAAAGGCAGTGGTATTATAATTGAAAATTGAAAAGGAGAATTAGAATGTTTTTTTTCTTCTTCTTCTTTAGGGAAGATGCCTGACACTAGCATTATACAGCTAGGAGAATGATCTGAGCTTTGGTCATTGACTATTTATTCCATGATTGCCTGCTGTATAAGATATACAGTTAGTTTTTCTTACATAGGTAAACAGTGATGAAGAAAGAACATTGTCATATTCATTTATGATAATACTCTTATAGACTGGATTGCATAAAAATGACACATAACAGTTCTATTATCTTTTGTTTAATTCCCAGTTTGAAGAAATATTATCACATTGCTTGGCTAGATAAGCCCCAAGTGCCAAGTTTCTCATCCCGTAGCAGTTTTGTAATATGGACAAAGTTGGTCAGTGTTAACAAATCAAAACAAAAGAGTATCATATACTGCTTGTTACATATTTTGTTCAAGCTTTACTGAGATCCTTTTCTAGGTCTCACATTGTTAATCATTTCAGCATTTGGCTGCTTGCCAATTCTGCCTGTATTCTGTCTTAGTTGTAATTCACTTTGATTATAATAAACTTACATTTAATGGTATCATTTTCATCAAAGTCACATTTTGCAGCTAATTTGTTGCACTTTACCATAGAAGTTTTGATAGGGCTTAGCAACTGAAATTATGTGTTTGGTGTAGAATTGTATGACATGACGTGCGCCATGATGATTTGAAAAATTTATTGATTTGATCATTAGTTTGTACCTCTCCCATTGTTTGCTTTTTGTATTGTTAGATGTAAAATGCAGAAAAAACACATTAGGTATGGAAATTGCAGTTCATAGTATAAAGTGATCTAATCTCTCACAGCTTATGTGAAAAAAAAACATAATTGATATAAGAAACTTACAAATACTCATAACAGCTGCCATGTGTCCTTGCATCTGTACCAAAGTTATTTTAATTGATAGGTTGGTACCAATAGATGGCACCAACTCTTCCTAGACAACATTTAGAAAATCCCAAGATATTTGACAAATATTGTATAGTGCTTTACATTTGTCAACACGTGGACAAACTGTGAATATTATAGTTCTTGAGTAGGAATGTAGATTCATTTGTAATTGTACAACAATATAAAATTATTAAGATTTTCTATTGAGAGAGTGTACAAGAGTATGTGTGTGTGTATGAGGTGAGAGAGTGTGTGTGTGTGTGAGTGTGTGTGTGTGTGTGTGTGAGTGTGTGTGAGTGTGTGTGTTGTGTGTGTGTGTGTGTGTGTGTGTGTGTGTGTGTGTGTGTGTGTGTGTGTGTGTGTGTGTGTGTGTGTGTGAGAGTGTGTGTGTGTGTGTGTGTGAGTGTGTGTGTGTGTGTGTGTGTGTGTGTGTGTGTGTGTGTGTGTGTGTGGTGTGTGTGTGTGTTGTGTGTGTGTGTGTGTGTGTGTGTGTGTGTGTGTGTGTGTGTGTGTGTGTGTGTGTTGTGTTGTGTGTGTGTATGTGTGTGTGTGTGTATATGTGTGTGTGTGTGTGTGTGTGTGTGTGTGTTGTGTGTGTGAGAGAGAGAGAGAGAGAGAGAGAGAGAGAGAGAGAGAGAGAGAGAGAGAGAGAGAGAGAGAGAGAGAGAGAGAGTTGTGTGTGTGTGTGAGAGAGAGAGAGAGAGAGAGAGAGAGTGTGTGTGTGTGTGTGTGTGTGTGTGTGTGTGTGTGTGTGTGTGTGTGTGTGTGTGTGTCCTATCTATCAATCTATTTATCTATCTAATCTGTTTTCCTGTATATCTCTGTATCTATTTATTTATCTTACCACCTACCTACCTGTCTGTCTGTATGTCTGTTTATTTATCTACCAATCATATATTTACATTTTTTATATTGTTTTGATTATATTATTATTATTCATATTATTATATTTCAAAAATGATATATTGACATACTGTAAACTTTTCATCTCATTTTTGCTTTTTACCCAAGAGCTACGTTGTGAAGCACTTTGGCCACAGAGTTCATTATGACAAATGTAGAAAAACAGATAAGAATGAACATCTTCACAGTGGAAGAGATGTATTTATTGTAGTTCTATCATATCTTCATTAAAAATATACACATCAGAAAGATCACAAATGATATATCAAGCAGAAGAATCACTTAATGTCCATGACCTGTCCCTCGTTACCCCCATAATTAGTGCCGTGACCTTGGATGATTTGAAGAATATGAAGATTATGTCGGACAGCTTCAAATGATTTTAAAGTCAAGGCAGCAGCAATGCAGGTAACTGGTCATGGGGGTTAGGTGAATCTTCAGCTCATGTCTGATATATATATATGTTAGGTCATCTTGCTGAATACATGTATTTCTGATAAAGAAATCTTTGAAATGCGTCAAATACATCTCATGCACTGTGAAGATTTTCATTCTCTTTTATACTTGTTTTGCCATCTTGGTAATGAGAAAAAATGACTAGGTCAGAGTTTTAGATTTTCTTCTCCTCCTCCTCCTCGTCCTCTGTTTCTGAGAACAAGATTTACATGCCAGGGAATTTTCTTATGTTGCTCTAACGTCCACACAGGAAATACTGTATGTCATAGGTATCAAGTTGATATCTCTCTCTCTCTCTCTCTCTCTCTCTCTCTCTCTCTCTCTCTCTCTCTCTCTCTCTCTCTCTCTCTCTCTCTCTCTCTCTCTCTCTCTCTCTCCTCTCTCCACCCTCTCCACCCCCACCCCCCCCTCCCCCCTCTCCCTCTCTCCCCTCCCCCATGTAGTTATCCTGTGGCAAGATGTCACAAGTTTTAATTGGCAACAGGGTTTCCATTGTATATAGTTTTTGTCATCAAAGCCCTATTAATAACAGACACTTCATGTAGATTTATTAACTAAATGCACTTAGTAGAATCAGTTATGTGCATTAAAAGGAGTATTTGTATATTTTCTTATGTGATATACATATTTTTCTTACTATATACTGCTTTTTTCAGGTCAATATGTATACCAATATAGATGGATTGTTTGTCTTTTTCAGACGTAGTAAAATGTACTCAGGGAAAGTCACTGGACTGGCCTATGTGCCAACACTGTACGAAGCTTGCATCAGAGTCTTGCAAGAAAATATTGACGGTAAGTTTGTTACAGTAAAAGAAATTTAGGATTGATGGAAATCAGAAATTCTTATAATATTCTCTGATATTCTTTATCAATTTCAAATTACATATTTCCCTTTCTTACAGCTCTGGAGTTTACTGGTGGAATTCCCTTTGAGATTTTACAACCAGTTCTAGAGCGAGCATCTCCGCAACAACTTATAACTCTCGAAGATTATAATTCATACTTATTAGAGGATACAGATGTGTTATGGGAAACCCACTGTAAAAGAGATTTTAAAAACAAAGTAAGTATAGATAATGAATAGCTTTTTTTTCCAGTTTAAACATTCCTCTGACATAAATAATTATTTGATGTTCAGAGCAAAGACTTAAAGTTATTTGATAATGGATTATTCTTAAACACAAGGCCTTTAAATTGAATGTCTTGTACAATAGGTCCAATAACTTTTACTGTTAGCCTAATGAGTGTGGTCTTTTTTGGCGGTTGCGCGCTGTCCACGAAACAGTGTATATCTCTATGGTCCAGGTGCACGCTCCAGGATTATTCTCTTATTGCACTCGCCCCAGTGACTCTCTCCCTAACCACTCACCGAAATTTGCTAAACATGGTTGCATTGACATTAACTTTTACATGCACTCAATTTTATGTGTTTTTACATCTTCAGACACTCACTGTTACCAACTTCTTGACTTTATCAATGTGATAGTTCATTGAAATGATAGTCAATAGAGATTCACGGGTTTTGAGCAAGTATCTTCAAAAGTCCAACACATGTCCAACGAAGAGCAGACCACCATGGTATCTGTAGGGCTGCCACCTGGGGGTTAGGCCCAGCTTTGCCATGACATTATACTATATGCCAACTGTGCACAAAGAGTTAAGATGGAGTTAAGAGTTAGATTCAGTTCTGTGTCAGGGATAATTTTTAGTCCCTTAAAAATACATGTTGCTCAGATTTTTACACACTTCCACAGAAATTAGAAGAGATGGAAACCTGGAGAGAGATGTGGATTCGGTGCTTCGATGAACGAGAAAGGAAGCTGAAGAATTTGACTCAGAAGTTAGGGCAGAAGTTTGTTTCCAAAGCTGAACCAAAGCGTACAACCAAATTGGCTTTTGTGAACACTGCATGCAAAGTGCCAAAGAATGTTGCACGTGCTCAGGTAAGAGGTCCTTTGCTGCAGGTTCCTTGGCATTAGATTTGAAATAGAATTTGAAAAATTTGTAATAGTGCAACATATGTTTACAAAAAATTTCTATAGTATCCACTCTGCATTCTGGTTATTTAATTTTTATTTTCTCCCTTTCTTTTCTTTTCTCGTTAACCTATAAAGTAAAGTCAGACTGATGTTCAGAGTAATCTTCCAAAACTTTAGATACTTTCATCTCATTCACTCATTTTAGCTCATTTTTAAAAACATTTGGCTTTGTGTGTTAGGCAAAGTATGGGACAGCAGTTGCATCAAGTTCTGCAGCAAAACCAGGGAAAGCCAATGAGGTGGCAGCCAGGAAAACGGCAATGCAGAATGTACAAAGAGCAGAAAGAGCAGCAGCAAATCCTCCTCGTCCCACAGCAGGTACAACAATCTTTGTAGATACTGGGATTGAAGAAGTGTTCACATGGGGAGATGTTTCAATTTTTGTCCTTTTTGCACACACACAAAAGTGTTTTTGTTAGATATTCTTAAAGCCATTTATTATGTTCGCAAATTAAACATTTTATAATAAATTATCTAAATGAGGAGATTCTGACTTGTATATATCAAGAATTCATAATATATGAACTAAGATATATATATGTATATCTATTGCAGCCAAGAACAAAAAGGTAGCACCTCTTATGGCCAAGACGCGACAGTTCTTTAAGAAAGCGTTCCGGCGTTGAGCTCCTCCTGAAAGCATTCCAGGAAGGGCACAGGTTTCCCAGTTTCAAGCAAACGAAACAGATGAAAGTGGTACTCAGCCAAAGGTTCATATTTCTATCCATTTTAGTTTGGAGATACCAGTGTAGAGTAATGTTTTCAATGTTGCAGTGTCATGTGTTACATTTGGTATTTTAAAACCTTTCAAGATTGACATATCCATCTATACCATTTAGAGAGAAGGGTAATATACATGTGTATGTTTTTCCCTTGCCTTTTTTCCCTTTTTTTTATTATTATTTTTTTTTTTTCCTTTTTTCAACTTTTCCAAATTACGAAGAGCACATAAACTATTCATCTTACCATATGAAAGTAAAGTAGTAAACTAAAAATAAAACATGTATGCATCTGCTTACCATCAGTTACATGTACTCAATGAATCAAGTGGTCAAACCAACACACACCCAACCATCCATCTCTTCACCCACCTACTAGTATACACTCACATAACCACCTATCCATCCATCCATTTTCACATAAAAAATGCTAAAGACAAAGATAGAAATGCAACCATAACCACAGAATACCACCCACTCACAGAAATACCTGCACACACCCACACAACAAATAAAAACCACCCACACAGAAAGACATACGTGAAACACTCACACACTCACTTCCGCTTATCCACAGAAACACTGTTCCACCCACGCCCCAACACTCACACACATGGAGACCCTCACACTCCCACTTAAGCTTATTCACAGAAACGCTTATCCACACACCCCAATACAAAAACAAACACACACACACTCACATTCACACTCACACTCACTCACGCACTTCCTCCTTCCTCCCTTTCCCTTCTTCTCTATCTTCATACCTTCCTTCCTTCCCTCTCAGAGTAAGTAAGGATATCAGATTTTGAAAGGTTCAGCTCATATAAAGAAGAGGATTTTTTTCTTTGTATAGAAAATAGACATCAGTGGATAATGCATAACTGATATCCATTATGCATTGGGAAGTGTGAATGACTAGTTGTCACTAAATGAATTTAAGACACATGCCAGATAACATAATGTTTTCTTCGCCTTCTTTTTCTTCTTCTGCCTCTTTTTGTCCTCCTGCTTCTTCCTCTTCTTTTCTTCTACTCCTTTGTTTGTCTTTGTCCTTGTTTATTCTTTCTTGCCTGTCTCCCCAGATTTGGATGCTATGTAGTATCAAGGAATGTGTGTGCTTAAGAGTTCTATGAATTGAGACTTGAGGTGGCTTGGAAGATGAAAATATTTCTCTGTGAATAATTGCAGTAATATAACTAATGTTCATAATTGTCATGCATAAGATTCTATCTGATTTTGATTAGACCAATGTTGAGCATATTGCAGTGCTAGATTTAGTTTAGTTTCAAAATCTGTCATTTTGATTCTTAGCATCTGATTAATTAGTTATATAATTTATGTGTAATTCACCCATTTTATTGACATTGCCAATATAATTTAAAAAGAAGAAAATTAACCTTAAATGTTTTTGTTGATAGGGAGCAATGACTTTATAAGACTTATTTTCTATTAGGTTACATAAGGAAAGCATACATGTATATTTTCCACCTATTCTTCGTACAGTATGCAGCAGATGATGATACCAGATTTACATCTTTGATAAGCATGTTACATAAGCAGATACTACAGAATCTGAATTAATTTATTGGTTTTATAAATTCCTGACCGACTGGTATATCATCCATCTAAAGGAGTGCATGATACCTCTTGGCTTAAGATTATCAGTAAATGTATTATCTTGGTTTATTTATTGTAAAAAGCATTTTTACTAGTAAAATGAGAAAAGATCTTATTTGGTATTGACACAAAATACGGAAAATACTTATTTTTTACAAGTGTATAATATCTATTGATAATCTTTTCCCCACTGTGTGGGGTGAAACTGTGTCTAATAAATTACTGTTTTATTATGTGGATTTAGTATGACATATGTTTTATAGAAGATATGAAGCAAGAGATTATATAGTTTATAAGCCACACTGTGATTGTTGAATTTTAATCCTTTAGCATAATTTACCACCAGAAGTATGGGTAATTTGAAGTCATAATTGGTTTCAGGTATACTTTTCATCATAATATTTGCGTATTATTGGTTTACTGAAGTCTCTACAATTAAGAACAACAGGCCTACCTAATTAGTTGTATGACATCAAAGAACACAGTTTTCATTGTAAACCTTCACTTGTTAGTTAAACCAGGGCAATAATTCTTTTGTTTTTTTGTTTTTTTAGTACTGCTTTTTGATCTCCTGATTGTATTCACTGGATACCTAAGACAGATTTTTCAATACAAGAATTATTGTGACATTTTGTGTGAATGAAAAATGTTTGTAGAGTGTTTGGATTAAATAAAAATACACTATTAAACATTATTCATACTGCTGGACTTTGGATATACCCCTTGATAATAGAGAGCACAAGACTGTGTGGTGAGTTAGTTAATGTATGAATGAGCTGAGTTGAGCTAGTATGCATACCTTCTGTTGGATGGAATACACGAAATCCATACTCCAAAGCTTCTTCTTTGCGTATTAGAGCTGCATTGAAGAGAAGCTTTGAATATAAGATTTATCAGGACAAAGTGAGGCCTGAGCCTACTTGGGAAATTTTTTTGAAAAGTCTTGAGAGTAGAATGTAAAGAATAGCTTAAGATTGCTGTGAAAATCTGTGATAATCTGGGACTATTAGCAGAAAATTTGATAATGTTTTCCAGATGAAAAATGGGAAACGTATGTGTCTTTGTCACCAAGATGAGTTGTGGAGGAATTCAGTTACTCTATGTGATGTTCACCGGAACCCCCTATATATAGTGAGCTTAGAAATACCTACAAAAATAATGGAATAAAGAAGACTGCTTGCATTTCATAGTTATGTTTTAAAAACAATGTGTCTAATGTTTCAGTTTTATTCCAGTTTACTGTGAAGCTGAAAGATTTGTCTATGCACATGTGTTTATTTATATATACATATATACGTTTTTCTATACTATACCTAATGGGAAAAAATACAGAATTAGTTGCCCTGTGGAGATGACCTTTTCAGACGGAGTTTTAGGAAGTATGTGTTGTGTGCGTGGCCTCAGGTTAAAAGGTTAAATAGCTTACTGTAAAATTTATAGTAAAATAAAGCACGGATGGGTGTACATTGGTGTGCACTGCTCTGCACCTGGGTTTGAGAGAATCTGGTGATCAGGACAGACGTAATGGTATCACTCGGTATTGTCATTTTTGACACAACTTGGGACACAACTTGGTAGCACATCACCTGTTGTTTATAGGTTAGGTGTGGAAGCCTTTGACTTCTTGATAATTTTGACCTTATAGTTTTAAAACTGTAACAAAATTTAAAGACATAATATTCCACCTACAAAACAAGAACAAAGGAAATTTAGAAACAACTTTGAATTCAATGAATATAAGCTTTACTTGGAAGTTATGAAATGACACCAGTTGTGTGTAATCATCTCTGCATAAAAGACGAAACTATCTAGTGTGTCTAATTCAGCATTCATAACTAATTATGCAAAGTATGCAAATTTAATATTTAGGGGAGATTTACACTCATATGTCTTATTTCTAAAAGGACTAATCCCTCAGGAACAGGTTTCATGATTATCATGTGCTTATATGCACATGATGATCTTGAAATCTGTTCCTGAGGGATAATCTCCATAGTGTTATGGTACGGGTTTAATCCATACCTTTCCAGGTTACCTGCTCTGTTCTCTAAGTGTATATGTCCCAGTTAGTCCTAGTGTGTATAGGGCTCTTTAGAATAGAAGCTAAGTGGTGTTGAACAAGATCAAAATTTTAGGAGACTACATATGTTGGAGAAGTCTTAAAGAATGAGGAAGGTCTAACTTAGGTAAGTATTTCTTGGACAGAACCAGTACTGCAGACAGGTTTGTCCATCCTTACATTCTACTGTTCAGTAACTTCTTTCATAAGAATGGAACTGTTTCTTGTTGCAATATATTTTTTTGTATGAATTCAGCTGTATACTTAAATCTATATACCATATCAACTTCTAAGCTTATTACCAAAGGAGCATATTCTCGACACAGTTTTACTATAAGATTTGCAAGATCCTTTTTTATGTTACAATTAACTGTGTTAATGTTTTCATCCTGTTCTCGCAAGATATCTATAAAGTGAACTGTATGGACTTCTCTTACAGCTAAAACTGCTTAGAGGTCAATTTTATTACCTATATATAGTTGTTTCCAGTGACATTGCAATACTAGTTAATATTTTTTAGTGTTTGGTAAAATGCTTTTTGGTTCCTCTTTTAATAGGAGGTAGACATAGTGTCTTTTGCAGGCTTATACAGAACACTTCTCATTATTTTTACTCTATTATCTTATCAGTCCAAGAGCAAATGAAAGATAATTTTATCATTATGTGCAGCAGATTGAGAACAATGATAAATGGACATTTAGATATTTCATAATATAGAATCAACCACACCTATAAATATTAAACAGCAGAACATATTCATTTTCATTTTCACAATAATTGTAGTCTCTGATAGACGAGACAAACAAAACTGCAGGGAATGAGATTGACTTAAAAACAATTGCCAAGCCACAGTTAAGGACATTAGTGATACATTCGTATTCACTCACAAAACTAAAATTGTCTGTTCAATTGTGCTTTGATTTAGTCAATTATATCTAAATATCACATTGTTTTTCTTCATTTCCTTGGAGATTCATACACAAGTGATACATCTTTTCCTTTCAAATACAAGTTCCCATATATATATAGAATTTGGAGTATGCAAAGGATTAATAAAACTAATGATGGCCTTCTTAATTTATTATGCAATATTGTATGTGCTATACTTGGGATATATATTTAACTTGTGACATTTGTCTATTTACATAAATGCGAAATATTTCCTGGAATTTTCTTTTTTTATTTTCTTTTAAGAAAAAAAAGAAAAAAACTGCTACAGCCATTCTGTCTTTTTTTCCATATGGATTTTTCTTGTTTTTTTTTGTTTTTTTTTGCTGTAACAAATACATTTTTCCATATAGAAATTGGTCCATTATAAGTAAAATGACAATAATATTACATGCCAAAACAACATAGTGATGATATGTAATGTAACGTGGCCTCCTCAACCATCATGCATATTTTACTTCAGTTAAGATTGATGTTCGATTTGATTGTACTGTATTGTATGCCTTGATCACACTGTGCAGATGATTGATTATATGCATTCTTGTGCATCTTGCTTTGACTCCTTGGTCATTTGGCTTTCAGGAAAGACATCTCCATGTGGTGAAAATAAAATCTTGAGAAGGTATGGTGACTCATCAAGAAGTTGTTGACATAACTGGTGTCACTGACATAAAGTTCCTTAATGCTCTTGTTAAAAGACAACCTCACCTGTCAAATCTACTAGTGATTGTGGTGTTCTTGGAAGTACATGGTCAATAAGACCTGTGTGTAATAAACTGTTTAAAATATGGAGTTGTGAATTGAAAACAAAGTTCATTAAGAGTGCTTACTTACGTGGTAACCAAGGAAAGTGATGTATCATTGCTTTCATGCATGCAGCTTTATATATATACCTGCTTATATATATAATTGCTGTTATAACTAGAACAACAGTTAAAGTTGGCATTCAATGTTTTTGTTGGCCTTAATAGTAAAGGTTATAATACTGCCAAGAATATACTGTTGATCCTATAATCCTGATCATTAGATGCTGGAAGACTTTAGGATCCCAAGATCATGGTAGTCGTTGTATTGCTGTGAAGAAAATAACATAAAAAGCTAAGCAAAAGTTGGCAAACTTTTATCAAGTATGTTGAGTATACTATTTACAATCAATTGTAAAATATAAATTATTGGTGTTCAGCCAATGCATTTCATGACACTGGAACCTAATTGTATTCATGAATTTTACCAAGATCTTGGGAGTCTTCAATGTCCACCTAAGGGAAGGCCCAGGGACTTCAGGTCTACATTTAAGGATCAACTCGTGTGAGTGTGTGTTTAGTCTTTACAAGTCATTGACATACCTTACATCCAGTTACTGACATTCTATTCAAATGATTTTATTGTCGATTCATTTGTTCTTTTGCTTGGGTCTGCCTCTGATTTTAAATCTAAATATTCAATACATCATTGACAATGGGTATGAGCCTTTGCTAGAATAACACTAGGTACCACATCAACATTTACAATGGTTGGGTGCACGCCTAACACAAAGCTTTTATCTAACTTATAATTGGCAGCATTCACAAGTTACGAAAAGAAACTTTTAACAAGTTGATAGGGTTTCATATTCAACCACAAAAGTTAGTACACTAACTTGGAAAAGTTCATCATGAGTGAGAAACTGAAGTGACCCATTTTTCTGAATGAAAGATATCCTGCTAATTATATACATAAGGTCTGTGGGAGTAAAAACTGTTTTCCCACACACAGAAAACACTGCATATGTGTGGGTACCAAAGAATTACCATGAACATAAGAATTTTATGTTTCAGTTAATAATTTTTTTTTTTTTTTCTGTCTCATATTTTAGAGCGGGAAGGGGATTTTAGTTTAATGAAGTATTTCTGGGTCATCAGTTCACTCTTTGCGAGATACTATAAAATAAACTTGTCTAAAACCTGCCACCTAAGACTTGCAGCTTCTGAGAGTATGTGAATGTAATTAACAATACTGAAGTTTTTTCACTAACTCGAAATTTATCACATGAATATGGAGATCAAATAAATACTCTACTTGCATATCCCCAGTGGTTTCCATATGACACTGCAGACAAGTTGAATTCAAATTGCAATTTCAAACTGTATCATTCATCTTACTAGTCTTTGTACTGGAAATTCAAAACCTGTTAGTTTTAAAAAACAAGAACATTAGTGTCATAAAAGTACTTCTCACTGCCTTCAATTTCTAAAAAAAAAAAAATCAACATTCAAGGCAGTTCATAGATATTAAAATCACAAAAATTTTGCAACAACCATTTTTATATTGAAGCATCACATATATTCAAATCATATGTGGAACAATTTCTTTTTCAGCTAAGAAAATGAAGGTAGTGCTATAATACATGTGTACATTAACAAGTACATCCACATACTCAAGATAAAGACTAGTAGTCTCAAAATCTAAAAGAATAATTGGATTCTCACATCAAATTGATTTTCTTTTCAACAAATTTAAACAAAGACTGAAATCTGAATAACTGCTTCCCTTAAAAGAAAGTGAATAATCCTACATACAATCTACTGGATCCCAATGTCTGTGATACCACTCCAACTACTCTTTATATTTACCCAATATGGGCAATGGAGTAAAATGTCTACATCTGAGGAATAAATACACCAATCATTCCATATTCCATGAATGATTAGTGCCATCTATCCATAGAAGAGTCCATAAAATCACATACAATAGAGCTTTCACATTCTTGATTCACCTGTTATATTGGCAGAAGCAATAAGATTTAACGTGGTAATACTATATCTCGAATCAATGACATTTTCAAAAGTGATCCATGAATGTTCTAAAGGGGATTGCTTAATACAGAGTAATAATAGTAACAAGTGAAATTCAATGTTGATCATTGTACTCCCATGACCATTACAATTATTTTTAGCATGAGATATATCAGGCTTATCATACAGTAAGGTATATTGCAGCATGCAAGGAGTCATGGCCAGAATCTCAAAAGTATAAATCTTTTCCACAAGACCCTGAGGTGTGTGATTTAGACAAAAAATCCTAAAATATGAGGTTAATTATTGGGTAAACCAATTATACCTGTTAATCAACCACATCATTTTGTTGATAATGTGCCTCTGACTCATTCCATTGTCTATATCTAATATTCTATTGGATCTTTGCTAAGGCATTGTCAAAATGTATGTATCTGTAATGTCAATCTTCAATTAACATTTATACACAGCTCAAAAAGAACAATGCCTTTATTATCACTTTATATCCTACTGTTGGCTAGACATTTTGATGTCTAAATATAGTCATATATATATATATTCACTTAAAACTATCATCTCACTAATATATCTCATTCCTTGAGGATATTTACTGGGTATAGAAAGGGATTTCCAGCAAAGTAGCTGTCATATATAGTTACTTGACTATCCTTACCTTATCCCATTAATGTCCTTCAATATTAACAATATTAAACAACCATTAGGATCATCTGAAATTCTTGAAAAATAGCACCCATATTTGCTTTGTCTCTATGATTTTTGGCCGTTAACATTCTTGTTTCAACACCAGTGATAGACTGCCTTTGGGGTGAAAAAAGCAAAAATAATGTATTGTCCTCTGAAGTATGAGGTTTTTACATGCTAATTTTTCAACTCTCAGAGCATGATCAGTATTTCAATAATCTTTTGACTTCTGAACAGGGTTTTTCTCTCTCATAATTACTATTAAAATGAATTTGATCATCAATTACACATATCATTATAGCTTTCTTAATAGTACTATGTGAATTTACCTCTTTGAACCAATTTCATTTCTATAGTGTTTATCTCATATCTCTAAGACTTAAGAATGCAAAGAATGTTTAGCTCCACACATTCACACAAATTTCTCTGAAAATATACAGAACATTTTCAACAAACTTGTCTGAATTCTTATCAAAAAAAGAGTTTTGTGACAAATCCTCGTCATGTGTGAGTCTACATTTTGGTTGTGGTAGTGGTGTCTTTCTGGTTAACTTCAACCTCAACGTGGATTTCATTGCCAGCCATCAACTTCCCATTGTCCTGGAATGAAGAGAGAAACCGCCTTTTAAAGTTCTCTGTTCCTCCTTGTATTATAGCTATACACAAGAATGGTCCTTATACCTATACAAAAAAAAAAATCCATTATACTTGTACCAAAAAATGTCCTCACAGAAAACACTTTTTCATAGAGATGTGAGATTAAACCCAATGCAGTCCAGGTCATATCCAATTACAATCCAATTTATGATATATATATGTAAAAAAAAAATAATAATAATCATAAGGAAAAATATGATCAAATTTCTTTCTAATGAAATAGAAAAAACAGATTTGTAGAAATCACTCTTTCACAGTGTTAATCAATATAATACAAACTTACGTAAAGGTGATTCACATTACACCTTACCCTTCGGCTTTACCAGTTTTCTGGAGCAAGAACATCACACTAACTTATTGTACATAATTTACAATATATTAATTAATAAAAGCATTAGCTGTGAATACTTTAGTAATGAATAGGGAACATTAGTCAGAATCTTTATTCCATTAACAACAGTAAGCATTGACGATAATCTAAATGAGAGAATTAATGAAAAATATGACACTCATGCAGGGTTATTTGCCTACAGTTTATACTGTTAGGTGATTCACTGATTACTCTTACATGCCCTGGATACATTTTACGTTTTCCACTCATGCGTACAATTACTACACCTCTCCTCTTATGGTCTAAAAACAAAATAAAAAGGCTGTTTGATTTCATTTGAGTTTCATGGTAAAACACAAAATGCCACATAGGTATGATTCATTGTCTCTAAGTGAAAGAGAAAAAATCTACTTCCAAATTGCAGCTGAGCCATGTAAAATGGACATCAATTTAGTACAGAAAGTATTACACCTTTCTAAGAGTATGAGAGTGTGAAAGTTATGAGTATGAAGTAAGATTAGTATGAGTAAGAGCACGAGTGACTTGACTGAATGAGAGAGAGAGAAGAAGAGAGAGAGAGAGAGAGAGAGAGAGAGAGAGGAGAGAGAGGAGAGAGAGAGAGAGAGAGAGAGAGAGAGATGACACGATGGAGCGCGAGAGAGAGAAGAGAGAGAGAGAGCAGATCAGGAGCGAGTGATAGAGAGAACGGTAGAGAGCGAGAGAGTGAGTGATGTGATGAGTGTATGTGAGTGAGTGAGTGAGAGAGACGAAATGGAAGAGAGAGAGAGTGAGTGAGAGTGGTTGACGTGAGTGATGGAGTGAGTGAGTGAGTGAGTGAGTGAGTGAGTGAGTGAGTGACGTGAGTGAGTAAGTGTTGTGTATGTGAGAATGCGTGTTGTGAGTATGTGTGAGGTGTTGTGTGTGTATATATCTGATGTGCAGTATGTGTTGTATGAGAGGTGTAGTGTGTGTGTGTTGTGTGTGGTGTGTGATGAGTGAGGGAGATGGTGTGTGAGTGAGTTGATGAGTGTGTGGAGAGATCGAGAGAAGATTGACGAGTGTAGTGAGGTGGTGAAGAGTGAGTATGAGTGGCGGGGGTGATGAGGGGGTGGGAAGTGGAAGCGGGATGGGCTGTGTGTGTGATGTAGTGTGTGGTGATGTGGGTGTAGTGTTGCTGTTGTGTGTGTGGTGTGTGTGTGGTGTGTGGTGTGTGGGTGTGGTGTTGTGTGTGTGTGTGGACAAGGGTGTGTTGTATGTGTGTGTGTTGGTAGCGTGGTGCGTTGAGTCGAGTGAGAGAGAGGAGAGGAGAGAGTGTAGGTGACGAGTTAGGAGAGAGAGAGAGAGGAGATAGCAGAATAGAGAGTGAGAGCGACAAGAGTGTGAGTAGACAGAACGAGACATGTCAGTTGTTGACGTGTGTTGACGTGAGTGAGACGAGTGAGAGTGAGTGAGGAGATGTGAGTGACGTTGAGGAGTGACGTGTGCGTTGACTGTGATGGTGAGCAGAAGTGAGTAAGTGAGTGTGTGTGTGGCAAGTTAAGTGATGAGCTGTGTGTGTGTGTGTGAGATGTGTGTGTGTGTGTGTAGTGTGTGTGTGAGTGCTGTGTGTGTGTGTGTGTGAGAGAGAGAACGGAGGGAGAGACGAGGAAAGAGAGAGGAGAAAGAGAGAGAGAGAGAGAGAGAGAGAGAGAGAGAGAGGGAGAGCTGAGAGAGAGAGGAAGTAGAAGAGAGAGGACGAAAGAGAGAGAGAGAAAAGAGAGAGAGAGCAAAGAGACGAGAGAGTCACAGAAGAGGAAGAGAGGAGGGAGCCGAGAGAGAAAGAGAAGAGAAGAGAGGAGAGAGAGAGAGAGAGAGAGAGGAGAGAGAGATAGAGAGAGAGAGCAAGACGAGAGAGAGAGGAGAGAGACGAGGAAGAGAGACTGAAGTAGAGACCGAGACGGAGAGACTGAGACAGAGACAGACACTGAGACAGAGACAGACAGACAGAGACAGACTGAGACAGACAGACACACTGAGACAGAGAGAGAGAGACAGACAGACACAGACAGAGAGAGAGAGAGAGAGAGAGAGAGAGAGAGAGAGAGAGAGAGAGAGACGAGAAGAGAGGAGAGAGAGAGAGAGAGAGAGAGAGAGAGAGACAGACAGATAGACAGACAGAGAGAGTGAGACTGAGAGAGACAGCCCAACAAGTAGAAAAAAGAAGGAGCCGGAGGAATTTAGTCCCAGACACTGCTTCCTGCGCGGTTGTGTTAGTATCTCACCGAGCCCCTAAGCAGCACTGGCAGGTCATGCGGCACTGGATCAGGGTCGGTGTCATGCAGGCGGGTTACCAGAGGCGTGAGGTCGGCAGCCTTTTCCACGTCATTGGGATTCGTCTCCGTGCTGTTCTCGGCGTCCATGGCCTGCAGCTCCTTCTGGCTCCAGTGCTCGACGATGGCGGCTGTATAGCAGTCGCCGAGCATGTTGTTCGTGGTTCGGAACCGGTCGCTGAGGGAGGGAGGGAGAGAAGGCGTTTGTGGTCAGACTGGGATTCTGTATCAGGCGTTGCTTCTATGATAGTGTCAAGCTGTTCGATAAGGAATTGGGTATGTTCACAGATATTTCATTCTAAGGTGATATGAAGTGTTCTGTTCCTTACACAAGCCAGTCGATGGTGAAGAGAAGAGATACGTCCGTGGCTGGCAGATTGACGGCTGTGAGAACGATGACTATGAGAACAAGTGCAGCACTTGGCACACTGGCACTAGCAACGCTGGCAGCGGTTGCTGTAACGCTGGAAGGAAGAAAAATCAAGTTTTCAGTTCTGTCTGAAAAGATCATTATCGTCTCTCTATATCATTATTCCATAGAGGTATTCAACTAGTCATGGTAAGAATGCTAGGTTTCATTAACACTTACACAATAGTTGCGTACTCCCCAACACCGAGCGAGATTTCATTCATCTGAGCTATGAAGACGGTGCCGACGGACACGAACAAGGCTGTTCCGTCCATGTTGACTGTGGCACCGATGGGAAGCACGAAGCGGGAGATTCGGGGATCCACGCCGCATTTGTCGTTCATGCATCGGAAGGTGATAGGCAGCGTAGCCGCCCTGCGAAAGGAAATGTTGTTAGTATGTGCCTTGGAAAGTTGGCAGTGTGAGGCAGCTCGGGTACAGGCGCGCTGGGCACAGGTGCCTCCCGCTGCTGCTCAGTGTGAAAAAGGGCGAGCCCAGACCCGAAAACGCAACCCTATGATATGCCCTGCATGGTGGGCAACGCTAGTACAGGGGTTAGCCAACATAATAACATTTACTCACCCACACAGGCCGGGGACCGGCACTACCTCTGAAACAAACAAACAGACTAGGTTGTTGTGCATGTCTGACAGTGACTGAGAGTGAGGTGGTTATAGCGTTATGGGAGCTGGGGTGACTGGTGGGTGAGGAGGGCCTGAAAGACTTCAGCACAAGAGGGAGCCACTTACCCAGCCTGCGGACACTCACTGCTCTACTCCTCAGCCAGGGGTCGACTCGCTCCTGCAAATGTGGCTAGAGTGCTAGGTTAGCTTTGCACTCTGCAAGGTAAGGATAAAAAACGTTAACATCACATGTCAAACCTGAATGGCATATCTGACAGCAGACCTAGCTATAAACTGGTAAGGGAATAAATTTACCGGAGGACGCGATCTAATTGATTGGTTTTGCCAAGAAAATATGATTATTTATATCATTTTTAAAACAATATTTGATTCAAAGCAGTTTATATTTACTTTTGTTATTATTGAAATGCAACAAGACAAGTTATAAATCAAAGTCCCTTATACCAGCATTTCCCATATTGCAGCCAATTATTTTATTACACAGGCGTAGCCAGGGGGGTTCTTGGTAATGTGTCCCAGTGTTTTGAGGCGTGTTAACTGGGGTGTCTGTCCGCTAAATCTTTTAATTCTTGTCTGTATAAGCTAGATAGATGATCGCGAGATATTCGGGTAAAGCGGCCATATAAGTTACTGGCAACCCAGGCGCTTTGGATATTTTTTTTTTTTCTTCTTTAATGAACCCTCCAATATCAGGACTGGTTATGCCCGTGTTTCAGAGTAAAATTTTGTATTCATCTCGACAATTTTGAAAATGTTTTTTAGTGAGAAACAGGTAGCATGCATCCAAATGAAATTGAATTTTAACAATGCCAATAAATCCCATCCGGTAAATTTAGTGGGGTTTAATTTACAGTGATGAGGACTAGGGCCGACTGAGAGGTGGTGGCGACACCATGCAGCTGGTTACCCCAGGGATAGAGACCTGTCTCCATGTGCATCCCCTTCTTAGTCACGCTAGGCTAAGCTCTGTCTAAAATGCCCCTCTACTGAGTGATGGGTGTCAGATGGGAAGC
Organism: Penaeus vannamei; assembly: GCF_003789085.1. NCBI lineage: Eukaryota > Metazoa > Arthropoda > Malacostraca > Decapoda > Penaeidae > Penaeus > Penaeus vannamei. The sequence goes on along the minus strand of NW_020872325.1, from coordinate 516,183 downwards.
CTCTACGCACCAAACCGGGACCGAGTCCACTCAACGAGGATGAGCCTTAGCACATATGGTTGGACGGCTGGGAATTTTACGACCGAAGGACACGGCGGAAAAAGCTGACGAAACAGAGGTAGAAACTGTCTAATGCCCGACTTTTTTATGTTGAAGATAGTGTTGCTCTTAAGAAAAAAATATGAATTCGGTATAAAAATGAAACAAACTCAAAGTTTTCGTGCCGTTTGTACGGTTAGGTTAACAAAGAATAAATGTCTAGCATCGATAGCTAATAGTGTTGTTGGGAAGTACGAGCAACATCCCAATAACTCGAAATAACTTACAAATGATTGACTGAATGAAAGGAAAAGCCATCCTCGCATTATGTCCTAAGTCATGCTCGCGGGTTTCGTGTATAGAGGAGAGCGGTGGTGAGGATGAGTGCAGAGAGCGCAGTCGAGACGGGGCTCTGTCGGCTCCTCCTCAGTCTCCCCCCCCGCCCGCTGAAAGAAAACGATGATGCGGCCGTTACTGGAGAGGCGGCGAGCAGGTGTGTTCTCCTAGCAACCCACAGCCACGTCCTGACCATCAAGTCTAGGAGATCAACAGTAATGCTCCATCCTTCCTGATGGAAGATGAACCCAGTGGTAGACTCAATTGCACATTATTGGGGATTCAGTGATATCAACAATCTATAATCAACCATCAGATTTATCTACACTTAACTACATCAATTATCTTCAAGCCTGATAGCTAATTTTATCTTTCATATTTACATATACAAAATCTGAAATACAATGAGGGGGGTCCCCAAATCTAGTAGTTTATTAAATCTAATAACAATAGATAATACAGAAAATGCAACAGCCCAAGTGAAGATGTGGGGCAAGAATACAGTACAGGAGGCAGGCAGGAGCGCGGGGCAGGGGCGGCAGCGGCTACAGCAGACGCCAACATGAACACGTCGCCTACTTGACTTACTCTCCTCATTTTTATAGTGTAAATGGAAAAATACACATGGTATGAATCATTTGTTTATCTTGTGTCTGAATCATGGTTAAAGTTTAGTCACATGCAATTTAGAGGTTCCTGGAGCAGAAAGCTTTTACAGGGTTGCTGTGTTGGAGACCTTTGCAACGGTGGGGCTGCTTCACCGCCGCCGCCAGCATGCGGCAGCGGAATAATTGTATATCAACTTTTAGAAGAAAGGCCTAGAGTAAGAAACGGGACTGCCTGTCTAAGACCATTCAGGGAAGCAGACGCTGTGGCGGTCGATGGCGTCTGGGTGGCGCGGCGGTTCGGAGCGACGCCGGTACGCCCCGTGTAACGGTCGACCATCGCCTCCCGGCCGCCGTCTTGCTGAGAGAACTCCCGCGAAAGAGCAATGTGCAAAATAACACCACGTGTCGAGCTAACCTCTTAGTATTAGGCCAGGTGTGATTCTGGTTCTTGGCTGGGAGTGAACTTAGGACTAGACCTGGCCTGATGCTTGGTTCTTGGCTGGGGAGTGAAGCTTCCTTTTTACATAAGGCTAGTTGGAAATATTGGTCGGGGATCTTAAACTATATATAACAGAAATTTGTGGTGTGTTTAAGTCTTTGAGAAACATGCAAGCTTATACTTTTTCTATGCATCATACAATGCATCATTATCTTAATGCAAATGCTTAAACACCAATCACAGCGACGATATATAAAAAATGATCGCATTTTGAACACGATACAATCAGAAATATAAAAAGAAAAGCAAAATCTATGCTACACACGAATTTTTGTTCCTATAGACAAAAAACAAAACAAAACATGAACAAGAAAACAAACGCATCTATACGCCAATACCGTTCATTTGACACCAAATCACTTCTTAAAGAGGCTCTTAATTTAACAAAAAGAATATCGTAAGGAAAAGACTATATAAACTCCCCGCTCTTAGCCAGCCAATTGCTATAACCGACGTCGATGTCCAGTCATTCACCGAAGCATATATGGAGAGTGCAAAGATAGCATCGCATTCATATCTACACATAAGCCTTTCAGAGACAAGTCTGTCCACAATGAGCTTGAGAACACATGCATACCCTGGACAGTGAGAACCTCTCGAGTTTTCTGTATACTCTAGATGAACTACACTATCAGCTGATACCAACTCCCTTATGTCAAAATATCCTTGTTATGACAATGGTTTGAAACCCTTTTCTAGCTATTTTGATTAAATTTAATACAGTCCAGCATGTGTATGGCAATTTTCATTCGTTGATAGCAATACTCGTTTATTTGGATTTCCTTTATCGATATTATGCCGGGAGTTGGGAACAGTTTTCAAGGTAATAACTTCGGGGTTGTGGCAATAGCTCACGTGGCCGAGGATGGAGACAAAACAACTGTTAGATATGAACATTGTGTGCGTTTTCTCTCTCTCTCTCTCTCTCTCTCTCCCTCTCCCTCCCTCTCTCCCATCATCCCCTTTCTTTTCCTTTATCCTCCTCTCAATCTCCCGTGCACCCTCTTCTCTCTGCCTCTCTTCCCCTTCTTCTTACTCTCCCGTTCACTCTGCTCTCTCTTTACCTTTCATCCTTCCCTATATCTCCCTTCCACCCTCTTTTCCCTTTCCCTTCCCCTTATTCTCTCTCTCCCATACATGTTCCTCCTCTCTCTCCTTTCCACCCTCTTCTATCCATCCCTTCCTGCCTCTCCTATCTTCTTTCTCTCTCTTTTTATTACCTCCATCGTCTCCCTTTAGAACCATGGCCACACCCTCGCTTGACAAGACAGATATAAGTCACAAGTGCAGATAATCCAACTGATGCAGAACTAAGAAATAGTAATGATAAATAGATAAAGATAAAATAATAAAATGAAGACTAGACAGGGAAGTAAAATGCAATAGTAACGGTACTAAATTATTTTAAAACGACTTTATGAACTATTGCGACTGCAGCTGTTGGCATCACGTTTAGTAAGACGTTTAGCTCTCAATTGACTAGCTGTATGTATTTCTGTCTATATGTGTATATTTAAGTGCTTACAGCCACTTGTTTTACAAAATAAAAAATCTATGCTTAGCAGTGACGACGAACGTATAACAACAATTTTGAAGTATGCATCATGATTTATTTAATTTAAATTTAAACTACCACATGTTATGACTTGGATCAACCGAAACGTAACCCCGGACCGCGTGACAGGATAACGTAAGGGCGACAAGAATACAATAATAGTCATTATCATGCACCTAATGGGCGGCCAGAAATCGAAAGTCGAATTTTGGAATGGGATTATGTTTTGGAAACATACACACACAGTGTAACCTCGATCGACTGAAACATAACCCAAGACGACTTTTCAAATTAAATCCGGGTCACGTAACACAGAGCAGGGACGCCGAGACGCATTTTGGAAAGGGAATTATGTTTTGTTGTCGTGCTTCACAGGAAGTTAAGATAAAAACGTAGATTAGGGGAAAATAACGTTACTTTTGTGGATATTAGTTTTAAGATGGTAAAGTGCCGGGTTTTATATCCATTATGCTTTTGTTACCATAAATCTAATAAAAAAAAAGAAGTGTAGATTTCTATCACTATCATCCCCAAGATAAATACAGGCTTTGGGAAATGTCCAGATTACCATAACTGTGCCACAGAACTGCCAATATATAAGATAAAGAGAAGATAATAAAAAAATATATGTATCGAATCGTCAGTAAATATATTCTTCCGAAGTTAGATGTTAGTCACATAAATGCGCAAAATACACCAACACTCGCAGAGAAAAAAGCCCCTTCCAAACGAAACCAGTTATTGTATATGCATGAAAATAATACTTAATAAAAAAAAAGAGGAAAAAAAATGCCATATACCCTATGTTAGGTTATAACCATGCGACATGCCAAAGCACATCTGAAGTGGAAGTGTATGTGAATGCATCTCTCTTCTTTCATCTCTTTATTTATTCCCTCGTTTATTTATTAATTTCTTACCCATGTTTTTCGAATTTGCAAAAAAAAAAAAAAGTGATGTGTCCACATAACCTTCTTGGTAGCTTCTTCCTTGGCTAATTAAGGAATGCAATGAATAAGACGTGATTGGGAGAAAGTTGATTGGGCAGATTGGAAAATGGAATGATCAGGAGAATGACGAAATGAAATCGGATTAAAAAGAAACGAAAGAAAAATAAAATAAAAGAGAGAGAGAGAGTAAAAAACAAAAAGTAGAGCTTGACGAATCATAAAAAAAAACAAATATAAATAAAATTTAAAAAATAGGATATGACTCAACCAAATATAGAAAAAATGGAAATAACCAAAAAACAAAAGAAAAAAAAAGAATAATATATACAAGTCGCCATCATGATGAAGTGAGGTCGCGCGGAAGTGAGTAAAAACGTAGAAACGAAGCTTATCTGTAGCTACTCGAGCCATGCAGCGAAGTGAAGGTGGACATGCACACTAAAAAGCCTTACACGACTATCTACAAGTAAACGGCACCAGTGACACTGTATGCCGGTGCCACAGACGCGAGTCCAGGGGAGAAGGGGGGGGGGGGAGGTGGCAGTCTGGGAGGGAGTGTGCAGTGGAACAGTTGAGTGGACTGGGACTTTTGTGTTGTCATGTCATGTCACGTCTACGTTTTTTTTTTTTTTTTTCTTTTTTTTTTTTTTTTTTTTTACTATGTTGGGGCATTGTTTTTTGTTTTGATTTTATAAAATCAGTTAGAGGCTGCTTTTTCAGTTCGATTTAGCATATTCTCTAATATAGGGGAACTATGTAAATTGACTAATTTATAGGAGTACATTTTTCTTGCCTTTTACATAGCGAAAGTGATTTTTGAAAATCCTTTGTAAACTGGATTTTTTTTTTGTGTGTGTGTGCGTGTGCATGTGCGTGCGTGCGTGTGTGTCAGCGTGTGTATGTGCATGTGCGTGTGTAGGCCTAGGTGTGCGTGTGTGTATGCGTGTGCGCGTGCGTGTCCGTATGTGTGTGCGTGTCCGTGTACGTGTAATCACCCGCTCACTAATCCCCCACAGCAATAAAATCTGCTAATACACACAACCTCTACATTCCATCACATCTTTTACCACCCACTACACCTACAAATTTCCCCAATGTCCTAAGTCCCCTCTCCCGTGTTAGTCGGTTCCACGAAGTCGGGAAACGGGATCGCTCAGTAGTATTTAGTCATGTGAGTCGGTTAAACAAAACCAAGTCCTCGTGAGTCAGAGATGAGTCAGATGTTACAGGACTCGCGACAGTGTGGCTGGTGAGAGTGCCTGTCTCACATTCCAGTCTCTTTGTAGATTGTTCCTTTTATTATGATTATTATTATTACTATACAGTCATCGGTGGGTAAACTTGGGAGTCTCGGTTCACAAAACGATATTTGGATCTTGGTACCAAAAATTTTTTTGTTTGTTTGTTTGGCAGTGAATTGTGATTGTGATCTCAGTGAGTCAGGTGATTCGTGATTCGAATCTAAATTTAGATTTATAGAAGGGATATATGTTTATTAATTTATTTATATTATTTTTAAAATTAATCTTGATAACATCGATAATCTCTTCATCGGATAGCCGAATCACAGAAGAGGTAATAAATGGATAAATAATAAAAATCTAATAAACAAGATCACGCGAATATGGTACTTAATTTCTCCTCCTTGGGAACACGAAGGAGAAAAAAAAGAGCTGAGAAAAAAAAAATTATAAAAAATAGAAAGAGAGAGACTGCTGTGTGACTGGCATTGGTCGCGCTGTGGGGGGTGTGGGGGGAGGGGAGTAGTGCCGGAGACTTGGCACCCTCTCGCATAACTCACGTGGATGCCGTGGCGAAGGAGGTCACCCATGGCTCCAGGAGGTTGATGTAAAAAGTGAAGGGATTGCGGCGCGTGCAGAGGAAGTAGATGAGGTTCTGGATGAGCCACTGGTAGATGAGCACGCCCACCACCACCGTCACGATGAAGAGGCCCAGGTTGCTCATGACGGTGCTTAGGTTCTTGACGATCAGGATCTTGCTCATGATTACACTCGCCACGCCCACGGGTGAGAGCCTGGGGGGGGGGGGGAGGGGGGAAGAGGAAGACGTTAGAGGTGATTTTTTTTCTCTCTTTTTTGAAGTGTGTATCTTTCATTCTTTCTCTTGTTCTCATTCTCTCTCTCTCTCTCTCTCTCTCTCTCTCTCTCTCTCTCTCTCTCTCTCTCTCTCTCTCTCTCTCTCTCTCTCTCTCTCTCTCTCTCTCTCTCTCCTTTGTCAATCAATCAATCTCACCTTTACTCACTTAAATCTCACTCCCTCACTCTCACTCTCGTCCTCACACTTACCACATGATTCCAGTCACGATCTTGAGAATGACAGCATCAATTACAGAGAAAAAGTCGACCACCACGGCACCCTTCTTGCCCAGGGACCCAAGGATGGTTCCGAAGACGAGGCAGAAGACGATGATGCCCAAGGTATTCGTTCCTGCCCGGTACTTGACCTGTTTTTAGAAATAAGAAGGTTATAGCGTCAACATCGAGCGAAATGCGGGGAATGAGATGAAACGCATTTTCAAGAGATAATCAAAACGAGGCGGTGAATATGTCGTAATTGTTTAGAAAACGAGTTTGTAAAGAATAAACAAACACCGAAGCTGACGGAATAACTCTTAATTGAGAAGAAAATTGAATTAATGACTAATTGAGAAGATTAAAAGCAATCTTACCGTTCGCACAAGCTCGGTGATCTGTTCTGACTCTCCTGTGCCTGTGATGTTTTCATGGATTACAGACTGTTCGTTATACACAGTGTGTACCTGAAAAAAATGAATAGATAAGAGTTTGTTTTCGTGTTTGCATGACGTTGATATCAACACATTTTATTGCAATTAAAAAAGTGGGAAAGAGAGAGAGGATGAGGGTGGGAGGGAGGAGAGAGAGAGAGAGACAGAGACAGAGACAGAGACAGTGAGATTATGGAAGAGGAAGTGGGGAAGTGATGCATGGTGAGGGTGCAGGGCGGGAGGGAAAACCTATGATGTTGCATGATCAATGAGAGAGAGACAGAGAAGGAAAGTGAGAGAGAGAGAGAGACAGAGAAGAAACTGAGAGAGAGAGAGAGAGAGAGAGACAGAGAAGGAAAGTAAAAGAGAAAGACAGAGATAGAAAAAAAAACGTGACAAACAGATAGACAGACAGAGTGACAGAGAAAGAAGAAGGAAGAAAACAAAGATTTTTCAAGAGGGACGAACCTGTTGGAAAGATGCTTGGAACAGATTCTCCGGGAAGATGTTGCGTCCGAGATCCAAGAATCCATCGAGAATGTTCACAGTGGACGAAGGACCCGCGTCGGTAATCTCACTCGATAAAGCCTGGAGATGAAATGAAAGATTTTTTATTATTTATTTATTTATTTATTATTGAATCGCCATTTCTTCGCTGAGATAGATTTTATTAATTTTTTTTATTATTATTATTTTTTTATTTATTATTATTATTTTTTTTTTTTTTTTTTGGAATCGCCATTTCTCCTCCGCTGAGATTGAATTTTTATTTTTATTTATTTATTTTTTTTTTTTTTTTTTTGAATCGCCATATCTCCTTCGCTGAGATAGATTTATTTTTTTTATTTTATTTATTTTTTTTTTTTGAATCGCGCTGAGAAAGATTTTTCGCCATTTCTCCTTCGCTGAGAGAATTTTTTTTTTTTTTTTTTTTTTTTTGGAATCGCCATTTCTCTTCGCTGAGAAAGATTTTTTTTTTTTTTTTTTTTTTTTTCTCCTTCGCTGAGATAGATTTTTTTTTTTTTTTTTTTTTTTGGAATCGCCATTTCTCCGCTGAGATAGATTTTTTTTTTTTTTTTTTTTTTTTTTTGGAATCGCCATTTTCCTTCGCTGAGATAGATTTTTTTTTTTTTTTTTTTTTTTTTTTTTGGAATCGCCATTTCTCCTTCGCTGAGATTAATTTTTTTTTTTTTTTTTGAATCGCCATTTCTCCTTCGCTGAGATAGATTTTTTTTTTTTTTTTTTTTGGAATCGCCATTTCTCCTTCGCTGAGATAGATTTTTTTTTTTTTTGGAATCGCCATTTCTCCTTCGCTGAGATAGATTTTTTTTTTTTTTTTTTTTTTTTTTTTGGATCGCCATTTCTCCTTCGCTGAGATAGATTTTTTTTTTTTTTTTTTTTTTTTTTTTGGAATCGCCATTTCTCCTTCGCTGAGATAGATTTTTTTTTTTTTTTTTTTTTTTTTTTTGGAATCGCCATTTCTTTCGCTGAGATAGATTTTTTTTTTTTTTTTTTTTTTTTTTTTGGAATCGCCATTTCTCCTTCGCTGAGATAGATTTTTTTTTTTTTTTTTTGAATCGCCATTTCTCCTTCGCTGAGATAGATTTTTTTTTTTTTTTTTTTTTTTTTTTTTTGGAATCGCCATTTCTCCTTCGCTGAGATAGATTTTTTTTTTTTTTTTTGAATCGCCATTTCTCCTTCGCTGAGATAGATTTTTTTTTTTTTTTTTTTTTTTTTTGGAATCGCCATTTCTCCTTCGCTGAGATAGATTTTTTTTTTTTTTTTTTTTTTTGGAATCGCCATTTCTCCTTCGCTGAGATAGATTTTTTTTTTTTTTTTTTTTTTGGAATCCATTTCTCCTTCGCTGAGATAGATTTTTTTTTTTTTTTTTTTTTTTTTGGAATCGCCATTTCTCCTTCGCTGAGATAGATTTTTTTTTTTTTTTTTTTTTTGAATCGCCATTTCTCCTTCGCTGAGATAGATTTTTTTTTTTTTTTTTTTTTTAATGGAATCGCCATTTCTCCTTCGCTGAGATAGATTTTTTTTTTTTTTTTTTTTTTGGAATCGCCATTTCTCCTTCGCTGAGATATTTTTTTTTTTTTTTTTTTTGGAATCGCCATTTCTCCTTCGCTGAGATAGATTTTTTTTTTTTTTTTTTTTTCGCCATTTCATTTCTTTCTCTTCGCTTTTTTTTTTTTTTTTTTTTTTTTTCCTTCGCTGAGATAGATTTTTTTTTTTTTTTTTTTTTTTTTTTTTTTGAATCGCATTTCTTTCGCTGAGTGTTTATAGTGCATCTCGCTGTTCCTTATTCTTTCCATTTTTTTTTTCTTTTTCTATTTTCTTTTGAGATGTACAATTTAGAATCATTTACGGGCGAAATATAACCATAGTGTTTTTTCTTTTTTCTTTTTTTCAATCCTTTTTTTTTACTATTTTTTATGAAGTTGCTTTTAAAAATGACATTGAACGGGGATAGATTCTGGACAATTGAACTCTGGCTAGAAATATCCTTAGATTTTTCACTCTAACCGACACCCATGCAGAAATTATTCGCCAAGTAGGCCTATCCGCCTGTCCGCAATCATTTATTCTTCCTTCCTTATTTATCAAAAACATTTCTCTCATCATAAGAAAAAAACCATTTGTAAAATCGATCAAGATATGTTATCCAATCATTTCATTACTATTAAACATTCACAAATCAGTCCACATTCAGACATATTAACTAATCACCATTACATTATCGTTAAACACTCACAAATCAATCATATTAACTAATCACCATTACATAACCTGAAACATCAAAATTAATCCATATTAAGACATAATACCTACCACCATTACGTTACCATTAAACATTCACAAATTAAACCACATTAAGACATATTAACCAATCACCATTTCATTATCGTTAAACATTCACAAATCAATCCATATTCATATTAACTAATCACCATTACGTTACATTAAACATTCACAAAATTAATCCATATTAAGACACAATACCTACCACCATTACATAACCATTAAACATTCACAAATCCATTTTTTTTCTCTTACCTCTTTGGCCAAGGGAGATCCTGGGTGAATAGCAATGGCCAGCAAGACCCCCAATATGGCATTAAGGAGGGAAGTGGCCATAAAATAGAGCACTGTCTTCACCACGATGCGACCATTCATCTTGGCGTTGAGACTGGCTGATCCTGTAAGGGTGAAAATCGCGGGATGAAGATGGTGATTCGAGGGTTTTCTGGGATGTGGTTTGGGGGGGGGGGTGGGGGTGG
>NW_020872325.1:483515-486015 GCF_003789085.1 Penaeus vannamei | reverse complement strand
AGACTCCCTTTCGCTACTTTGACTAGTGTCTCACTGGCGGGGCTCAGCAGTGGCGCTCGCTCTCGCCCTCGCTCCTCCCCCTCCCTCTCCCCCCCTTCTTCCCTCTCGCCCCTCCCTTCCTCTCCTCCTTCTTTCCCCCTCGCCCTCCCTTCCTTGCCCTTCCTCCCTACCCCACTTCGTCTGCCCGCGTTCCCTCCTACCCGAAGGAACCACGTCACGATATCGATCTGGTTTTTAAAATGTGCGTAGGAAACCTTCGCAGCCGCCCACAACTCCATCGTGAAATTCTAGTCTGATCGCCGCCCTTGCTCTGAGGGAACTTCTGCCTCGGAACAGCTGATGTTAGAGGGTTTGCGGAGGTCTTGGTTTGTAATACTGTATATTCTGGCTGACGTCATCATTTCAGGTCCATTGATGAAAACCAGTCATAGAACCATAGTCACTTTACCTGTAATACTCTCAACCCGGTCACTTTACGTCAACGGATATACATTGTCTCTTGACATCATTTCGTTCGGAAATAAATAGAATAGTGAACGCTGAGTTAAGTAACAACACGATACAGAAAATGTATTTTCTCTCTCGGATAATGTTGCTAAAGTAACTATGGCATAACTCGGCAGTTATTAGAGAGAGAGAGAGAGATACATATATATACATACATACATATATACACATATATATATACTATAAAGAGAAAGAGAGAGAGAAGAGAGAAGATACAGACAGAGAAAGACAGCGACAGAGAGAGACAGAAAAAAAAGGAGAGAACTTCAACATTCAATGAACCAAAGACAAAATATTACTCCCAAACATCCAGAGGAACAGCGAAAGGGGGCAGGAGGGGATATCTAGGCCAATTCATACCAGGTAAGCAAAAGAGATTACCTTACGTCACCCGCCCAGCGCATGCGCCTCGGAGCGCCCTGGGTGAGTGGAAAACCGCGCGCCGCTTCCGCAGAGTTTATCCGTTTTTTATCATTCCATTTGTCCTTACAAGGCGAAGTATAAGGAGATCTTACAGGGCGAAGTATAAGGAGATCTTACAGGGCGAAGTATAAGGAGATCTTACAGGGCGAAGTATAAGGAGATCATAAGCATTGTAAACTTCCTCGTGTATGTCTACGTTACATGTTCGTAGGAAATCATATCGCATTATATATATTATAAATATAATAATATATATATATATATATATATATATATATATATATATATATATATATATATATTATATATATATATATATATATATAGTATATATATATGTTCATAGCTTGACATTGTAGTCACTTTGTATAAAGAGGAGATATATGTAAGGTCACAACGATCGAATAATGACAATATTGACAACAATATCAAAAACAAAAATGACAACTTCAAAATTAAGACTTGTAAATCCAATAATAAACAAAAACAAACGCACAAAAATAACAATGGCATTTATAATACCAATAATGAGATTACGGACTATAATTATATCCATACACAGCAACATTGTTGATGTCAATAATGATAATGATAACAGAAATATTACGAATAATACTAATAATCTTAATGGAAAATTGATAAAAATTCTAATAATTGTAATAATAGCCCAAATGATACTTATAATATGAGTAAAGTCAACAGTAAGATAAGTATCGGTAATTATGCTGTATGATAATGATAACAATAATGATAATGAGGATAATGATGATGATGCTGATGACAATAATAATAAAAAAACAATGATAATCATAATGATGATAATGAAAAAGTAAAGGTGATATTGATGAAAATAATAATAATGATAATGGTAATAAGAATAAGAATGATGATGATAATAACAATAATGTTAATAACTGCTAATTTTACTGAAAATGAAAATAATGATAATGATAATAGTAGTAATAACAATAATAAGGATAAGGATAAGGATAACTATAATAATGATGATAACAACAAAAACAGCAGCAACAATAACAATGATATAATAACATTGAATAATGATAATAATAATAATAATAATAATAATAATAATAATAATAATAATAATAATGATAATAATAATAACAATAATAATAACAATAATGATAATGATAATAATGAAAATAATAACAATAATGATAATAATAATAACGATAATAATGTCAATAATAATAATGATAATGATGATGATGATGATAAAAAAGATAAGAATGATAATAACAATTATAATGACAATAACAATAAAGATAACAGAAAAGATAATGATAATAACAATAATTACTGATAATAATGAAAATGACGACTTTGATAATGGTTGAAATAATAACAATAGAAACAATACTAGTAAAATCATAATTATAATAATAACGAAAAAATAATATCAATTGCAGTAATCGTAACAATTCTTAAAATCATAATGGTGATATTTAATAAATATTAAAAAAAAAAATTAAAATGAAATGATAATAAAAAAAAGAAAAAAATAATGATAATAACAATGACAATAATGATGTTAATGAATATAATAATG
>NW_020872325.1:458515-468515 GCF_003789085.1 Penaeus vannamei | reverse complement strand
TGACTGATCGGAGAAGGATGGAGAAGGGTGATTGGCGCACGAATATTTCATGAGAGAATTTGTCTTAATTCGTTATGTTTGGAGAGTAAACATCCGCTGGCTCTAGGCATGTCAGATCAATAGATAACAATAACGACACATAAACGCACACACAGATCACACGCTCACGAACGCTGAATAAACGTTCTATCTTTGTTACTATCTTTCTACAGTGTGTGCGTGTGTTTGTTTGTGTGTGTGTGAGTGAGAGAGAGAGAGAGAGAGACTAACCAATCTATTGTTGGTGTGGAGTTATGTATGCATGTTCACACACACCCTCACACCTACAACCACACTTCCACCAACGCATATGTAAATATATGTATGCATGAATGAATAAATATAGATAAGCATGTGTATGCACATGTGCGTGTACGTTTATGCCTGTACATATACCTGTGCATAATGTATATACGTACAGAAAACGCACATGAGTTGTTATGTACGTTCTTTAGTTACCCAACCGGCTCCCTTCCCCCTCACCAGCCGGTTGTGTACGTACGCCAAAGTTATTGAATATCAAAGGCCATAAAAGATGCATTGCGCAGGCGTCCGTGCCCCGCGTTTACACATACATCACAAATGTTCTGAACATCTAATATCACTGAATATTATAACAAGGGGTGTTTTTTTTCCGCCAAGGGAAGGTGGTATATGAAGCGTTATCAGTGACTTCCTGGATATACTAGCGCTGATAAGAGAACAGAAATATGATTAAGAAAAAGCAGCAACATTAATTTTTGTGTTTAATCCTAAAAGAATAGAGAAAAAACACAGAAGCAGGAAACTGATTCCCGGGTTTATTAAAGCGATAACAGCTTATCATTTATATCGGCAGTCACTCTTTTTCTTTGCTTCTTTACTTCTTCTTTTTTCGTTTATTCGGTTTATCGCCGGTTTTTGTGCCTCGCCTGGATTAGTAATCTTTACGGGAACTTCGTAACTTGCAATCTGAATATGCATTTTTATCTCATTTTGTTTTTAACATCAGGTAAACGTATATAATTCATATGGTTAGAGTGTATTATCATGCACACATACACATGCATGCATACCTGTATACATACATACATACATATGTACATATATATATATATATATATATATATATATATATATATATATATATATATATATGTATATATATATATATATATATATATATATATATATATATATATATATATGACTGTGTGTGTGTGTGTCCGCCTCATAGGTGCACACACACACACCCACAGATGTGTGTCTGAATGTGTGCGTGTTTATCTAAATATCAGTGCATGCCCGGGTAAGGCACACTGACAGTTACCGAGCACGAAAGTTGCAGCAAAAGCAGTATGCATGTATACGCACACAGGCGCGTGAATGTATTCATGACACGTGCACACGAAGGCCGCGTCCTGTAAGATGGCCGACTCGAAGCCGCGAGGGCGGCCCGAGGGCGTGGCAAGGGCGGGCGCTTGGCACTCAGGACTGGCAGGTGCAGGAGGCCACGGGCGGCGCGCCGGTGCACGTGCACTCAGGGCCTGGAACACGCACACACTTCCGAGTTGGCATGGAAACCGCTGGAGTGTCGGGTGTCACGGCGCTCCCGCTGCAGCGCCTCTCGCTTGAGGGTTTTCTGCGGCGCTGAAGGAGGGAATGGGGGAGGGGGGGGGGGGGGAGCGGGTGAAGACATGTTCTAGAAATTGCAACTACATAAAGATGTCGGTACTTACTGACTAACACTAAATATGAACCAGAATATGTGTAGATATGTGTATGTAATGCATATTAATAATACATCCATGATCAATACATACCATATAAGTAATGAGGTATGATTGTAGAGATGATAGAGTGAGTAAGAGTATAGTAAGATGATTAGTATTGGAAAGAAAGAGAGGAGTAGTATTAGTGAGGAATGAATAGATATAAGAAGAACAATTTGATGAATATTAGGATAGTATGAGATATATAATTATAGTAATTATTGTGATTGCGTAGCTATCATCATAAGACCGTTTTCATATTGAGTATTAACTAATCATCTAAAAGTCATAAATATGAACAGTTAACAAGTAAATTCAATATAATACTAATCTGTGTAATATGGTGCGATGCTCCCGTGTGGTCTAGTATATGTGCTTGATTGAGGTGTTGTAGTTGTACTTGGTGTGATGTGGTGGTGTTTGTGTCTCGCTAGTTAGTAGTCGCTGTAGATGTTGTTGGATGTTCATTTCATTTATTTCTATCATTTTTTCTACGAGTGAATAGGTAGTCATGTGACACACCACCCGAGCACTAAGCGCGGAGCACACACATCACGAAATGGGGATGTCAGTGTAGATGTATATATTATTACATTTGGGAAGATACTTACATAAACTTGAATATCCAATATTATATGACTACCAATATATTATAATAGGAAATCTTAACATATAAGTTTATTGAATAATATTATTACAGTTTATGTGTTCACTTTGAGATGGCATTAAATATTCCACATAATGTCTATATACTGTATCACATACTATTTACATATATTTCATTATAGTTGTATAAGTGATCAAATGATATGAGAGTAAGCTTATCTCGTAGATAATAATTATAATAATTTTATATCACACAGAAATATATCGCATAAATTGTATATATATTGATCATTAATCAACATTAATGTAATGTACATCATGGTGTGAGTGCGATTAGTTATTATAACTATGTTGAAATTATGCGTATAAATGACTTCGTAGTTAGTAACTAATAACTAATAATAGTTAATATTCGTATGATTGCTGATAAAGTTCTCATATTCATATTATGAATAATGTCTATCACATCATACATTAGATCATTACGGGTAACATGAATTTTCAATCGAATTACAATAGGTAATTTACAAATTATATATAATAACATAATGGCTATAATGATAATACATACTTACTTATAAATAATAATATTGTATGTGTGGATTGTATAATGTATAGCTTATATTATAATAATAATAATGTCATATATATATTATATAGTAATATCAATAAACTATATATATATTAGTAATAGGTGACTATATATATATATTTGTTTATTAATTACACTTAAAATGTTAATGTTTATTAATTTATCTACATGCGAGATACATGCGCTCACAGTATAGTACACAGTAATTCAACTGATTATAACTACATGACATAACCACACTACAACTCATGATAACTAATTAATCAACAATAAATAGCACACACACTACACCAACACACACACATGCATAGCGAGCATTTATATATATTATAATTAATATATATATATTTATATATATATATATTTATAAGGTATAATAATATGAATATTATAATAATTATATATTAATGTTTATATAATTATTGAATATATTAATATTTAAAATTCAAGTATACATGGTACATAGAATCATTCAAATAATAATAACATAACTATATAGCATCAAACTACTATAAACACACTACAACATTATATCACAATATATATTAATACACTATGATCAAGTACGATATTAGTCACGGTTTTCATAAATGGATTGTGTGTGTATTATAGCTGATGGGTGCTGTAGCATGTTTGCTTACAAACCTATATATGCATGCTTGAATACGTGATGTGACATAACAATCGACTATGCAACATGAAATTCACAAACCCACAACAGTCAACATCGTGATGCATACTTCAACAACATCAGGATACAGTTGCACAACACAAACACACAACTTCCAGCAATTCATACCTACGACACTAATCGTTGATACGCTGATACGCTAAACAGATTAAACATAACAACCACGCAAATCAAAATACAAACAAAAAGCTCCCGATCTGATTGTAAGTCAATTTATATGGAATCATACAAACACATCATTCCAAAACTTAACGGACATTACAAGCATACAACACAATACTAAATTAATTACCAATCACAAGATAATCATGATAATAGAAATTCATAAAAATATATACATAATACATATATCTCAGAAAATAAATAAAACTTATACACGGATCTTATGATAATAGATAGTAAAGAAATGAAAATAATAAAGGTAAAATGTTATAGGCATAATTACGTAGGTATAGACGGGCTCCTTCTAGACATTTTAATATCTCTCTCAATCAAAGGCATTTCTAAAAAATAAATTAAAAAAAAATGAATAAAACCAAACAAATGAAAATAAAAATAGTAAAATATGAGATTAACATGGACATAACCTGTACTGCACCTGTATTCAATACCATATAGATATTAGATGAGTAAATAAGTGAGAATAATACGTAGTGAGGATGATACACTCAAGTAACAATAATAAAAATGTCAAACAAGATTCGAATATTGTAATAACTCGTCGTCTTTGGACATTATATATCCAATAACCAGAAAAGATATTAGAAAGAATAGTAAAAAATAAATTAAAATAAATAGATAAATACAGCTTAATGCACCTTTGTACCTATTGGGATATCGGTTGACATTATAATACTATTAAGAAGCTATGATCGGTCATCAGTACACATTCCTTAACAGTGGAGTAGTGTGTAGGGTATGTTACTTGTGTTATCATAATTACTTTTCTGCTACGTCGTAGCCGAGTGTGGATGGGTGTGGATGGATCGGATAGACAATGTTGAGTGAAGTATGGGTATTAAAGGGCTAGTTTGTGGATACTTAATGTATGGGATGATATAAGATCCCTATGAGGGCAGTATAGATGGTGAGTGTGGTGTGTGTGTATGGTGTGTGGTATGTAACCCGTATATATATGTATTAGTGTAATCATCTTATACATACATATGTAACTTATATACACACACACACACACACACACCCACACGACACACCACACACACACACACACACACACACACAACACACGACACACGAGGTATATTATATATTAGTATAGTATGGAATCCTAGTACTAATATATATCAGAGATGGGTTATGACTATATGGGGTGATTGATTAGTAATTATAGTATAGACATGAGATAGATGGATGGATGTGATTATATACATATAAGTGTACTGTATATATGTACCTATACATGGTTTCGTACGTACATGTGATGTATTCAGCGTCCTCTCACGATAGTTATAAATATTATATCATTAAAAATGGATCTATAATGGAGTTTAAGAATCGCGGTTGCGAATGCGCATGAGTCAGTATAGACCACTGCGCTTTTATTGCATGTGGTTAATGCTGCAGTTTGGGATTATCTGTAATGACCGGAAAAATTGAAGTGATAATTTATTATGATGAGCAATAGTAATTACAGAGATGATGAGTATAATTAATGAGCCTATAAAGCAAGAATAGATCTGGTAGATCGGTTTATGCTGTTGACTTTCTGATGTAGTCTTGCAATAAATTCCGTATCAGACTACTCGGAAGAGATGATGCTACGACTGGCATAGTGGAAAGTGATGTTAGTAGAGTATAACTTTAAAAGTACAGGAGTTTAGATGAGATGAATGTGATATGTCAGTGGTGAATGATGTGTGAATTTCCATGTTGAGAACCAGTGAGAGAAGTAGTGCGTGTTTGTGTAACCTGACTATTCGGTGAGGTATGGACTAGGGTTGTTGTACCAAGAATAAGGACATTGGCCAGTGATGGAAGTCGGGTATGGTGATTTCGACGTGTAATATAGAAATCAATGATAGGGAGTGGAAGTGAGTTTAGTGCGATATGATGTGTGATATGGTTGAACATGTCATGATAATATATCGTGATCACAGAACTGATCGCGTTCATGGTGATATTTGTGATGGAAGTGTTAGTGTTGTGCTGGTAGGATCCTCCAACAGCGGCACACACTGTTATATACATAGGCACATGGATGGGCTCGCACTAACATATCATCATAATCCTACTTAGTCAGCATCACATAATGAGATCCAGCGACTTGAATGCGCATAGCTATTAATAATTCATACTACAGCACACTAAAGCACTGCCACGCATAGGCAACACACAACTGACAATATGTGGTGCGATATGTGGATTCTTATCTCTCAAATTCATATAGAAAGTATTAATATATATGGTGAATCCCTATATATGGATTTAAAGGGATTATTTAATTATATAATAGGTGAACGAGAGAGAGAGAGATGAGTAGGAAGAGAGAGCTATGGAGATGAAGAGCGATGAAGGGATTGAATGAGTAGAGTTCCAGAAGTATAGAGCTAGTATAGAGAAGAGAATGGTTAATAGAAGGAGAGTTTGGGTGGAGTTCTACCAACAAATGAGAATCTTGACGATATGATAATATATAGAATAGATCCATATGAGAGACTCAAGATAGCACACCATAGAAACCGAAACGAGAGAACGCCACGTAGACAGCCAGAAGTAGGAAGCAGAGAGAGCAGAGCCGAGCAAGAAACAGGAAGAACAGAGGACAGACCGAGAAACAGAATAAAGAAGAGAGAGCAACACGATATAAGGTAGCCACGACTCCAACTCCCACTCCCCTTTGCTAGTGGGTCGTAGCCGGTCGACCTACGCTCAAAACCCAAATCAGCCAAGCATCCACACTCCTCTCACGCAAGACACCCCTTAAATCCCCTGACCTTCTGAACCTGGCCTATACTCACTTATCCACGTCTTCAGTTTTCCTAACCTTCCGTCTCCGGTTGCACTACGCGCAGACCTATGCCGCAACACACACTTAGAACACCACTATAACCATCTCTTCAAACACCAGTAGCAGATGGTGTGTTTCTCTTAATCACCTCTTGTATAGGCATTACCACTTATCATTTAAGGAAATTGACAAGCCTACTGACAGTGAGATGATCGACAGACAGATAAACTAGAGAGAGCGCTGGAGAGATGGTAGAGAGAATGAGAGCAAGATGGATTAGTAGATAGAATACAAGAGATGTAGAGAAAGAAGAGAGATAGAGAGAGAGAGAGAAGAGACCGAAGAGAAGGAGAGAAAGAGAGAAGAGAGAGCAGAGAGAGCAGAGAGGAGCGAAAGATGACGAGATGCTAGAGATTATTAGATAGTTAGGCGACTCAGTTAATTTTATGAATATGAATATTATCACGGACATATTATACCTAGAATCCGGTAGGCAGCCTCGTGTTTGCAGCACTCCACTCACTAGATGTATTGTCAATAGTTTACGTAATTTATAACTACTCTTCTATTAATGTCATCTGTGTTTACACAAGCCAACATTTCATATTGTGTTTGCGTAGTGACTCTCACTATAGTATAAATTACCTTATTGTATATCATTTACTATATTATGGTCTACGCGTGAGATATAAGTAATATTGCTCCTAGATTGTACCATCTGGATGCTAATAAGCGTGTCTCAGTAGTTACTCTGCATTTTATGGTGGTATTACCATTTTTGATCCTTTTTAATGAATATCCAGATGTGATGTTGATGTATAAATGATTAGTTGTATTGTATTTATGTATGTTACATTTAATGTTGTTATATGTGTGTGTTATATATTAATTATATTACATAAAATATATTATATAATATATTATATTATGAATATTGAATATATATATATATATTATATATATAATATATCGATATGCATATATATGTTTAATATATGTTATATATGTATATATACTATATATATATACTAATATATATATATCAATATATAAATAGATATAATATATTATTTAATTATATACTAATATATATCACTATATATAATATATATTGTATAATATATTATATACCCCATACATAGTATCACATGTTATAACACTATATACATATCTGTGTCCTGTCTATCAGTCGGTCTAGTACTTACCTACATGTGTACATACGACCACACACATACATATTCACAACTACATACTCAACACATGGCAAATGATTACACATGCAAAACTATGGTTCTGCGTTTTTGCCTCTATTGTTGAGCTGGCGAGCCTTTTGTCATAACAAGCCTACAGCTTATCTCGATGACATTAGCTACGCCATTCGCATCTCATGTTAAAAGCGAATTTGATGTTAAAATAAATCTTCTTTTTACGCAAAGCAAAATTCCTGCTATCTGCTGCTATGATGATCCTACGCACTTGGTTCTCCGATCTGTTCTCCGCGGGCTAATAACCACAACCGCATGGGCAGTTCACAGTGTTTATGTTATTTTCTCGAGACGGAGGCAAGTTCAAGGTGACTGACAAGGTTAAGAGAAGCAAGGGCAAGGTTATCGACAAGGTCAGACGAAAAGGCAGGTGGTTGGAGGGTCAGGAAGAGAGAAAAACATCGCGAATGTCTTTTAAAAAATCTTGTGTTTGCAGACAACATTTGCGAGAAGAGAACAAACACGAGGATGGAAGAAAGACGCGTAGAACCCGGAATGGAACCCGTTTTGTTCACATTGTTCATCTGTGAGTCAGTGGTGTCGTGAGGATGGTGCTCGTTGCAGCGCTGAAGACAATATATAGTATCATTTCATCTGTTCTGAGAATGGCCGTTGAACTTTCGTGCCCTTTGACTTTTTCCAATTTTGACCTCGCTCGTTCTTTGACCGCCGATTTATCTTGAGTCTCCGGTTGTCCAGAGAAGAAGAGAAGAGAAGAAGCAAAAGAGAGAGATTCTTCAAAGAGCAAACAGCTCTATAAACAGGCTGGTTAAAGTCAAGATTCCACTTCGAAGATCAACCTTTTTTTCACTCCACTCTGAAAGTTGTTCTCTGTCTGCGCATGTGTTATTACGACTAACTTTTTTTTTTTTTTTTTTTCTTATTTAATTAAACTGTGAGCTTGGCATTCAGATATCAAAATTATGTTACATGTCTTGTGCTTGTTTTCCCTGCTTTCTTAGCAATAATACACACTGCTGGAGCGATGCCACCGGACTTGCAAGTATTAACTAAAGGATGTGAGAGTGCAAGTATACCTGTTATCGTGACTCTTATCTTTAGCTGGAGAATAAAAATAACACACAAAACCACCCATATTATTTACCCATAGTCTACTGGATTCGGTCAACTCTAGCCACACGACGTGCCTTGAGCGGGGAACTTTACAACATATACTGTCAGTGATTTCATAAATACTGATCAAAATTAACACAACCACACGTCAACACGACCCGCCAAAGAAAATTCAGACCACACATATAAAAGGCTATAAGTTCCATTATCAGCAGAGAAAGGACCAGCATCACCATTACTCTTATAAAACCAAAAGTGACCACAGCACAACAACACAACTATATATACTACTAAGATAGTTAATACATCATATATAATGAATACTATATCAGCCTCCATAACATAAGCGTAAGATTCCTACGGTTTAGTGGGCGAAAGCATAACTATTGGCATAGCTGTCATTTGGCTCAGAGGCAACTTAGCTTCTCCTCACAATCTTCTGGGTTAAATAACATTCTGGTCTTGCACCTTTTTTAAGTGACTTGTAATTACCCTTAAACTTGGATGGCAGAAGTTCTATATGTATAAATGTTATTCATACCTTAGACTTCGATGGCATACAATTTCTTATATCTGCAGTCTTTAGAGACGCAGTGGTCGACCTTGTGATGTCTTACGTAAAGTTATAATTAATATAAATATAATAAATAAATAATATATGCATATATAAATTAATATATGTTATAATAATATACTAATACATATACTATATATAATATAATAAAGCATTTTTATAGTCAACTATGTAGTATTAGATATTATAAGTCACAATATATATACTATATATATATATTATAATATATTATAAATATATATATATAATGTCTCTAATCACGTATATATGTTATAAGTAATACTAAGTTAATCATCGTATATTTAATATTAGTTATATATTATTAATATCATATATATGATTATATATAGTGTATATATATACATTACGTATATTATATACTAAATAATTATTATTATAATGTTTATATTCAATATATATAATATATAATATATTAATAA
>NW_020872325.1:433515-441015 GCF_003789085.1 Penaeus vannamei | reverse complement strand
AAGTATAGTAATAATGATAATAATAATGAAAAATAATGATGATGATGATGGGATGATGATGATGATTGATAATGATAATGGTAATGAAAATAAATAATAATTAATGATAATGATACTAACAACAATAACAAACAATAATACATAGCAATAATAATGACAATAATTATAGTAATGATAATAATGATATCAACATCAACAACACAGCATTAATGATAATAATAATAATAATAATAAAGATAATAATGATAATAATGATTTAATAGTGATGATATTGATAATGATAATGATGATAACAATAATGAGAAGAGGAAGAACGATTATATTAATGATAATGATTATAATAATGATAACAGCTATAACAAATCAGTGATAATAATAACAACAATAATAATGATTATGATAGTAATATGAATTATCATTATCATAATTATTGTTATTATCGTCATTATTGTTTTTAGCATTATTATGATCATAATAATGATGATAATAACAATAATTCATATTATTATAATTATTATTATCACCATTATTATCATTATCATTATTATTTCTAATAAGAATAAGAATCATAATGGTAATAATAAGGATGATAATAACAGTCATCATTATTACCTAATATTTCATATTAACATTAACATAATTATCATCATCATTAAAATAGTTATTATCACTCATGTCAACATATTTTCACCATTATTTTCTTTTATCATCACCATCCCTCTCACTCTATGGTGCTGCGGGTGATATTTCCGCGAAAAACGCTAGCCTATACTTTATAAACCGCTAGATTTTAATTAAAAGCCGCTAGACTGAATTTTAATTAAAAACCGCTAGTCTGGATTTTAAAAGCCACTGGATTGAATTTTAATTAAAAATCGCTAGACTGGATTTTAATTAAAAGCTGCTAGACTGGATTTAATCAAAATCCGCTAGATTGAATTTTAAAAGCCGCTAGACTAGATCTTAATCAAAAACCGCTAGATTAGACTTTAAAAACCGCTGGACAGATGAGTAGCTCCTTTTCCCGCCAAAAAAGACCGTTCCTCTCACTCTAGTCACCCTCTCTAATCCTTAATCCCAATTTCACCATCCCTCTCGCTCCCCTCACCATCCTTAATCCCATAATCCCTCTCCCTCACCATCCTTAACCCAATATCACCATCACTCTCCCTCACCATCCCTCTCTCCTCCCTCCCCATCCTTAATCCCCCCCAAATCCCTCTCACTCCCTCATCCTAATCCTAATCTCATCTCCGTGCGTTGCCCCGAAAAACGTGTCGAAAAACGTGCACGAGACACGGCTTTCGCTGCGTGGTGGGCGGGCGAGCACGGGAGAGCACGTGACTAAGAGATACAGAGGATGTTGAGGCTTATGTCTGTCTCTCTCTCTCGTGTTGCCATGCTGGGGCTACGGGAGGCTGTGGGGAGAAATGGGCGTTGTATTTGTTTTATTTACTGTTGTTGTTGTTGTTGTTGTTGTTTTTTGGGGGGTTATTGTTGTGGGTATTTTGGTTTTTATTTTCTTTGTTGGTTTGTTTTGATTTAATAGTGGATGATTAATGTTGTGTTTTTTGATAAGTGGATGATTAAATTATTGATTTACGTATTCATGTATTTATTCACATATCAATTCCTTTATTCATTTACTTATCAGTTCCCTTATTCATTCACTTACCAGTTCCCTTATTCATTCACTTATCAGTCCCCTTATTCATTCACTTATCTTCCCTTATTTCTTCATTATATATTCATACATTTACTCCTATTTTAATCTATCTATTTTTCATTATAACTTCATTCTTTATGTTTCTCTCTCTTCTTCATGTCGCTGGTTAGGTGGTCCTACTGTCAGCCTATGAGTCACGTGATTTATTTTCCCCTTGACATGTGCACTGTCAATGAGCATGTTAGTGATGATGGTGGCCGTTGTAACAGTGAAGCTAATGATGGATGATGACCGGTAATGTGTAATAGCAATGATATAATAAGCGACGATGATGATGATGATAGCAGTATATGATGATAGTAATAATAAAAAATGATAATGATTTGAAAATAAAGAATGATGATAACAATGACAATAATAATGATGAAAATGATAATGGTAAATTGATGATAATATTAATAAATATAATGATAATCATATTAACAATGACAAAAATGATAGCGATAATAGTAATGATAACAATAAAAATAATGCTAATGATAATTCTAATGACAGTGATTATAATAAAGTCAATGATAATAATGATAATGATAACAATAATATAAGGATAAAGGCCTGATAATAAAAATCATGATAACAATAATGATAATAATAATAATAATATAATAATAATGATAATGGAATAATAATAATAATAATAATGTGATAATAATATAATAATAATAATATAATAATAATATAAAATATATATAATAATAGTAATAATAAATTTTAATAATAATGATAATAATAATGGTAATGATAATAATAATTAATGTAATAATAACAATAATGATAATTTAATAAAATAATAATAATAATAACAATAATAATAATAATAATAATAATAAACATCCGTCACCACCAACAAACAAACACCAATATCCTTCATCCATCATAACATCACCTGATGAAAGAACCCAGAGTTGAACACCTGATGGAAGAAGAACCAGGATTTTAACACCAATTCATCACCTGAATCGATGTCAAAAGGTCTGCTACGTCCGGGTATGGGACATGGGACAAACAGGGAAGAGTGTGTTTTGAGACCGAATGTGAAGGGGGTCTATTGTTTTGTACCTTTTTTTCTTTGTTTTTTTTGTTTGTTTGTTGATTTTTAGTGGTCTTTGGGGCGAGTGGTCTGGAGTGACGTCAGTGTGTTCGTGGTTGGTCGGGGGGGGGGTTGTATGTGTGGTGTGTGTGTTGTTTCGGGATTTGGGTTTGTATGTGTTTCGAGTTTTTTTTATTCTTTCTTTTCCCTTATTTTATATTTTGCTCTCTCTCTTCTCTCTCTTCGCCTCTCTCTCCCTCTCTCTCCCGCTCTCTTTTCTTTCTCTTCTCTGCCTTCTTTCTCTCATCCCCTTCCCTCCCTCTCTCTTCTTCTCTCTCTTTCTCCTCTACTCCCCTCCCTCTCTCCTCCCAACACTTCCAAAACTGCTAAGGACACAAATTAGGTTTCCGCCCCCCCAACCCCACTGCCCACCCCACTCTTCATTTCGCCTTTCCTTACACGGAAAAACTTTCTGGTTGCTATATTTTCCCCCGGTTTTTTGACCGGTTAACCCAGGCAAAACAATTTCCCCCAACGACGGAAGAGAATAGTTCGTTTGTTGTTTCCTTTTACATCCTGTAAGGAAGAGAAAAGCAAGAGAGGTGGTCGAGGTTGGTTGAAAGGAGGAGGAGAGGGGAAAGAAGGGGGTCGGGAGGAGGAAAGGAGAAATGGAGATGTGAGTGCAAAATTTTGAGAGAGAGATGAGAGATGAGAGGAGTGAGAGCGAACCGAGCTAGTGATTATCGGACGAGGCGGAGAGAGACGTGAAGAGAGAGGAGAGAGAATTAGAGAGAGAAAGAGTCGAGGAAAGGAAGA
The DNA here is from genome assembly GCF_003789085.1 of Penaeus vannamei. Classification (NCBI taxonomy): domain Eukaryota; kingdom Metazoa; phylum Arthropoda; class Malacostraca; order Decapoda; family Penaeidae; genus Penaeus; species Penaeus vannamei. The sequence goes on along the minus strand of NW_020872325.1, from coordinate 437,443 downwards.
AGTAAAAGAGAGAGAGAGATAGAGAGAGAGATGAGAGGAGAAGAGAGAGGAGAGAGAAGAGAGAGAAGTAGAGGAGAGAGAGAGAGAGAGAGAGAGAGAGAGAGAGAGAGAGGAAAGAGAAGAGAGAGGGGGGAGGGGGAAGAGAGAGAGCAAGAGGGCCTCCCTATGGCCTCTTTCGTAGTTATAGATGAGCCATGAGCTAAGTCATTGCATTTTCTTCTATGAATGGCACTAGTTGAAGTTTAGAGGTATAATGGCAGGAGGTAATGCCGCTCTGTACTAGCAGATTGGATGAGCATCGTCCATGTCGATGGAGTTCGCTATCTGCGACTGACATTGCCTAGCTACAATACAGTTATTCACAATACTGTGTTAAATCTTATTGTGCGATATATGCTACAAGAGTATTACCGCACCTAACCTCTAGCCACCACAGACTATAGCACACTACGGGCTAGACTTAGAGTATGGACCATCTTATGAAGAGAGCGAGAGATGTACAGAGGTTGCAAATATTGACTTCATTCGGCCAGTGACAAACAAGCACAGAACAACCATTTCATGTCATCGCTTTAACCTTCACTGTCACTCGTATACTGTTCCATGTCTTGCCCGCGAGTAGATGAATGCAGAGGAGATGATGTAAGTGAGGAGGAGGTTTCATGGAGTAGTGTCGACGAGCGTGTGCAGGAGTAGGACATATTCTGGAGGATCGAGGGGTAGGAGGATTGGAGATGAGGACGTAGAGTGTAGGCAGCGTATGGCAGGAGAGTAGGAGAGTGAACGAGCGAGAGCCGCGCTAAAGGAGGAGGTGAGAGATGAGAGTGGTGTGCAGAGTAGTGGTGCAGGTAGGACGCGGTAGGAGGATTGAAGTGGAGGAAGGACGTTGTTAGAGAGTGATTGGAGGAGTGGTGAGGTAGGAGGCGGGTGTGTCGAAGTAGTTCAGATGTACGCATATGCTAATGGATGCGTGCATGCGTTGGCTCATTTATTAATACATTTCCGCATCCCCTTTGAAGCTATTATCGGAGGACCATACATACGCAGCAATGGTGATCACATACGGCATTAGATGGTGTCATGTCATCCTTCCAATACTCCAGATGCATAGAGGATAAATCAGGAATTGATTATCTTAAAACAGATACAAATACCGTTTTTTCTGTTTTTCATGTTTTTTTTGTTTGGTTTTGTTTTTATAGAAGGTTATCCTTACGGTATCTGACTTTTTTTGTTTTTATTTGCATTATACTTTCTTTTTTTTTCGTTCTATAAGAAAGCTATCCGTCAAAGTGTCTAGATTTTTTTTTTTCTTTTTTCATTTCATTTTGAAAACTATCTTCAAGTATACTGTCCTTTCGTTAAAATCTCTTCTACCTCTCCCTTCACCCAGCTGTTTAACCTTCAGAACTCACCTCATACCTCACCCTATTTACCCTTCCCTCGGCTCGGCCTCACCCTCATTCTAGCTTGGCGACCGCGCCCCTTTGAGAAGAGTACCTGAAGGGAGCGGGCGCAGACGTCATCGACAGCGGCTTTAGAGATATGGATGGTGCAGTAACGCGGCTGGGTCCGGTGTGTGTCTGGCCGGGTGGTGCTCTGGGTGCCGGTGTGTCTGGAGTCTGGTGTTCTGGGGGTCCGGTGTGGTCTGGCGGTTCCGGTGTGTCTGGGAGTCGTATGTTGGGAGTCCGGTGATGGGCTTGGGGGTCGGTGTTGTCTGGGTCTGTTATGAAAACGCGGTGTCCGGCGTTGTCTGGGGTCCGGTATGTCTGGGGGTCCGGCTGTGTCTGGGTGGTTCCGGTTGTGTCTGGGGGTCCGGTTGTCTCTGGGTTCCGGTGTGTCTGGGGTTCCGGTGTGTCTGGGAGTCCGGTATGGGCTGTGGGTCTGTTATGTGAACGGCGGTCCGGCGTGTCTGGGTCCGGTAGTGTCTGGGGCGTCCGGCCCTTGTGTCTGGGCGGCCGTGTGTCTGGGGTTCCGGTGTGTTCTGGGGTTTCCGGTGTGTCTGGGGCGTCCAGTTATGGATATGGGGTTCGGTGTGTCTGGGGGGGTCCGGATGTCTGGGCCGGTTCCGGTTTGTGTCTGGTGTGTCCGGTGTATCTGATGGCGTCCGGTTGTGTCTGGGGGTTCGGGTAGCGTCATGGGCTGGGGGATCCGGTGTGTCTGGGGGTCCGGTGTGTCTGGGGGTCCGCCGTGTTGTCTGGGTGTCCGGTGTATCTGGGGTCTTTCGTGTGTCTGGCGGGTTCGGTATGGGCTGGGGATCCGGTATCCCTGTGTCTGGGGGGTCCGGCCGTGTCTGGGGGTTCCGGTGCTTCTGGTGGTCCGTTATGGGCTGGCGCGATCCCAATTGTTCCGATATAGACTAGGGGCTTCCCGATACTGTCTGGGGAGGTTCCTAATATGAAATGGGGGTCCGTTATGACTGGGGAACCGGCATTGTCTGGGGCGTCTGATATGGCTGGGGGACCGGGATCATAGCTGGAGGGTTCGGTATGACTGGGGTTCCGATTAGTGGAATATATGGGGTTCCGGTATGTTTTATATGTTTTTCGCATTATGGCGGGGGTGCCGTTGTGTCCGGCGAGTCAGATTATAGCTGGAAGTCCGATTAGGCTGGGGTCCAACTAAGGGTTTGATATACCTTAGTTGGTCTGCACTCGGATATAATCTGGGTTCCTGATAAGCTAGACGAACCAGTAAAGGAATAAGAACATGGTCGGTTGGCGGTGTTAGACTTAAACAAGCTCTCGACATTCTTTGATGAATTGATTTTTTTATCTATTTGCATATTTTCATTATTATCAATTCTTTTATTCATTTAAAGTTATCCAGTTCTTTCTTTTATTCATTTAGTTTTTAAAATTCTTTTTATTCATGTTAGTTATCAGGTTTCGTTTCATTACATTTAGTTATTACAATTTTTTATCATATTAGTATCAATTCTTTTTATTAATTTAGTTATCGTGTTTCTTTTTATTTGTTTAGTTATCACTCTTTTATTCATTTAGTTATCAATCTATTTTATTCATTTTAGTTATTCAATTCTTTTATTCATTTAGTTATCCAATTCTTTTATTCATTTGGTTATCAATTCTTTTATTCATTGCGCTTATCAATTCTTTTATTCATTTAGTTATCAATATTTGTGTATTCATTTCACATGATCAATTACCTTTATTCATTCAACTTATCTATTCATTTACATTTACTCACTTACAGGGCCTACCATAGAGATAGCAATGAAAGTTTAGAAGTTAGGATTGAATTAGATCTGAAATTTAGAAGTTAGATCTGAGATTTAGAAGTAGAGTGAATCAGATCTGAAATTTAGAATTTAGATCTGAGATTTATAGGCAGTTTGAATTAGATTGAAAATGAAAGATTAGAAGTAAATTGTCTGTTGCAGCGATGGGTCTTCGGGAAACTTGTTGATGTGCAAAATACCGGAAGGAATGCTGACTAGTTGGGAACACTTCATTCTCATTCTCGTTTTCCTGTCATCACCTCCATCGCTACTATCATCTTCATCATCCTCATTTTTTATTCATCGTTCACCACGCCGCTACCAATTCTTAAGTTTTCGTCAACTATTTCATTCATTTCAATCCACCACCACCACCATCCCTCCATTTTCATTGAACCCTCATCCTCACCACCACCGCAATCATCACCCTTTTACAACCTCATTCAAAAACATTCACCCTCATTCACAACCTCATCAACATTCCACCCTCATTCCCATCAACCTCATCAAACATCACCCTCATTTTCCACAGGGCCTCGCATTCAAAACATTTAACCCTCATTTTTCACAACCTCCATTCAAACATTCACCCTCATTTCACAACCCTCATCAAAACATCCCCACCCCTCATTCACAAGCCTTCATCAACATCATCCTTGATTCAACAACCTCATCAACCCATACACC
>NW_020872325.1:426591-433415 GCF_003789085.1 Penaeus vannamei | reverse complement strand
AGTGAAAGTCAGTTTAGAACATTTATTATAGTAAGTGCATATATACATAGTATTAGCTACATCGCTATCATATGAGTAACTAGTAGTATATAATGAACGAGCAATGTATTAGTATAAATTTATGATATATAAAGTACATAGTATATAAAGTATAAGTACATCACATATATAATACAAGTACATAGGATATATATTATAAGTACATACTTATAAGGTATGATACATTATAGACGTAGCCGATTCCCACTCACCTCCCACTCTCCAGCTCTTTTGACTCACTAAAATGACTCATACTCATCACCACGAATTCACCGTCCGTTTATCGTCGCACCCTCATTCACTCATTCTGAATTGTGACGAAATCATGCAAGTTTAGTTCAACCGCCATGCAATACGTACGTGGGAGAGTAAAGGCCGTGTCACACCGTCAGTTAATTTAACATAAATACAACATTTTCGAATTTTAGCTCTTTGATTTGACTTTGCTTGGCTGAAAAGGTTGACGGAAGGGTTTTCAGGCGGAAACTGGCATTATCGTCTGGACTGCGAGATCGACAATTCGCTAAAAACGTGACAAAATTTCAGAAAATTGTGATGAAAAAAAGTATTGACGGAAAAAGTGCTAGTGTGACAGTACCTCAACAGAGGTCGGACATGCTTTATGGCGGACACATTTGTTGGAAATTGTGTCATTTTCGTTTAGTTCAACCGCCATGCAATACGTACTGGGAGAGTAAAAGCCGTGTCACACTAGCACTTTTTCCGTCATTATTTATATAAATTACAACATTTTTCGAATTTAGCTCTTGATTTGACTTTGCTTGGCTGAAAAGGTTGACGGAAAGGTTTTCAGACGGAAACTGTCATTATCGTCTGACTGGAGAATCGACAATTCGCTCAAAAAATGACAAAATTTCAGAAAATTGTAAAAAAAAGACGGAAAAAGTGCTAGTTTGACAGTACCTTAACAGGGTCGAAATACCGTATGGCGGACATTTTGGTGGATTTAGTCATTTTCGTTTGTTCAACCGCCATGCAATACGTACGTGGGAGAGTAAAGGCCGTGTCACACTAGCACTTTTTCCGTCAATTATTCAACATAAATACAAACATTTTCGAATTTAGCTCTTGATTTGACTTTGCTTGGCTGAAAAGGTTGACGGAAAGGTTTTCAGACGGAAACTGTCATTATCGTCTGACTGGAGAAATCGACAATTCGCTAAAAACTTGATTTGACTATGCTTGGCTTAAAAAAGGTTGACGGAAAGGTTTTCAGACGGAAACTGCCATTATCGTCTGACTGGAGAATCGACAATTTGCTAAAAACGTGACAAAATTTCAGAAAATTGTAAAAAAAAAAAAAAAAAATGACGGAAAAAGTGCTAGTGTTTAACCTAAAATTACAATGTCGTGTGAGTTGCGAACGAAGAAAAAATGTGCTAGTTTTGACAGGTCGGAACATACCGTATGGCGGACATTTTGGTGGATTCGGACATTTTCCAATTTTAGGTTTTCCATTGCTTGAATTAAATCAACACTTCAAGTATTGTGTCTATAGTTTTAATATATTACAAACTCGGTACTTTTGCTATTCGTAATATAGTAAAAAGTCTGAGAGAAATACAGTCAATGATAAATATAGTGACACAGGAAAGTCGTCATACTCTCAGTATACTAAAACGTAACCTCATAGATTCACTACAAAAAATATCATGCGGAAAACATGCAGAAAGTGTTATAGAACAATATCCTGTAAGTAGCAGAAAACGTTATACAGTATCATATAAACAGCAAAAAACGTTTTACAGTAAATAAGCAACAGAAAACGCTATACAGTAACATATGAATAGCAGAAAACGTTATATAGTATAATATAAACAACAAAGAACGTTCTACAGTAACATACAAACAACAGAAAACGTTTTACAGTATCATATAAACAGTAGAATACGTTACTTAGTGTCATATAAGTAGCAGAAAACGTTATACAGTATCATAGGAATAGAAGAAACGTATATAGTATCATATAAACAACAAAGAACGTACAAGCAGAAAACGTTTTACAGTATCATATAATCAGTACAAAACGTTACATAGTATCATATATAAGTAGTAGAAAACGTTATGCAGTATCATATGAATAGAAGAAACCGTTATATATGTCATGGAAACACAGAAAACGTTATACAGTATCGTACAAACAACAGAACGTTACAGTATCATACAAACAACAGAAAACGTTATACAGCATCATACAAACAACAGAAAACGTTATACAGTATCATACAACACAACAGAAAAACGTTATACAGCATCGCACAAACAACAGAAAACGTTATACAGCATCATACAAACAACAGAAAACGTTATGATCACTGAATTCACATACCATAGGCCTACTTACGCCCGTGGCAACTGGAGAGGCACAGGTACTTACGAGCACATGTGCCTAAAATCCGAAGTAGGAGATAAGTGGCACAAAATTAAATGAACGCCGACACACAGCACTTTTATGTCATACGTGGTTTATTGACAGTCATGCCAATGGGTACTAGGAGGAGGAGGAGGATAAGAGAGAGAAGGAGGAGGAGGAGAATGAAGAGAGAGAAGGAAAGAGGAGGAGGAGAAGAAGAGAGAGGAGAGGAGGAGGAGGAGAGAGAGAAGGTGAAAGAGGAGAGAGAATGTGAAAGAGAAGGGGAGGAGAAAAGAGAAGGAGGAGGAATGGAGGAGAGAGAAGGTGAAAGAGGAGGGGGAGGAGGAGAAGAAGAGAGAGAAGGAGGAGGAGAAGAGAGAGGAGAAAGAGAGGTGGAGGAGGAGAGAGAAGGAAAGAGGTGGAGGAGGAGAGAGAAGGTGGAAAGAGGTGGGGAAGGAGGAGGAGAGATGGATGAAGAGAAGGTGATGGAGGAGAGATGAGAGAGAAAGGTGAAAGAGGAGGAGGAGGAGGAAAAGGAGGAGAGAGAAGGTGAAGGCTGAGGAGTACAATGATGAGAGAGAGAAGGAGAAGAAGGAGGATAAGGATGAGGAAGAGAAAGAGGAGGGGGATGAGGAGAAAGACGAGGGGGGAGAGGAGAAGGAAAAAAGGAGAAGGAAAAGAACTTACAGAGAAAAAGGGAAAGGAAAAGGAGAAAAAGAAGGAAAAGGGGAAGGAAAAAAAGAAGAAAGATGACAAGGCAAATAATAATTAGAAAAAAAGAAAAGGAGGAAAAAAGGAAATGAGAACCAGAAAAAAATAAATGAGAAGGAGCATGAAAATAAGAAACAAAGATGAAAAGGAGTAAGAAGAAGAAATAAGATGATATGGAGAAGAAAGAAAAAGACTAAGAAGGAAGAAGAGGAGGAGGAAGAAAAAGAAGAAGAAAATCGAGAAAAAAGAAAGATATTATAAGGAGAAGAAAAGAAGAAGGAAGAAGGAGATGAAGATCTAGTAAAAAGCAAGATGAAAAGGGAAGAAGAAAAGAGAAGAAGAAGAAAGACAAGAAAGGAAAATTAGAAAAAAAAGAAAGTTAAAACGGAGAACGGGAAGGCAGAGGAGGTGAAGAAATAGAAAAATAGAACATAAGAAGAGAAGGAAGAGGAACAAAAAACGAGAAAGAGAAACAAAGAGAAAAAAAAGAGATATGAAAAAGAGGAAGAAAGAAAAAGATGACCTACATTTGAACTCAGAAAGAGAGAAGGAGAATAAGAAGGGAATGGTAAAAGTAAAAAAAAAGTGTCACTGGTATTGCATTTATTCCCAATTTCTTATCATCATTTATTAATTACTTTCACTTTTTTCATAGTGGCAGTAATAACGGGGGGGGGGGTAGGAAATGGGGATATTAGAGGGAGAGAGAGAGAGAGAGAGAGAGAGAGAGAGAGAGAGAGAGAGAGAGAGAGAGAGAGAGAGAGAGAGAGAGAGAGAGAGAGAGGAGAGAGAGAGGAGAGAGAGAAGAAATAGATTGATAGAGAGAGAGGAGAGAGAAATAGATTGATGAAGGAGAGGAGGGAGAGAGAGAGAAGAAGAGAAAGAAAGATTGATAGAGAGAGAGAGAGAAAGAAATAGATTGAGAGAGAGAGAGAGAAGAAATAGAGATAGAGAGAGAGGGAGAGAGAGAGAGAGAGAGAGAGAGAGAGAGAGAGAGAGAGAAGAAGAGAGAGAAGGAGAGGAGAGAGAGATAGAGAGAGAGAGAGAGAGAAATAGAGAGAGAGAGAGAGAGAGAGAGAGAGAGAGAGAGAGAAGAGAGAGATAGGGAGAGAGAGGAGAGAGAGAGAGAGAGAGAGAGAGAGAGAGAGAGAGAGAGAGAATTTTTTATGCCTATAACTCTTACGCACTATATATCTATCATTTGTATGCGTAAGACTGCATATACAGTACAGGAATACTGTATACAGGAAGGGTGAGAGGGTGAAAGAGAGAAATATATATATATATGTATCCTTTTAAATCAGTAATTCTGAAACTCGGACTCAAGTATGTCTCCCGGTTGAGAATTACTGAATTATCCGATTATTACGAGTAAATATCGAATTATCTATTTTTATCTATTTATCTGTCTATTTATAGCTTCGCTTCGTGTAAATTCACTAAAGTTCTCATTAATATTTAAAGCTAATGTCATGTATCCTATGAAATGTATAAATTTGTCCTTTTATTTTACAATAATACTTTCATATTTCTTGTTAATACTTACTATTGTTTAGCATTTATACATATCTTTATAGTATATTTTACGTTTATGAATACTTGAATACTTTTCTTTTACATTAATACATACTTTTACATGTTAATACTTACTATTGTTTAACATTGATATATTTTTATAGTATATTTTACGTTTATGAATATTTTTATTTTATATTAATACATATTTTTACTTGTTAATACTTACTATTGTTTAATAATAATAAATATTTTTTTCATTATATTTTACGTTCTATTTTACATCAATACTTCTTTACTTGTTAATACTTACTATTAACATTAATAAATATTTTTAACATTATATTTTACGTTTATGAATACTTCTATTTAACATCAATACTTACTTTTACTTGTTAATACTTACTATTTAACATTAATAAATATTTTTAACATTATATTTTACGTTTATGAATACTTTTATTTAACATTAATACATACTTTTACTTGTTAATACTTACTATTTAACATTAATAAATATTTCTAACATTATATTTTACGTTTATGAATACTTTTATTTAACATTAATACATACTTTTACATTGCCATGAGACGAACAGGGTGTACAGGTGTTCCGAACTGTGGCGCCGATTAAGTGCACATGTACTGAAATATTACAAGCCAGAGTCTGGGACACTCGTCATTAGGTGTCTGGGGTACAGTAATGTCACGGCGTTGTGGCTAAAAATATGTTATGTTGATGGCGTTGTGGTTAAAAGATATGTTGATATGTTGATACGTCGGGTGCCAATGTTTGTGTGCAGACGCCAAACGGTTATTGTTTTTTTTTTTTTTTTTTTTTTACGGGAGGACAATTTGACTATAGTTGTGTATATTTTCATTAATGTGCGTTATTAGCTCAAAATTTCTTCGTCTATATATGCGTCAGGTTCGTCCATCTTCACTGACGCCACACCTAATAAATTCTGTCATGTTGATGAATTGTAAATCATGCTGTCTGGAATAATTTTCATCTGATTAAAATGCAGATCGCGCAGACACGCCCAATCGCACGCGCGCAAAAAGAGATAGACGCACATACACACATGCACATAAGCACGTACAGTACATCCAGGTCATAAGCCTGCTGCTTATGACATTAATGTCTGTATATATGTATGTATATTCACATCTGTGTGTTTACATATATATATATATATATATATATATATATATATATATATATATATATATATATATTATATATATATTATATATAATATACATACATATATATATATATATATATATATAATGATATATTATATAATATATATAATATAATATACATATATATATATAAATTATATATATTATATATATATATATATTATATTATTATATATATTACTTATTTATGCATATATATGAATATATTGGAATACACACACACACACAATATGTATATTATATATAATATATATATATAATTTATTTATTTATTCATATCAATATATATACATGTATACATTATAAACATACACACATATTTGAATATATATACGTATAAATAATTAATAATATATATATAATATATTATAATATATATATATATAATACATATATATATATATATATAATGTTATATATAGATAATATATGTATATATTATATAGGATATAGATATACATATATATATGTATATTCATCATCATCATCGGGGAGTTAACGCCGACGGGGGCGCATAGCCGCATCCACCCTTCGTTTCCACCTATGAGGGTCCCTCATGGCAAGACGCCAGGCAGGACTCCCCATCTCAAGCTCCTCACGACAGGTTTGATCGATCTGCCCAAGCCACGACTTCCTAGGTCGTCCCACAGGCCTCCTCCACCCAGGGCAGGATCATCCTGTGGGAAGCGAGCCAGGTGGCCATACAGCCTGAGTTAGCGATCATGGATTGTGCAAGTAACAGGTCCTGTGACAGTCTCACGGTGCAACCGTTGGTTGGACACGTGGTCCCGCCAACAGTACTCCATGATCCGGCGCAAGGACCCATTACAAAAGGCATCAAGACGAGACTCCAAGGCATTACCGTATAGTAAAACAGGCATTATCAGGGCCTTGAAAATGCGCAGCTTGATCCTTTTGCACAGGTACCCCGGCATCTCCAAATATTCTGTTGAGAGAGTTCATGACCCCTGCTGCC